>UESW01004395.1:545765-778755 GCA_900491605.1 Calamus simplicifolius | reverse complement strand
TCGCTGGAGCATCCGTTCCAACGAAGAGACGCACGGTTCGGAAGCAACCATCGCCTTCTTCCTCTTCGGCCACTCAAGAGGATTCTCCACCTTCACCCTCATCTCCTAAGGTTGATCAATTAGCTGGTAAGACCATTACCACTGGGAGAAAAGTTAATTTTGATTTATTTGAATCGGAGGGTTTCTCTATTGGAAGAAATTTAAGGGATATGGGATGGGAGAAAGTATGCTCACTAGATTTTCCCACATATCCGGCATTGGTAAGGGAGTTTTATAATGGATTAAGCAGAGGAGAAGGAGGATTGATTAGCAGTGAGAGGAACTAGGGTTACGGTAACTACTGAGATTCTTGGAACCCTATTAGAAATGCCCACTGTTGGTTTAATGGAATGTCAACTTAATGACAGAAGTGGTGCACTGTCAAGGATGCTAGGAAGAGATGTGACTGAGTTCGAAGAGATCTTTGCTAATCAGTTGAACCTAGAACTCAGATTATTGCATAATATTGTGGTAGAATCTTATTTCCAAAAATAGGGAGATTCGAGTATGTCTCGGAGCGAGACGTTCTGATGATGGACTGCATTATACTGGAAGGTCAGTCAATTTAGCTGGCATGATGATAGGTTACATGGCAGAGGCAGCTACTAAGAAAAGATCAACACTGCCATACGGTATGATTCTGACATTAGTTTTTAGAAGCCAGGGTGTGCTCATCATGGAAAATGAACCATTGAGAAACTGAGACACACTGATTATTACAGCACTTCTACTATTCACAAAATGGGATTTAAGAAAGTTAATGGTGTTTGGATGAGGAGAGAGGAAAGAACAGATAGGGATGGTGCAGAGGGAACCAGAATAGAAGAAATCCCGGGACAATCTACTGCGGGACCATCAGTCCCTGATTCATCATTTGCGGGACCTTCGTCTGCTGGACCTTCGGAGGCCGGACCGAGTTCTATACCATCACCTCCACATCAGCCTATTACAAATTCTGGAAGATTTTCTAATGAACAACTTGATCAGTTAAGAAGCTTACTTGTTGAGTATGACAGTCACAGGTCAAATGAAATTAATCAATTGAAGGATGACTTTAATCAGTTAAAAGAAGAATTAAATTTGAGACTGGACATGCTATCCTATACCTTAGGCAGTTCTGTAGAATCCTTTGGAGCTGAGCTTCATAAGATCTTCGAAAGGATGGAAGGCATTGCCGATGGATCTGGATCGTATGTTCATGCAACGGGTCAATTAAAGAAGGATATTGACCTTGCAGTCTCTCAAATCGAAGCTAGTCTTGAAAATTTTAAGAAAGCACAAAAAGATGATGTAATGGAGATAATAGGTCATCTAAAGAAAATTGTATTCAAGCACATTTGATCTTTTTTGAGTTTGATAGCTTGTACTTAGGAAGTTTTTGATTATCCAATGTATTTCATTTTGAAATGTAAATGAATCAACTGATGTAATGGTTCTTGCATATGAAATACAATTTCACTTTTTCAAATTTTGATTGATTGGATTCCTATGCCTTATTGAGATTATAAACTTTCTTTACTCTCCTTATTGCTAATAACAAAAAAGGGGGAGAGATAGTTGTGTATATGCAAAGAAAGATTGAATAAGAATATTGAATAATATATGCATAAAGAAAGAAAGAAAGGGGGAGAATTAATTATTTATGCAAAATGAATTGAAATGATTATCAGTTACAATTGATGTTGATATACAAGAGGAGCTACTCAATGCAGGGGGAGCTTAACAAAAAGCTCATTTACAATGTTATGCACATTAAGTTTAACAATTCAATATTGATGGATTATATGAACTCATGAACAATTTTAAAGTTTACATTGAACATTGGCATCAAAACCTTAATTTCAATGTTTTAAAGTTAAAATGACTATAATCCTTAGTTTGATTGAATTTTTGAATGCATATACTCAAAGTTTTTGTTATCATCAAAAAGGGGGAGATTGTTGACCCAATTGATGATTTTGATGATTAACAAAACTATTTGAGTATAATTTTTGAAGGCTCTGATGATTTTGATTTAGTGTTTCAGCCTATAAGACTATTGAAAGATCAAAATCAAGAGTTACAATGTGTTCTGGATCGAATCTAATGTCTAGGTAAGAATTGCAGACATTAGAGTCGACTCCGAGAATCACAGAGCCGACTCCGGAACTGGCACGGTCATTAGAGTCGACTCCGAGACTGTTAGAGTCGACTCTCACAGACGAAGCAGAAAGTCAATTTTTCTGGCTCAAACCTAGAGTCGACTCCAGGTAAGTTAGAGTCGACTCCGGAAAAGTTTCTTGTCGACCCCAGAAAAGCCAGAGACGACTCCGGAATTATCAGTTTAAAACGCCTCGAGCTAGAGCCGACTCCAGAAAAGTTAGAGTCAACTCCAATCCACCTGGAACGAAAAACGAAGTTGCCAGATCAGCTCTAACGGTAACTTTTCTATTTTTACTCATTTCTAACGGATATATTTTGATAGAAGGTGCACTCCAACGGATAGTTTTATTCCAAAAAGAAGTGTAAAAGAAATCTATAAAAAGGGGAGTCTATTGTTCAAAAAAAAAAAAAGAAGAGAGAAAAACGAAAAATCTGAAAAACAAAGAAAAATCTGAGATAGATAAATCCCACTTCAAAAATCCGTGAGCTTGAATCTTGAAAGGAAAAACCTTCTAGCTCAAATCCACTCCACTCCAAGAGGCTCAAGAGGAATCCAAAGCGTTCAAAATCAAAGTCTTGGAGGATTTCCCAACTTGGAGAAAGGAGATTCGCTTCTTGCTTTTCATCTCTTCTCAACTGTTTCAACCACGAAGAATCGGAGCTGAGGCTTGATTCAATCCAGCAAGGAGAAGAGAAAAGAAGAAAAGAAGAAAAGATCAAAAGCCAACCTATCTACAAATCAGGCTTTTCTAAACCTTATTCTTAAATTTGTATATTTGCTCATTGAGGAGCTTTGTATTCACACAATACTCATCTTATTTTGCCTAGTTCAATCTGGGGGATTGAACTAGAGGAGGTAGTTTTACCTCGGGTTAAGCTTGTTTAAGCTTGGGTTAGTTGTGAGCCCATGAAAAACAACGTGTAGGGTTTTGTGCTGGTAAGCCCAAGTAAACCAGCTGGGTTCGTTGTGCACCCGGTAAAACAACAAGTTTGAGTTGTGAGCTTGGAAAACAACTCGGCTGTAATCTAGAGAGATTATAGTGTGGACCCAAGTGAATCTTGGGAGTGGACGTAGGTGTTGAATACACCGAACCACTATAAAATCTTTTGTGTTTGCAGTGTCTCATTGTCTCTTTATCTATCTCTATAGTTATCTTGCATTTGCACTCATTTATCACAAGCAAACTATTTTAAAAAGGGGCTAATTTTTAAAAGACCCAATTCACCCCCCCCCCCCCCCTCTTGGGTTGCCATCTGGGCCAACAAGTGTACATGCATGTGATTGATTCAGTTTGTTCCATGCTAAACAATTCATATTTATACACTAAAATATTGATTTTAGATTCTTTAACTTGATTAGTACCCTCATGGGTAACTTCTAATCTATCCCAAATTTCTTTTGCTGAAATACAAGTAGAAATGCGATTAAACTCATTAGCATCTAAAGAACAGTATAAAACATTCATGGATTTAGCATTGAGCTGAGCCAACTTCTTATCATGTTCATCCCATTCTGTTTCCGGCTTAGGAATCACCATGTTATCTACTCTTATTATGGGTGTGTGAGGACCATTTACTATGATGCCCCATAGGTCATAATCAAGTGCTTGAATAAAAATTTTCATTCTAGCTTCCAATAACCATAATTTGTACCATTAAATAAAGGAGGTCGATTAGTGGATTGACCTTCTGAAAAAGATGATCCAACTTAAGCTGCCATTTGGATCTTTGACTCTTGATCGTTAGATCAAATTTAAATGAGCACAAGCTTCGATACCAATTGTTAGCCCAGATGGCAACCCAAGAGGGGGGGGTGAATTGGGATGTTTAAAAAATTTAACTCTTTGAAAATAATTAGATTGATATGAAAGTGCTCAAGTAAACTGAATTAATAAAATCTAAGCACAAATAAAGAAGATAGAGAGAGAGATAAATGCATGAGGTGTAATATCGTTCAGTGTATCCAACACCTACATCCACTCCCAAGCAACACTTGGGTCCACACTATAATCTCACCGATTGTAGTCGAGTTGTTTTACAAGCTCACAACTCCAACTTGTTATTTTACCCAGGATCATAACGAACCCAGCCGGTTTTCACAGGCTCACCAGCACAAAACCTTAACCACAAGATAACCTTAGCTTGTCCCGAGGTATACTACCTTTACTAATTTAATCCCTCTGATTGAATTAGCAAACAATAATTTAGAAATAAAGTTTTCAATAAAACAGCTCCTCAAATGAGCAAATATGCAATTTAAATGAACAAGAATTAGAAAAGCCTGTTTGAAGCGATTTGAATGTGAGGTTTTCTTCTTTTCCTCTTCTCTTTTGAATGGTTGAGTCAAGCTTCAGCTCTGATTCTTCATAGAAATTTGTTGTAGAGAAGTTGAAGAAAAAGGGGCTTTTGAGCTTCTTCTTTTCTCTTTTGAAAATCCTTCGATTTTGATCTTTGAGAGCTTTGGATTTCTTTTGAATCTCTCTTCAGATAATAGGCATGGACACAGAGATTTCTCTTTGAAAATTCTCTCTCTTTTTTACTTGATTTTTTTGATTTTCTCTTGATTTTTCTTCTCCCTTTTTCACCTTTTTTTTAAATGGATGGATGCCCTCTTTTATAGATTTCTTAATCCAAGATTAGGTAAAAAAATAGCCGTTACAAGGTACTTGGATTGCTTCTACACGTAAAAAAATATAGCCGTTAAAGATTAGGTGGAAAAATATTACCGTTGGAGTCCATTCTGACAATTTGAAAATCCGTTCCTGATAGGTTTGAGTCGGTTCAAACTTTGCATGTGTTGGCTCCAAGATGGGTTTCCAAAAATGGTAATAAAAAGTTCGTTGGGGAGTCGGCTCTGAAAAAGTGATGTGTCGGCTCAGCGCATTAGGTGTCGGCTCCAATATCTGAGGGTGTCGACTCTAACTATGTCTTAAAATATGCTCTCTATTCTCAGGTTAGAGTCGGCTCCATAAATTTCAGGTGTCGGCTCCAAAAATTGATGCAGAAAGTACTCCTCTATATCTCAGGTTAGAGTCGGCTCTAGAGTTTCAGGTGTCGACTCCAAACCGTGCCGAAAACTTAGAATTATTCTGATACCCCTGGTGTCAGCTCCGGACACTGTGGGTGTCGACTCTAAGTTCTGAACTTAGATATTTTCTATTTAAAACTTAATTCAAAACTAATTTTGTGTATCATTTGAATAATTAAACATTCTAAATCCCTGAAACACTTCTCAAATTTGTCAGAAACACAATGAATATACTCATGGCTTTTGTTAATCATCAAAATCAATAATTGGGTTAACAATGTCGATCCTTATCTCATTATAGGGGACGACGAATCCCAAAGAGGTGATGAACTACGCAATTCCGTAGCTAATAGGATATGGGTTGCTCGTAACACGCAAAGTAAGTCTAACATACATCCTTTTATTATGAACAATTATTTTCTTATATTTTATAAGTTAGTATATTTACCATGATTGACTTTATTAATAGTGCAATGTATTATGTTATTTGAGTTTCATCTTGGATTCACTTTAATGCGGGAAATCAAGCTGCATGCTCTTGAGGTTTAGTAATATCTTTTGAATGTTATTTGTAGTTTTCGTGGGCCGTAGATGAGAGATTTATGAATCCTAGCCTGAGTGTAGCGCGAGGTTACTGTGTTCAAGCATGCCTTATACAAGAAGTTTAAATATAGACAAGAGATAATTGATGCATTTCAAAATTATTATTAACCTCCTGATCATCGATCTATTAGAAAAATTCATGATATGGAATATGAAGGAGGAAAAAAGATGTAGTTTTGGTCAGGAATGTGGGTGCACCTTTAAAAACATTTCCGTTAGTTTTTTTAGCCTTTCTTATAGGCTTTGTACTTGGGTTTCAATATGGGCAGACTTCGTTAATGCTTTGAGATGGTCATGACTAATATATCTTGTTAATGTCATCATTGCAGGACTTGTAAAAGTCTTGTCTTAGAGGTTGTTTTTGATAATTATTTGATGCATTGGATATTTGCATATATTGCTTTTTGGCAGCTGCAGTGTCATTGAAAGAGTTTTAGAAGTTTGTTATGTCAGTACTCATTTTATTGTTTAATTATTTTCTTAGGAGAGTATTAGGTAGTCATTCATTGTTTGAAGTAACATATTTTGGACCAGTTTTGATAATAATTTGCTGAATTGGAGAATTAACCTATGTTGCTTTTGGTGATTGTAGTGTCATTGATATTGAGAACACTTATTTGCTTGATCCTTGCGTATTTAGAAATAAGTGTACTTAATATCAATGCCAAACATTTGATTGATCCTTGCGTATGTGAGGGCATTTCTAAATGCAACAGTTGTGAAGCGTATATTTGGCACTCTATCAAAGCCGAGGGCTATGATGTTAGGTAGATTCATAGCATTTTCTGAATTGGATGCATGCAAATTGTAACCATTAGGAAATAACAACTAATAATGCCTTCCTGAGCCAACTCGATCTATGTCCCTATATCTCGCAAATGGATTATGCTATTGAGCATGACACATTTTTATTTTTTGAGAATTGGTTTGAGGGGAAGGCCTGTTACGCAAGATTCTTATATTTCTTATATTTCTTGCTTCTATTGGTACTTCTCACTAAATAATGAATTGCCTTAAAAGTCTTATTGTAGAAGATATATTTTGATAATTATTTGCTGCATTGAATATTTGCATATATTATTTTTGGTAGTTGCAGTGTCGTTGAAAGATTTTCAAAAGTTTGTTATGTCAGTAGTCATTTTGTTGATTACTTGTTTACTTGGCAGAAGATTAGGCAGGCATGCACTTGTTTGAAGTTATAAATTTTTCAAACAAGCATTCTAAATGGTGTAAGTTTCCTATTCGTTGCCATAAATCTCATTACATAATCATGCAATGCCTTAAAAGCACTATTTTTGGAATTGATTTTTATCATCAATTGTAGCATTTTTGGTGGTTACAATGCTCCATCAAGAGCTTCCAAATTATTTTTAACACTAAACTATCTCCACATGGAGTGCAATATTTCTTAAACCATAGATGGCAAAAGAAAATGATGTCTCAGTTTTGTTTTGACCACTTTGGTAGCTGTTAAGTGAACCAAAGTTACAGGAAAATCAGTGGCCCAACTTGTGAAGGAATGCAAGTACATTAAATTGTTCTGAAAAGAAACATCAGTGACATGTTCTAACCGATGAATATCCAAGTAAGCTAACTGTAAGCAATGGTTTCTGAAAGGTGAATAGGAATATCATAGACATTGCAATCAATTAAAATTCAGTGCCAAATCATTTTGACTTGCGTAATATGGTCATTGATTTGTTATGGTTCTAGCATGATATATGTTTTCTTTTCTTAAGTTTAAAATTTCTTGTATTAAAATACGCCTCCTGAGCTGCGAAGTTTTACATAAACTGGCCTAAAGAACTAATGAGCTATGGCCGAACGTATTCTAATTGATGATAAATGTTACTTAAGATCATAATTTTAAAATTGCATTGAATAGATGCTTGATATAATATTGCTCCTGTTATGCATATTAGATTTTATATGCTTAATGAAAGGATGTGCAGTCGTAGTGTGAAAGAATCATAATACAAATCCTTTTAGGTTTGATTGATTAATTGGTATCTAGAAAAGTGGTTCTAAAAGGTAAAAAGATCATGATTTTAATTGGTTCCGTTGACTGACTTGGCTAATTAAATTGGTGTCTAAGAAAATCAACAGGGGACTCACCTCTCTCCCACTGGCCTAGCCAATTCAATTGATTCAGACCTTAATTTTGAAATGCTACGTTGATTAAGATTGCTACCTAATGCCTTCCTTCATGCTAAGATAAATTGGCTAATCTATATGCATATAATGGAGTTTAAATATCATGTGGTCAATATGATTTTGATTAATTGAGGACTAGCCACAACATCTTTAATCAATCAAAGTTATATATTGAGTTGCAAAGGTCACATAAGGTTAGATGATATTAATTATATTTAATATAATAAATTTTTTCATAGAAATTTTTATTATATTTGTATAATTAATTAGGATAGGATAATAAATTATTTTCTTAATTACCCATAGAAATTAAGAAAGAAAATATAATTTGTTAGTCACATCATTAGGTTAATGAATCTATTTAAGTATAATAACTTAGCCTACATGTAGTTATTTTATGTTATTGATTTATATTGTTGCATGCTTACATTGGTAAGACATGACATTAAGTTGTACGCCTCAATTTCAGTTACATGAAAATGATTGTTTATTTTATACAACTATTTTATCTGTAAATATTTTTTATATAAAATGTGATGTTTTTGATTTAAGTGGTGACAATTATAAAGTATGGAAGGAAAGAATTCTCCTTCAGTTAGAAAGTATCGAAGAAAAGAATTCTCCTTCAGTTAGGAGGCATGAATATTAACTATGCATCAAGAAGGATGAACCACCTGCAGTTACATCTACTAGCACTCAACTGAGATTGCTGCATATGAACGATGGAAGCGATCTAATCACCTCAGTATGAACTAAGATTTTTTCTAGTATACGTGGTTTCATTCTTGAGTGCAAAAATATCAAGAAACTTCTGAGGGCTATTGATGCATAGTTTGAGTCTTCAAATAAGGCATTGGTTAGCACCCTAATGGTAAAGGTGTCAGCAATAAAGCTTAATACTGTCAGAGGTGTGTGTGAGCACATCATGAAGATGAAGAACATTGCGGCTCAATTAAAATTCCTAGAGAAAGAGGTTTATATGAAACAACCAGAAGGATTCTCCTCTAGTGATGGTGAGCATTTGGTTTGCAAGCTTAATAAATTCATATATGGATTGAAATAAGCCTCACATAGTAGTATTTAAAATTTTATGATGTGATCTCTTTCTTTAGTTTTGTAGAGAATATAATGGATCATATATATATCAGAAAGTTAGTGGAAGCAAAATTTATTTCTTAGTCCTATATGCGGATGACATTCTTCTTGCAACCAATGATAAAGGTTGCTACGTAAGATGAAATAATTTCTCTCCAAGAACTTTGATTTGAAAGATATGAGTGAGGGATCTTATGTCATTGGCATTAAGATCCATAAGGAAAGATCTCGAGGCATTTTAGGATTGTCTCAAGAAACTTATATCAATAAAGTCTTAAAGAGAGTTCGGATGAAAGATTGTTCACCAAGTATTGCACCCATAATAAAGGGTGACAAGTTTACTTTAAACCAGTGCCCTAAAAATAAATTTGAACGAAAACAAATGCATAACATTCCATATGCTTCAGTTGTTGCAAGCCTAATCTATATTCAGGTTTGCACAAGACCTAACATTGTATTTGCAGTAGAAATATTGAGAAGATATCAAAGTAATTCAAGTTTAGACCATTGGAGAGATGCTAAAAAGGTCATGAGGTATCTTCAAGGGACCAAGAACTACATGCTCATGTATAGACGAACTGATCATTTGAAGGTAGAGGGTTACTCAGATTCAGAGCTGCTGCATTGATTTTCGAAAATCAACATCATGATTTATATTTATGTTAGTTGGTGGAGCCATATCATGGAAAAGTGCAAAGCCGACTTTGTCTGCTACCTCTACTATAAAAGTAGAGTTTGTTTCTTATTTTGAGGCTACATCACATAGTGTATTATTGAAAAGTTTTATCTCAAGGCTTAAAATTATTGATTTTATTGTTAGATCACTTAAATTGTATTGTGACAATTCAGTTGCTATATTCTTGGCTAAAAATCACAAGAGTGGCAGTCGAAGTAAGCATATCGATATTAAATATTTAGCTATAAGGGAATGTATTAGAGAAAATAAAGTGGTCATAGATTAACATGTTAGCATTAAATTGATGATAGCTACTCCTTTAACTAAAGGCATGCCAACTAAGAATTTTAAGGATCATATGGTACGAATGAGAATTGGTCCCATGATGTAATTTAGTTGCATGGACAACTATTTGTGCAATGAAACTCTTATTTAAGTTATTTATTTATTTCTTATTTGGGTGTATACATTATTGTTTGACTTTTGAGAAATGATAAAATTTTCTTTTAGACTTTTAATAAATGTAGGGTTTATTCATTAAGTTATATTGTCACATTTGGAATAGTGGTAAAGCATTGAATGTATTGTACATGAAAGATAATACTCAATTATAGATGATCTATCACCATGATTCATGTGTTTGGTTTCTTTTAATGTTGAGGACTATAGATTAAAAAAAAATATGACAAAATGGTAGAATGTAGTATCCCGTAGGTGATGGTCCTATTTATTTTATTTTATCTGTTAACCACTTGCAGATATCTCTCAATCTCTTGGAGATAATCTTCAAAATATCAATCCACTAATTAAGAAAGTGATAACTATATCTTATTGAAAATTAAAAAAAAAGGTCTATTTTGATGGGAATAGGTGCGCTAAGGGAGTTGAGGTTTTTCTATAAATTGAGATCCCTTCCTAAAGGTTTTTTTATACGTGAAAAAAATATGCAGAAGCCAGAGAGATTAGGTCCCTGATCAAAAGTAAATCCTAAAGGTATACACCATCATTATGCGATTGCTTATTAATTGAAAGCACTCAATCAAGATTCTCAGAAGGTAGATCACAAAGAAACTGAATGCCTAAAGATAATTCATTGATCTTGTTATTTCATATTTTAATCAACACAATATGTCTGTGTAGATTTAATGCTTACAAGAACACCAATATAATGTACCTAATTAAATGGTAGAAAGACATAAAACTTCAACAGCCAAAGGGTAAACAAAGAAAGACATCTCTTGAAAAGACAAAATTCAACTTAATGAGTACAAATTGACTAAAAATCCATTATACTCTATTTTTATATCGATGACATAATCAAAGCGGAGGAGAGTTGAATGTAAAAAACAAACGAAATACCAAACCAACCGGCTTATTTAACTTTAGAAACATGAAAAAATAAAACTTGTTTCTGAATTTAAATTTTTGGTACTTCATTTTTTACAGTCTTATTTCTTCATAAGCCACTGAAAAACTTCTAATATGAGGTACTTACATATGACCTATAATTATCTTACTTTTTATCTACATGAAGATACCACTCTTCCTCATGTCAAACAAGTTTCTGAAATTAAAATTTTATTTACCAAAAATTGCTTTGCCATGGTCCTTACCAACTCTCCTCAAAAATTGATTAAGAAAAAAAATGGGGTTGGCTTTATGAATCTTCACCCAGCATTGTTGATTACGAGTGCTAAGTTACATAACTATTTAATATTTATAGTGAGTCTAGCAAATTAGTCGTAGATACCCAAAAAAAGTGTACGGTTTCTTAATATTTAAATCATGAACTGCAAACTAAGTCCATCAATTTTCAAATAAAGAAAATAAATATAAAGTATAAGTACTTAATTCTATCCGATGTGCAATATCTTGCAGACTATGAATAAAAGTATGGCTGATAGAGGCAGTACTGTTTTCCTTCATCCACAGGCACTCAAAGTAAAAAAAAAAAAAAGAACATCTAAATCAGAAAAGTAGAGCAAAGTTTTGGTACTTTATATGTCCTATTACAAAATGAAGGCAGTTATAGATAGAACGTTGCCTTCCACTTGGAAAAAAAAAAAATCAAAAGAACAAAGGCAGTCAACAAAGATATTCTTGATAGTAATTGATATTTTTAACCTCTTCAAAAAAAAAAAATGTACATAGACAATTCTTTCTACACTATTCTTTGAAACAAAGAACAAAGACAATGAGATGTTTTTGACAGAAATAAGAGAAAAAAAAATCAAGAAATACCATTAATGTCATCTGTTTTCATGAACATAGTAGCGATAAATGGATAGATTAGCTTGACAATCAAATCAGTTTCTATATGTATTGCAAGCTACCTCCATCTCTTTATGCCTAAAATGACAATGCAATTGCAAAACCTCGCTTGTTCTGTTTGAAAGTGGCCTTTCCTTTCTTCAAACAAGCTAGACAGCGGATTCCTTCTGGCGTATAAATATCTAGTTCCAATGCTGAAAGTGGGATGTCCAAATTTTCCACCCGTGCCCTTTCTTCGGTGATGGCCCTTTCGACCTCATCGAAAACTTCTTGCTCCATAGTAAAAGAAGGGTAAGCAAGAACAAAGTAGGATGAGGGTTTTGGGGAGGGATACAAAAAGAGGTGAGCCAAGGGTTTTGGGGATGGCAAGAACCAGAAAATGGGGGAGGAATGGGCCGTGCGGATAGCAAGAACTAGGTAGGATGAGGGTTTTAAGGAGGGAAACAAAAAGAGGTGAGCCGACGATTTTGGGGATAACAAAAACAAGAAAATGGGGAGGGATGGGCCATGGGGATAGCAAGAACAGGTAAGATTTGAAGGGGGATATAAAAAGAGGTAAAATAGGTGGAGATGTAAATCATAGAGTTAAAACATTATGGATTAAGTGGAGGAGTACTTTGGGAGTATTGTATGATCGACACATCCCATTAAAATTGAAAGAAAAATTTTATAAAACTGCTATTAAGCCAGCTACTATATAAAACAAAGTATTGGGTAATACTAAAATAATATGTGAATAAATTAAATATAACAAAAATATGCATGTTAAGATGGATATGTGGTAAAGCTTTGAAACATAGAATTAGAAATAAACATATACGAGAAATGATAGGAGTAGCTTCAATTGAAGATAAAATGAGAAAAAGTCGATTAAGATAGTTTGGACATATACAATGAAGATCTTTAGATGCTTTAATAAAAAAGAGTGATCTTTTAACAATTCATGGTAATGATAAAGATAGAGTCAAACATAAATTGACATGAATAGAAGTAATTAAAAAAGATATAACTATTTATAATTTAAGTGTTGATTTAGTCCTCAATAGAATAGAGTGGAGAAAGCAAGTTCATGTAACCGACCCATATAGTTGGAAAAAGGCTTAGTTGAGTTGAGCTGAGTTGAGAATATAAAAAGAGGTGAGCCAAGGGTTTTGGGAATGGCAAGAACCAGAAAATGGGGAGGGATGGGCCGAGGGGATAGCAAGAACATGTAAGTTTTGGGGAGGGATACAAAAAGAGATAAAATAAGTGAAGACATGAATCATAGAGTTAAAGCGGAATGAATTAAGTGGAGCTAGGAGCGAAGTTGTTGGAACTTTAAACTTTGATTATGGAATTTCATCACTTTCTTTTAGGCGAAAAAAATTAAAAGTCTTACGTGTTTTAATGCTCAGTGAATCATGTGCACGTGTGGGAAGTTAGAGGAAGATAAGTTTAGCATCTCGGTCTGAAACTCATGGATGGCCCTAATCCCATCGCTGCTTCTCCGTCAGCTGCCCCATCGATCATCTGCACCTTATCCCAAGCCATTCAGGATGGAATCATAGTACTTTGGCTAGCATTGTCACTTAGCCATTTCTGGCCGTTTGCATTAGCGGCGACGGATGACAATGATGCATAGGATAGCCAAAGAGAAAGAAGAGTAGAATAGAAAAATTGTTAAGCCATGGCTTGAGGTTGAGGGGGTGGGAGAGAAGGATTGAAGATGATTAGTAGCAGCGGGAAGAGAAGAGAGGTTCATCTCCCAAAGCTATTAGTGGGCTGGGCGTCAACCGAGGTCATCATCATTGTAAAGAGTTTATTCTATATTTAATATGCATCCATTGGAACTGCATGAGATGATGGAGGCTGAATGGATAATATGCAAACCGTGAAGATGAACCTTGAGGCAATAATGGAGAGCGGTAGGCAAAAACCAAACAAGGGCGGGATGACAGAGTTTAGGACTGATTGAGGTTAATGTTGCCATCTTTATCTTGGTGGTTCATAATGTTTTTTAATATTCAATAACTAATTTTGTAACCAAAAATATGGATATAGCATATTATAAAAATACTTTAATTCATTATTTTTTCTTGATTTGGTTCAGGGCTTTGTGCTAAAAGTTTATAGCATGACGTTATGATAATCATGTGATATCCAAGTTTAGTCCCACATTGAATGGAAAAGAAATGTATGATGCGCTAATAACTCAAGTCTACTTACTACCTATTAACTTTTACTCAAATTTTTTGTCCATGTGGTTTCAGATGCTAATGAGGTTAATTGGGTTAGTGGATAGAGTAGGCTTGGGGTGTTACAAATGGTATCGGAACTGATCCTAGGTGGGGTGGGCATGAAGAAAGAGAGATTCATTAGCTTGTGGCATGAAATGAAGAAAGAAGGTCTTCTAAGCTGCCAAAAATCAAGAAACATTATTTTGTTCATTATGGATCAATAGCTTAGCCCTACAAACAAAGTTGTTTTTGCATAGCGGACATTGGTTCTTCAGTCCTTTATGACTATGGCAATGAAACTTCATCTCTTTTGTATTTGCCTTAAATGTAGTTTTCCTACTTCTCAGACAACCTAAATAGTCGTATAAACATCCATGTCCAATCTTATGAGAGAAAGATGTTAGCTTTTCTCTTTTCTAGCCAATGTGAGCATATAACTAATTTATTATTTATTTAATTTAAATAATAATTATGATAATTAATTTTATCATTTATTTAATTTAAATTATAATTATGGTTTCATACAAATAATAGCAAATTTCTATTGGTTCATTTTTTTTCAAAAGTTATTTTCTAATAACCGTCAATTTAACGTGTTATCAAATTGATCTTCTCTTCTAAACTTTTTTTACCATAAAAAAACATACAGAAAGGAAAAAGAAAAAAGAAAAAGGGAGAAACTCAATCTCTCCATAATTGATTATAATTTCTTGTCAAGACAATTTTAATGGATTAAGGTATGCTTTATTGATTTATGTTTATTGTTGTGAAAATCATTTTGTTTTAAGATTTTGGCCATTATAATTTGTGTAATTTAGGATTTTAATTACACACTTAAAGAAATCCCTAATAGAGCTATGGAAGATCACAGTTGGCCACTTGGAGACCACACTCTCGTCCGCATCAGCTATGTCTTCTTGTTCCATTGATGCTGCAATAACAATCAAGAAGGGTGGCCAAGGGTTTGGCGGCATAGCCAAGAGCGATTGGCAAAAACCAAACAAGGGCGTGATGAGAGAGTTTTAGGACTGGTCGAGGTTAATATTGCCATCTTTATCTTGGTGGTTCATAATTTTTTTTAATATTCAATAACTAATTTTGTAACCAAAAATATTGATATAACATATTATAAAAATACTATAATTCATTAATTTTTTTATTTAGTTTAGGGTTTTGTGCTAAAAGTTTATAGCATGACGTTGCGATAATCCTATGATACCTAAGTATAGTCCCACATTGGATGGAAAAGAAATATGTGATGTACTTATAACTCAAGTTTACTTGCTACCCATTAACCTCTACTCGAATTTTTGGGGCTTGGGCACTACAAATGGTATCAGAACTGATCCGAGTATGCAAAAGTTACCAAAATCAAGAAACATCATTTTGTTCATGAATAGGACCATCTCTTTTGTATTTGCCTTAAATGTAGTTTTTCCTCTTCTCAGAAAATCTTACCTCTTCTTAGACAACCTAAATAGCTGTATAGACGTCCATCTCCAATCTTATGAGAGAGAGATGTTAGCTTTTCTCTTTTCTAGCCAACCTGAGCATATATGATATAACTAATTTTATCATTTATTTAATTTAAATAATAATTATGATATTTTATTTTATCATTAATTTAATTTAAATTATAATTATGGTTTCATACAAATAAGAGCAAATTTCTATTGGTCATTTTTTTCAAAAGTTGTTTTCTGATAACCACCTCTTTGATGGAAAGAGAGATTTAACATATTATCAAATTGATCTTCTCTTTAAAAATTTTTTTACCATAAAAAATGTACAAGAAGAAAAAAAATAAAAATGGAGAAACTCAATCTCTCCATAATTGATCAATCTCTACATAATTTCTTGTCAAGACAATTTCAATGGATTAAGGTACATTTTATTGATTTATGTTTATTGTTGTGAAAATAATTTTGTTCTAAGATTTTGGCCATTATAATTTGTGTAAATTAGGATTTGAATTACACACTTAAAAAAATCCCTAATAGATCTATGGAAGATCGTAGTTGGCCACTTTAGAGACCAGACTCTCGTCTGTGTTAGCTACATTTTCTTGTTCCATTGATGTGGCAACAACAATCAAGAAGGATGGGCCAAGGGTTTGGCGGGCAATAGGCAAAAACCAAAAAAGGGCGAGAGTTTTAGGACTGATTGAGGTTAATATTGCCATCTTTATCTTGGTGGTTAATGATTTTTTAATATTCAATAACTAATTTTGTAACAAAAAATATTGCTATAACATATTATAAAAATACTATAAATCATTAATTTTCTTGATTTGATTTAGGGCTTTGTGCTAAATGTTTATAGCATGACGTATGTTAATTCAAGTTTAGTCCTGCAGTGGTTGAGAAAGAAACGTGTGATTGCTTATATTTATCAATCAAATCAAATCTTAGTAAGCCAAATTAGATAAATATTTATCAATTACATCAAATGTGACTCTCAGATCATTTAGGGGACATTACCTTATTAAATACATCCGCATGTGATCACCCTAAACTTTGCCTCTAGATTAGATTGACTCTGACTATGGCCAATTATGCAAGCTAACCTAGTTAAGTTAACCCATTGTTCCCCAATCAACTTCTTATAGGTTTACTTGATCTTGGCTATGGTACAATAAATCTCATGACCTAATGATTTTGCATCATGTGAACAATAGAAGGTATAAGGACTTAATATTCATGGAGAGAATTTACACATTTAGGTCTCATCATGCATGTACAACATTTGTATCATGCTAGGTTACATATCCTATATGTGAATTTAGTTTAATTTTAATTAACCTAAATTTTATAAATTCTGATCTTATGATTGGGATTTTTAATCAAATTAGGATCCTTAACCACTATCTATTTAGGAACCCTACATAGATGACCAAATCAATTGTTACCATCCCGACTAACCCACTTAGTCTAATCAATTTGATGCTTCCCTCACAATGGCCAGGTCAGCAGTCAAAGGGGTCCTATTTAGCTTGCCTTAGACACCAACTCGTGTTGGACAGGTAAGCGAACGGAGCAATTAAAAACCTTTGATTCAAGCCTTCCTTAGACACCAATGTAGTTAAGCCCAATTACAAAAGACTAACCATGAGATCATAGGATCAAACAATAATATAGTTAAGTATAATTTTTCTAAACCTTATCATCTATTACATATTATGATAAGATGAGAGATAGTGATCTAGGGATTTATGATAAGTGTCAAATATTTTATAATAATTTATTTTAAATATTTATCTTATCATTATCTATTATGATAAATTAATTTTTATCATACGAAAATTCTAATTGGTCTCTATCATAACATCCCTAACAACTATGATTATGATAACATGTCAAAAATTTAAATTTTAAATTTTTAATCTTGATTATCATGATATAATTATTTTAGATTTTAATCATGTCATTTATCATGTCAAAATTAAATTCTAAACATGATAACTAAAATTTTAGCCTTTATGATTATGTCACACATAAATCATAATTTTAATTTTTAACATAATTAAATCTAAATAATTTATATTTATTATCTTATAATGATTTTTTAGATTTTAATCTTCTTTATCATATATCAAGATTTATATTTTATATCAAATGTAAAATTTAGATTTATGCAAATAAAATTAGAACTCAGGTAATTTATCAAATTAACTAAATTTGAAGCCTGAGATGGCTCTAATACCGCTTGTTGGAAATTTAATTTATTTTTATATGAATCAAATTCAAATATTATGCATTGAAAGATAAAATTAACATAAATTTAATTACCAAAGCCCAAGATCCTTAGGGAACAGATTCAGTTAACAAAATTAAATCTAAAATTAATTTTAAATCATACTTGTATTCTTTATTGGGGATGAAGACTGATGAAGCTGATAAATGATTTACCACTAGCCGTCCATGCGTCTGACCTCTAATGGTGATCCATGCAGAGATCTTTGGATGATGTCCTCATAGGATTGGATGATGACCTTTCAATAAGGGGTGCTAGCATCTCTTTCCTTCTTTACTGGATTTTTCAAATCAAGAGAGAATAGTTCTCGAATCCAAATCCAATCTTGAACTAGAGAGAAAGAGAATGTGGGACATCCAAGAGAAAGAGGATGTTTTAAAGAGAAAAAGGGCATCCTAGAGAGAAAAAGGAGGAGTTAGGCGTGTGTTTTCAAGGGGGGCACCTCTCTCCTTTAATCATGAAGAGAAGGTTATGTGGTTCTACCAAAAGGGAGATTTTTGTTCCAACCATCCAACCATTCAATCATATCAAATTGACAAACATCTAACCATATCAAGTTGAGGATTAGTTGATAACTTTTTCAATAAATTTAGAAAGTTATGTTAGGTTTTTAACCACCCAACTATCCAACCATCAAGCCGCATCCCTAAAAAATAGAAACTCAAATAAATCATGATCACATGCCCAAAATTTGGAACCAATTAAACACTATATTATCTATTTGATTAATTCCATTTAATCTGAGCTATCCATCATATGGATCAAGCCTAATTGGGTATCTAATCATATGTATATCTCATGTACAAAAAATCTCTTCCTTGGATGATGAATCCTATTCATCAATTTCATGTTCTCTCATTAAGATTGAGTCAAACTCAATCCTAATTAATTGATCATATAATCTGAATTAAATCCAACTTAATTTTCATTTTAACTTCATCTAAAATCTTCTTAATATGTGTGACCCATTAGGTCCCTTGACAAATTGGCAATAATCATGTCCCTTAATTGACCCTAGGGTTCACTTAATCAACACATTATCCAAGTCAATTCTTTAACCAAATCAATTCCTTGTTTAAGTCAAAGAATCCATGATTATAGATCATGAGCGGTCTCTAACAAAGTAACATGACCACCCAAGTATTAAGGGTTTTGTTGATGTGGTCATCAATACCTGTCCATGAATGGTTACCGTACAATTTAATTCTTTCATTACATATCCCAGATCAATCAGTGGTATAGAATGTGTCAACCCTATAATTGATCTTTGTTTACTTGATCTCAAAAAAAAAAACTCATATGAATTGAAACTTCGAAACCATTTCGAATTCCGACTCAACCGTGCAAGGATTTAATAGTCAATTTAATCCATCAAGCGGTCGTGTGATATAACCCTCTCTATCAAGGAAGATAAATTCTATCTTGATCAAACACCACCTTCATGTGCTTCATGTCATATCCAACCGATATCATATTTGTCATCCATGACTAGAGCGATGTTTGTATGTTGTCAAAGCATAAGATTTCACACATGAGGTGCAATGAAGATCTCAAGTTAAAGAATCACTCGTACCACCATCATCAGAGATCAACCATCAATACTATAAAAATATCCATATGAGATTTATGTGCAAGTCATCTAATGCATCGTTGCAATAATGAGCATCCACATACCTATCCAAGTATCTTCATACTTCAGCTTGCGAGATTGACTGCTCACTACAAGAATGAATATATGCAATGTGTGCTAGTCTCATGGCGCTCTAAAGTGCTAAGTCCTGTCTACGTATTGACTAGGAAAACTTAAAGAATTAAACCATATGCAATTTTGGATCTCATAATCTTTAATCTTTATTATAAATTATATATGCACAGTTTACATTCTTTTGAACTTTATCCACAAGTAAAATATATCTAATATATTTATAAAAATTAAACCTCGATAGATAAAAAAATGATAAATTTGATTTGTTTCTCGATCTAGGACCATAGGATTGGTGAGGTCAATGGAAGTATGCCGGCTTATGGTTATGTCTCTGAGAGGGGTGGTCAGTGGTCTTTGGGTCGAGGGAAGGGAGGGGCCCGCATTAGCTATCATGGTGGTGGGGTCCTATCCAAAGGTGGGCGTTAGGGCGTACGAGGTGAGCGGTTATTGTCTCAGTTGGGGCTTGGCACTTGCTGCACCCACTCTGGTGTGATAGCAGTCCATGTAGAGCCTGCGCGAGCGAATCATCGCTCCGATGAAGGACCTGCATCGAGCGGTGTACAAAGAAAGACTTTTCCTTACGGAGAGTCCCAGTAGTCCAATTAAGGAAGCCTTTCACTGTAGAACTTTCTTTCCCGAAAGGAGAATAACAACATCTAAATAGCTGTAGCAGCCGAAAGAACAACAAGCAAAGAGCGGCAGGGGCTCGGCTTTCTGAAGTTATTCATTACAGAGCGTGAACCTTTTATAATGATTACATCCCTTACAAGAAAGAGCTTTTACATCATCTGAAGTTTAACAACAGAAAAGTTCTTTATGTCTTACTCTCAACAAAACAAACAAAGTGAATCGAAAAGAAGACTACCATTAATCTTGGGCGAAGAAAACAAAAAGAAAGTGCATCATCTTGGTTGCAGGAAAGAATCGATCTGGCTCAAAAAAATGTTTGAAAGAATTGTAAAAGAAGTCTATCATTAATCTTGGGCGAAGAAAAAAAAAATGCATCTTCTTGGCTATCAGACGTCAATAAACTTTATTTGAAAGAACAGCAAAATATTTTCTCACCTGAAGGAAAGAATAGATCTGGCTCAAAAAAATGTCTGGAAGAATCGAAAGGAAAGTCTATGATTGGGCAAAGAAAACAAAAATTAAAGAAAGTGCATCTTCTTGGCTGCTAGAGGTCAACAAACATTATATAAAAGAACAGCAAAATATATTGTCACTTGAAGGAAAGAATCGATCTGGCTTAGAGAAAATGAATAAAGGAAATCTTCTTCCCAGCCAAATACAAGAAACATCACCTTTTTGTTATCACTTTTTTTGTTATCCGTATAACAGCGATGGACCGATAACTCTGTTGGTTTTCAAACAATTTATATTGTGTGTGTGTGAGTAGCGGAAGCATGCGGACCGTTTAACATGCATAATATTAACATTATCATATGAAAAGAAAAATTAACATATAATTTTTTAAACATAAAAACCATACCGATATGTTGAGATCTTGAAGGAACAGACGCACCCTACTACCGGATTCGAAGCTATGGATGAAGAATCCACGGTAGAGTTTACGGGCCAAGGTACTTCATAAAATACCTACAAAATTAAAACGAAACCAGAGTCTTCCTCACCTTTTTCAGGATCGGTATCGAATTATGAGAGTGGGCTCACTCTTGATTTTTCTATATTTCTCACAATTCTTGCGCATATAAATTAGAAGAGAAAAAAGGATGAAAGAAACTGTTCTTTCATTTTTCATTTTTTTATCTGAAAGTCCACCTCATGCCATTTTTTTTAGGCTCGAGGTGAATCAGAAGTTTAATTTAGATAACGTTCATCTATTACAATATTTAATTTAGATAACATTTATCTATTACAATATTTAGATAACATTTATCTGTTACAACATTTGATGTAGATAACATTTATCTTTTACGGCCTTTTTTGACCACATGAGAACAATTCTCACATGCACCTCAACTCCTTGATCAAAGAAAAAGTTGTTTTCTTATTTGTAACTAATTTACAAATAATATCTAAATTAAATATAATATCTAATAAATCAAATTTATTATTTTATTTTTAATATTCTTAATAATCATATTATCAAAAATATTAAAAAAAATAAAATTTCTCTCTCTCCATCAACTCATAATATGCGCCACTTACAAGAGCAAAATTCTCTTGTGTGATGTTCCACAATAACACTTATGTGCAACCATTCATATCAATTATTATATGAACAATGTGTCTAAAACACATTTTTATTTGTTTAATAACTAATTTATTGTATCAAAATAAATGTGAGAAAAATAATCAATCAAATTGATTGATTTATCTTCATAATAAACTCTTTATTATAAAGTAAGAAAAATAAATAATTAATCACATTAATTATTCAATCTAAGAGTATTCGATGCGATTAACCTAAGACGGTGTGGGGACCATGGACCCATAATTTCAAGCTCCAATAAACTTGAATAAACTCAATTAAAACTCTTTAATTATTTATTCAATTTATTAATCTCGAAGTTATTCCACTAAAAACTTGAGATTGCACTCTTAAAAATTACAGATTAATTTTACTCGAAAGCTTGAGTTGTCCATTGATATAATCATTACATATAATTCAACCCTCCATAATTAGTTCATAATTAGAGCTAGGTGAAATAACCGTTATACCCCTCCAATTTTCTCTTATTCCTTAAGTACCATTGATTAACTAGTTAAACAGTTAATTTATGATCGAATCATAAACTGCGCGCATAACTGTTTAGCCCATAATCAACACTTAAGGAAACTAATTTTAAGCTTCTTTTCAAAAGCCATGGATTCCATATCTTTAAATCACATTTCCAGCCCAACGTGTTACTAAACCTCCAAGACGTAAGTATTGGGCCCAACATCAAATGAGCTTTAACAAACAAATCAAAAGATCCAATAGCACAATCAAGGAGTCTATGATTAAATCAGGATTAAGGTTGATTTACATATGATCATCTTGTGACATAAATTGAATTCTTTATAACGTCTTAAATAAAGATTCAAATTATGTCGGTCCTTGTCCTATATAATCTTATTATATATAATACCTCCACTAAGTGTCTCTACACAACAATCCGGATAAGATTATCATATTCAGAATGTTTATGGACCGTATTAGAGATTAGCAATAGAAGATCCTTATCCTATCAATCACGGACATGTTTAAATATATTAGCTGTAATTTTAATCCTCTTGTATACATTATGCTAAAATTACAACCTCATAATATATTTTGGATTTTCATATAAACATTCATCTTTCATATAAATGAGGCAAGATTGAAGAAAAATGCTTCTTTTATTAATTCAAAAAATCAAAAGTATAAATACATCTAATTTCAAGGACACTATTCCCAACAATCTCCCACTTGCCCTAAAGCAGATGTGATATATCTTTTAATCCTATTCCCATAAGTTGTTTGTTGAACGTCTGCTCAGGCAACGTCTTTGTGAACGGATCAGCCAGATTTTGTTCCGATGTTATCTTCATAACATTGACATCACCTCGATGCACGATCTCTCTGATGAGATAGTATTTCTCTCGATATGCTTACCCCTTTTATGGCTTCTGGGTTCTTTTGAATTAGCCACAGCACCACTATTATCACAAAATAATGTTAATGGCATATCCATTCCTGGAACAACTTCCAAGTCAGTATAGAACTTTTTAAGCCAAACTGATTCTTTAACTGCTTCACAAGCCACTATGTACTCATTTTCCATGGTAGAATCAGTAATTCTAGATTGTTTGATACTTCTCCAAACAACTGCTGCACCACCAAATGTAAACACTGATTCAGATGTTGACCTTCAAGAATCTTTATCTGATTGAAAATCAGAATCAGTGTATCCTAAGGGGTTCAGGTCTCCAACTGAATACACAAGCATATAATTTCTCATTCTCCAAAGATACTTGAGAATGTGCTTTACTGCCACCCAGTGCTCTATCCCAGGGTTTGACTGGAACCGACTAACAACTCCCACTGCATAGCAGATGTCTGGTCTAGTGCAAAGCATAGCATACAATAGACTTCCAACTGCCGATGCATATGGAATCCGTCTAATGTCCTCTTCTTCTTGTGGTGTCTTAGGACACTGTTCTTTAGAGAGAACAATTCCATGTCAGGTCGAAAGAAGACCCTTCTTGGAATTTTGCATTGAAAAATGAGCCAGCACCTTATCGATATAAGATGCTTGAGACAGTGCTAGGAGTTTGTTCTTCCTATCCCTAATGATCTGGATACCAAGAACATAACTCGCCTCTCCCAAATCTTTCATTTGGAAATGTTCGGCCAGCCATCTCTTTATGTTAAACAATATTTTCACATCATTACCAATGAGTAAGATATCATCTACATAAAGTACTAAGAAAACCACACTTTTTTCATTAATGAGCTTGTATACACAAGGTTCATCAATATTTTGCTCGAAGCCATAGGTTTTGATTGTTTCATCAAACCTAATGTTCCAAGACCTGGAGGCTTGTTTGAGTCCATAGATGGCTCTATTAAGCTTACAAACTTTCTGCTCCTGATCTTTAACAATGAACCCCTCTGGTTGTTCCATATATATGGACTCCTCTAGATAGCCATTCAGTGACGTCCATCTACCATATTTTATAATCAAAACATGCAGCTATGGATAAGAGAATGCGGATGGACTTTAACATGGCAACTGGGGAGAAAGTCTCTTCATAATCAAGTCCCTCCTTTTGGATATAACCCTTTGCCACAAGTCTAGCTTTGAATATCTCTACCTTCCCATATGCTCCTCTTTTCTTCTTGAAGATCCATTTACATCCAATGAGCCTGACATCTTCAGGTGGATCTACAAGTTCCCAGACAGTATTGAGTACATAGACTCCATTTCTTGGTTCATGGCTTCTAGCCATTTGTCCTTATCAGGATCATCCATCGCATGCTGGTATGATGATGGATCATCATCGTTGGTATCAGCTACCACAACATTTGCTTCGCTATCCTGTCTATAGCGGGTTGGGGTTCTGATAACCCTCCCACTATGTCTAGGCATCATAATATCCTGACTAGGAGCTGTGATTTCTTCTTCCCTAATTTCAACAACTCTTGTTGATGGAGTGGTAATATGATCTTTGAGCAATTCTTCGAGTACAACTTTACTCTGAGGTTTGAATTTATGTATATAATCATTTTCAAGAAAAGTGGCATTTGTCGATACAAACACCTTCTTTTCTTGTGGACTATAAAACAAACATCTTCTGGTGCCCTTTGGGTAGCCAACGAATAGACACACTTCTGTTCGTGGTTCTAGCTTCCCAGATTTGCCCTTAAGAACATGAACTGGACACCCCCATATGCGAAAATGACGTAAACTCGGTTTTTGCCCATTCCACATCTCTAAGGGTGTCTTGGATACAGATTTAGATGGTACAACATTCAAAATATGCATTGCCATCTGTAAGGCGTATCCCCAAAATGATATCGGTAGTGAGGAATAACTAATCATTGATCTAATCATATCTAACAATGTCTGGTTCCTCCTTTCTGCAACACCATTTTGCTGTGGAGTTCTCGGAGCCGTGAGCTGTGAAACAATTCCATGCTCAATAAGGTAATCCTTGAATTCTATATCAAGGTATTCTCCACCTCGATCTGATCGTAGTGTTTTCAGTGATTTACCTAATTGTTTTTCAACTTCTGCTCGAAATTCCCAAAACTTTCCAAAAGTCTTAGACTTTCTTTGCATTAGGTAAACGAAACCATATCTTGAGTAATCATCAATGAAAGTGACAAAGTACTCATAACCACCTCTAGCTTGTACGTTGAATGGTCCACACACATCCGAATGTACTAGCTCTAGTGGTTCATTAGCCCTTTGGCCCTTTGCAGAGAAAGGTCTTTTGGTCATTTTACCTTCTAAACAAGACTCACAAACAGGAAGAGTGCCAACACTTAGCTCTTTCAGAGGACCATCCTTCACAAGTCTGTTTATCCTATCAAGGTTAATGTGACCAAGCCTAAGGTGCCAGAGATATGTTTCATTATCACTGTTTATTACCTTTTGTCTTTTGTTAGTCTTAGGATTAGCTACTTTAAACAGTTCGGTATTGTAAGAAACGTTTTCATAAGGCGATAAAACATATAACCCATCAACTAAACATCCATGACAAATTTCAAGACCATTTCTTGAAACTGAAATAACATTTCATTAAATGAAATTCCATAACATTGTTCATGAAGTTTAGAATCTGAAATCAAATTTCTAGAAAAGTTTGGAATGAAATAAACATTATTCAGAATAAGAAATTTCTCTCCAAACAAAAGATGGGATGTTCCAACTACCTTGGCCGATACCGTAGCCCCATTGCCAACCCTCATTGTCAACTACCATCAGAAAGCTCTCTTGAAGAACTAAGGAGTTGCATAGAAGAACAAACATGATTTGTTGCCCTGAATCAATTATCCAGGAGGAGGTATCAACCTCAACTAGACAAGCTTCAAGTACAAGTAAATCACATTTACTATTTTTCTTCTCTTTCATTTGGTTGGTGGCAACTTGCCTCTTGTCATAATGTTCTCTAACATTACAATCAGCAGCAAGGGTTGGCTCAGTGATACCAAATTTGATGTTCTCATTAGTCAAAATATTGTCAAGATCAGATTTCCATTTGGGATAGTTTTCTTTAGTTAGGTGTTGCTAGAAAGCAGAGAAGTAATGGGATTGTTCAAAGCCATTTTCTGAAAAATTAGTCAAGAATGTTTATAAGTTTTTAGAATAGAGTATTCAAAAAAAAATTGAACAATTTAGGAAAAATACAAGAAAAACCCATATTCTATTCCCTCGATAATTCAACTAGCCATGTACAAGTTTGTCGTCATAGGGTAGGTCAGCTTGCACACTTAGTTAAATTGAGACTCTTCTCGATTAATAAGTATGTTTCTAAATAACTCTTATTTCCACTTATTAACTACCGAATTAAAAAGGTTTGGTCAAAGATATAATCAACACATTTGATCTCATATCTTTATGAGTAAGACCCACCATTTCAAATTTCTAGACTTAACCCAAGCATGCGTGGGGTAGGTCAGGCTTGAAATACATTAGAAATTCTATCCTAAGAGATCTAGCCTTGTTATTGAATTGAACGGACCCCACCGGGGATAAAATCAAAGCGCCTCGAGGCGCCGTTCAAGTCTCACGGTGCTAAACCAATGGTGGAGACCAACAAATTTATTAATTACTCATTATTAAAGTGGGATTGTATCTTATTATATAAAGATAACCTTTTGTCTTTGTGAATTAAATTCAATAAGCTTTAAATCTTGTCATCTCATGTAGATTTAATCTATGAATTTAATTCTCTCAAGAATCGAATTCTTGTAAATATTTTAAGATAACTATTATCTTTTTAGAAATTAATATCAAAAAAGTTTAATAATCATATTATTAAAATTTAATATCACATATTAACTTTTGAAATTGATTTCTATATAATCATATTCTTGTTATTTATGAAATTAAATAGATTAGTCTTAGATTTAATAATCTCATTATTAAATTAATATCATATATTAACTTAACCAAAGACTATTTTTAATTTCATAATTTTATTTAAGAATCAAATTCTTAATATTATAATTCCAAACTACCCATTTAAAAACCCTTTTAAATATATTTAGAATTATAATAATATTGTCTTTGTTCATTGACTAAGACCCTAAAATAGTCATGATTAGTCAAATAGTCCTAATCAATAGTTTTATGATGCATAGGATGGATATCTCCTTTATAAATGACATGATAAAATTAACTCATCAAATAAATTATTTTATTTTAATGATCGTAGGCCATCTTATGGCCAAACCGTTTGGGGTGGGCTTAGGCCCAATTTGCTTCAAAAACAAGTTTGGGATTTGTCCCAAACCATTTGGGATTTTTATAATGATTTTCTTCACGTACAACACAAACCAGTTTGGATTTTGACGTGATAAAATCTGTGATCAAATCGCAGATCCTTTTGGTTTCAAAAATTAATTCCCAATGTGGTAATTAATTAAATCACAAATATTTCTTAGAAGCCTATTGTACTCTCCGGATCGCAGATAGTTGGGTCAAACGCACCAAGGTACTACTAGCAGCCTCCCTTGCGGTGCGTCCCTAATATCCCTACCATATGTCCGTTGGAAAGAGATCCGAGGTACTACCAGTAGCCTCCCTCTTGGATCATCCCTGGGTTGAATACGATAGAAACCAAGAACATGATAAATCTCATGCTCAACTTTTAAGCAAACAGTTCACGATAAAAATAAATACCAAATATCAAATATTTATGCATACCAAATATCAAATATTTATGCATACCAAATATCAAATATTTATACATACCTATCCATGACATGCATGCCTAATATCAAATATTATAAAACATGTCAAATTATCACATATTGACATCATGTCAATATTAATATTAGTGCATGACTGCTCTAATACTATTTGTTGATATATATATAAATATATATATATATATATATATATATATATATATATATCATATATGTGTAGCAAAAGCATACGGACCGTTTAACATGCATAATATTAACATTATCATATGAAAAGGAAAAATTAACATATAATTTTTCTAAACATAAAAACCTTACCGATATGTTGAGGTCTCGAAGGAACAATCGCGCTCTACTACCGGATTCGAAGCTATGGATGAAGAATCCCACGGTAGAGTTTACGGCCCAAGGTACTTCATAAAATACCTGCAAAATTAAAACGAAACCAGAGCCTTCCTCACCTTTCTCAGGATCGGTATCGAATTATGAGAGTGGGGTCACTTTTGATTTTTCTATATTTCTTACAATTCTGGCGCACATAAATTAGGAGAGAAAAAAAGGATGAAAGAAACTTTTCTTTCATTTTTTCTTTTTTTTATCTGAAAGTCCACCTCATACCATTTTTTTAGGCTCGAGGTGAATCAGAAATTTAATTTAGATAACGTTCATCTGTTACAACATTTAATTTCTGTTACAACATTTGATAACATTTATCTCTTACAACATTTGATGCAGATAACGTTTATTTTTTACAGCCTTTTTTTGACCACATGAGAACAATTCTCACATGCACCTCAACTCTTTGATCATATAAAAGAAAAAGTTGTTTTCTTATTTGCAACTAATTTACAAATAATATCTAAATTAAATATAATATCTAATAAATCAAATTTATTATTTTATTTTTAATATTCTTAATAATCATATTATCAAAAATAAAACAAATAAAATTTCTCTCTCTCCATCAACTCATAATATGCGCCACTTACAAGAGCAAAATTCTCTTGTGTGATGTTCCACAATAACATTATGTACAACTATTCATATCAATTATTATATGAACAATGTGTCTAAAATACATTTTTATTTTGTTCAATAACTAATTTATTGTATCAAAATAAATGTGAGAAAAATAAAAATCAAATTGATTAATTTATCTTCATAATAAACTCTATATTATAAAGTAATAAAAATAAATAATTAATCACATTAATTATTCAATCTAAGAGTATTCAATGCGATTAACCTAAGACGGTGTGGGACCATGGACCCATAATTTTAAGCTCCAATAAACTTGAATAAACTCAATTAAAACTCTTTAATTATTTATTCAGTTTATTAATCTCGAAGTTATTCCACTAAAAACTTGAGACTGCACTCTTGAAAATTACAGATTAATTTTACTAGAAAACTTGAGTTGTCCACTGATATAATTATTACATATAATTCAACCCTCCATAATTAGTTCATAATTAGAGCTAGGTGAAATAACCGTTATACCCCTCCAATTTTCTCTTATTCCTTAAGTACCATTGATTAACTAGTTAAACAGTTAATTTATGATCGAATCATAAATTGCGCGCATAACTATTTAGCCCATAATCAACACTTAAGGAAACTAATTTTAAGCTTCTTTTCAAAAGCCATGGATTCTATATCTTTAAATCACATCCCCAGCCCAACGTGTTATTAAACCTCCAAGATGTAAGTATTGGGCCCAACATCAAATGAGCTTTAACAAACAAATCAAAAGATCCAATAGCACAATCAAGGAGTCTGTGATTAAATCAAGATTAAGGTTGATTTACATATGATCATCTTGTGACATAAATTGAATTCTTTATAACGATCTTAAATAAAGATTCAAATTATGTCGGTCCTTGTCCTATATAATCTTATTATATATAATACCTCCACTAAGTATCTCTACACAACAATCCGGATAAGATTATCATATTCAGAATGTTTATGGACCGTATTAGAAATTAGCGATAGAAGATCCTTACTCCTATCAATCACGGACATGTTTAAATATATTAGCTGTAATTTTAATCCTCTTGTATACATTATACTAAAATTACAACCTCATAATATATTTTGGATTTTCATATAAACATTCATCTTTCATATAAATGAGGCAAGATTGAAGAAAAATGCTTCTTTTATTAATTTAGAAAATCAAGAAGTATAAATACATCTGATTTCAAGGGCACGTTTCCAACAAACTCGGCCTTGCCTTGCCATCAAAACTATTTTTACATACCGAGCATTCGTCTTTCAAATCTTATAACAGCAGTGGTAGTGAAGCTCCATTTCCTTTGTACTTATTTTTAATGTCACTTTCTTTCTTCTTTTTTCTGAGATAGGCTAAATATCTAATCCCTAAGGCCGTGTAGATGTCCAGTCTCTAGAGTCGTCAGATGAAGATTGCAATTCGCCACTCATGGATGAGAGAGTTTTAGAACTGATTGAGGTTAATATTTCCATCTCAATCTTGGTGGTTCATAAATTTTTTTAATATTAAATAACTAATTTTGTAACAAAAATATTTATTAACATATTATAAAATTATTATAATTCATTTAATTTTCTTGATTTGGTTTAGGGATTTATGGTAAAAGTTTATAAAATAACGTTGGGATGACTTTGTGATACCCAAGTCTAGTCCTGCATTGGATGGGAAAGAAACGTGTGATATGCTTATAACTCAAGTCCACTAGCTTGCTATGTATTAATTTTTACTCAAATTTTTGGTTCATGTAGTTTTGGCTTGCTAATGAGGTTAATTGGGTTAGCGGGTAGGGTAGGCTTCGGATGTTACAAATAATATTAGAATCGATCCGAGTATGCAAGAGTTGATGGGTGGACATGAGAAAAGGGCTATCCATGGATGGTGGAGTCCTGCCATGGTGTGGAGCCACCTTTGTGGTACCAATGACTCGACTCGAGGACGTCGCATTATAAGGTGAAAAGAAAATGAAGAAAAAAATCGGTCTTCTTGGCTCAAAGAAAATGAAGAAAGAAAGTCTTCTTGGCCGCCAAAAATCAAGAAACATCATTTTGTTCATGATGGATCAATAGCTTAACCCTACAAACGAAGTTGTTTTTGCATAGCGGACATTCGTCCTTCAGACCTTTATGACTGCGGCAATGAAACTCCATCTCTTTGTATTTGTCTTAAAAATAGTATTCCCTCTTCTCATACAATCTAAATAGCCGTGTAGATGTCCATCTCCAATCTTATGAGAGAAATATGTTAGCTTTTTTTCTTTTATAGCCAACATGAGCATATAACTAATTTTATCATTTATTTAATTTAAATGATAATTATAATAATTGATTTTATTATTTATTTAATTTAAATTATAATTATGGTTCAATACAAATAATAGCAAATTTCTGATTCATTTTTTTTTGAAAAGTTATTTTCTGATAATTGCCTCTTTAATGGAAAGAGAGATTTAATGTATTATCAAATTCTTCTCTTTTGAACTTTTTTTAACATAGAAAATGTACAGGAAAAAAAAAAGAAAAAAAGGGAGAAACTCAATCTCTCCATCATTAATCAATCACTACGTAATTTTTTGTCAAGATAATTTCAATGGATCAAGGTGCGCTTTATTGATTTATGTTTATTGTTATGAAAATCATTTTGTTTTAAGATTTTGACCATTATAATTTGTGTAAATTAAGATTTGAATTACACACTTAAGCAAATCCCTAATAGATCTATGGAAGATCATGATTGGCCACTTTGGAGACCATACTCTTGTCTTCATTAGCTATATCTTCTTGTTCCACTGATGCGGCAACAACAATCAAGAAGGATAGGCCAAGGATTTGGTGGGATAGCCAAGAGCGATAGGCAAAAACCAAACAAGGGTGGGATGAGAGAGTTTTAGGACTGATTGAGGTTAATATTGCCATCTTTATCTTGGTGGTTCATAATTTTTTTTAATATTCAATAACTAATTTTGTAACCAAAAATATTGATATAACATATTATAAAAATACTATAATTCATTAATTTTTCTTGATTTGGTTTAGGGGTTTATGCTAAAAGTTTATAGCATAACGTTTTGATAACCCTATGATACCTAAGTTTAGTCCCACAACTCAAGTCTACTTGCTACCCATTATCTTCTAGGCTTAGGTGTACAAAAGTTGGTGGGTAGACATAAGGAAAGGGCTACCCATGGATGGGGACTCATCGTCTAAAAATCAAAGAAACATCATTTTATTTAATTTAAATGATAATTATAATAATTGATTTTATAATTTATTTAATTTAAATTATATGGTTTAATACAAATAATAGCAAATTTCTATTGGTTCATTTTTTTGGAATGTTGTTTCGATAACCGCCTCTTTGATGGGAAGAGAGATTTAACGTATTATTAAATTGATATACTTTTTTACATTAAAAAATGAAGAAAAAAAAACAAGGAAAAAGGGAGAAACTTAATCTCTCCATAATTAATCAATCTCTATGTAATTTCTTGTCAAGACAATTTTAATGGATCAACGTGCTTTATTGATTTATGTTTATTGTTGTAAAAATCATTTTGTTCTAAGATTTTGGCCATTATAATTTATATAAATTAGGATTTGAATTACACAATTAATGAAATCCCTAATAGATTTATGGAAGATCACAGTTGGCCACTTCGGAGAGCAAACTCTCATCCGCATCGACTAGGTCGATTTGTTCCATTAATGCGGCAACAACAATCAAGAAGGATGGGCTAAGGGATTGGCAGGATAGCCGAGAGTGATAGGAAAAAACCAAACAAGGGTGGGATGAGAGAGTTTTAGGACTGATTGAGGTTAATATTGCTATCTTTATCTTGTTGGTTCATAATTTTTTTTAATATTCAATAACTAATTTTGTAACCAAAAATATTGATATAACATAACATATTATAAAAATACTATAATTCATTAATTTTTCTTGATTTGGTTTAGGGCTTTGTGCTAAAAGTTTATAGCATAACATTGCAATAACCATGTAATACCTAAGTTTAGTCCTACATTGAATGGAAAAGAAATATATGATGTGCTTATAACTCAAATCTACTTGCTACCTGTTGACCCAATTGATGATTTTGATGATTAACAAAACTATTTGAGTATAACAATTGAAGGCTCTAATGATTTTGATTAAGTTTTTCAGATTATAAGTCGATTGAATGATCAAAATCAGGAGTTAAATCTTGTTCTGGATCGAATCTAATGTCTAGGTAAGATTGCAGACATTAGAGTCGACTCCGAGAATCACAGAGCCGACTCCAGTATCTGGCACGGAAGTTAGAGTCGACTCCGAGACTGTTAGAGCCGACTCCACAGAAAAGACAGAACGTTGATTTTTCTGGCCCCGACTTAGAGTCGACTCCGGGTCTGTTAGAGTCGACTCCAGAAAAGTTTCTTGTCGACCCCAGAAAAGTCAGAGACGACTCCAGAATTAACGGATTAAAGTGTTTCGAGTTAGAGCCGACTCCAGAAAAGTTAGAGTCGACTCCAACCCACCTGGAACGAAAAATCAAATTGCCAGATCAGCTCTAACGGTAATATTTCTATTTTACTTTATTTCTAACGGATATATTTTGTTGCAAGGTACACTCCAACGGATAGTTTTCTTCCAAAAATGGTTTGAAAGAAATCTATAAAAAGGGAAGACTATCATTCAAAAACAAGAACGAAAAAACAAAGAAGAAAAGGAAATAGAGAAATCCCAATTCAAAAATCCGAAAAAGAGAGAGCCTGAATCTCAAGAGAAAAACCTTCTAGCTCAAATCCACTCCACTCCAAAAAGCTCAAGAGGAATCCAAGGCATTCAAATCAAAGTTTTGGTGGATTTCCCAAATTGGAGAAAGAGGATCAGTTTCTTGCTTTTCAATCCTTCTCAACTGCTTCAACTGTGAAGAATCGGAGCTGAGGCTTGATTCAATCTAGCAAGGAAAAGAAGAAAAGAAGAAAAGCTCAAAAGCCAACCAACTACAAATCAGGCTTTTCTAAACCTTGTTCATTTACTTGATTATTTGCTCATTGAGGAGCTGTGTACTTGAAAAACAATATTTCTTTTGTTTGTGTCTAGTTCAATCTGGGGGATTGAACTAGTGGAGGTAGTCTTACCTCGGTACAAGCTTGGTATAGCTTGTGTTAGGGTTTTTGTGCTGGTGAGCCCGGAAAACCGGCTGGGTTCGTTGTGATCCCGGGAAAACAACAAGTTTGAGTTGTGAGCTTGTAAAACAACTCGGCTGTAATCAAGGAAGATTATAGTGTGGACCCAAGTGAATCTTGGGAGTGGACGTAGGTGTTGGATACACCGAACCACTATAAAATCTTTGTGTTTGCCGTGTCTCCTTTATCTCTATCTCTATCTCTATCTTATTGATTGTATTTTGTTTTTGCATCTGCATTCACTTTCACTCACACTAAGCAAACAAATATTTTAAAAGGTTTAAATTTTTTTTAAAGAACCCAATTCACCCCCCCCCCCCTCTTGGGTTGTCATCTGGGCCAACAATTGGTATCAGAGCTAGTGCTCATTAGATTTTGATCACACGATCAAGAGCTAAAGATCCAAATGGCAGCTCAAGTTGGATCATTTGCTGAAGGTCATTCTACGAATAGACCTCCACTGTTTAATGGTTCAAATTATTCATATTGGAAAGCTAGAATGAGGATATTCATTCAAGCTTCTGACTATGAACTATGGGGTGTTATAATTAATGGACCTAGTACACCCACACATGTTATTGATGGCACTATTGTTCCTAAGCCCGAAAGGGACTGGAATGATAATGATAGGAAGATGGCACAGCTTAACGCTAAAGCCATGAATGTTTTATATTGCTCTTTAGATGCAAATGAATTTAATAGAATCTCCACATGTAATTCCGCAAAGGAGATTTGGGATAGATTAGAGGTTACCCATGAGGGTACCAACCAAGTAAAAGAATCTAAAATTAATATTCTTGTTCATAAATATGAGTTGTTTAGCATGGAACAATCTGAAACCATTGCATGCATGTATACTAGATTTACAGATATTGTAAATGGTTTAAAAAGTCTTGGTAAGACATATACTAACTCAGAACTTGTTCGAAAAATTCTTAGGTCACTACCAAGATCATGGGAAGCCAAAATGACAGCAATCCAAGAAGCAAAGGACCTCAACACTCTGCCCTTAGAGGAGCTTCTAGGATCACTTATGACCCATGAGTTGACAATGAAGCAGCACGTAGAGGAGGACACAAAGAAGAAGAAAGTGATTGCCCTCAAAGCTGCAAAAGAAGAAGAGAGCAGCAGCGATGATGATGATGATGATGATGAAGAGACTGCTCTCTTAGCTAAAAAGTTTAAAAGATTCATGAGGAGAAAGAAACCCTTCCACAAGAAGAAATTTGGAGCAAAGTGGGAAGGAGAAAAGGATAAGAACAAGGACAAGGACAAAGAAAAAGAGAAAGACCCCTTGACTTGCTATGAGTGTAATAAACCGGGGCACTTTAGGAATGAATGTCCTAAATTAAAGAAAGCCTACAAAAAGAAAAAGAAGGCTTATGTGGCGACTTGGAGTGATAGCGAAGAATCTTCTTCCGAAGAAGAAGAACAAAAGGAAGTCGCAAATGTATGTTTTATGGCGGACGACAACGATGAGGTAAGTTCCGATAACCCTTGCGATGAGTTTGCATTTGATGAATTATTTGATGCTTTTAATGAACTTGTCGGCGATTTCAAGGTTTTGAAAAAGAAATACAAGCTTTTGAAAAATGAAAATTAACTTTCATTAAAGAAAAGGAAGATCTTAATAATGAAGTTAAGAAACTTAAATCTGAAAATGAAATTTTGGTAAAAGAAAAAGAATTAATTTCCAATGAAAATGATAAACTAAGGAAAGAGGTTGAAAAATATAAGAACATAGTTGATAAGTTTACCTTAAGCTCAACTAAATTGAACATGTTATTAAATAGTCAAAAAGCAGTTTTTGACAAAGCCGGATTAGGGTATAACACTTTTAGAAAACAAAAATCACTGAAAAATATTTTTGTGCGTGCTGGCCAAAGTAATTTTACATGCTTTAAATGTAATCAAAAAGGACATAAATCTTATGAATGTAAAATTCTAAAACCTAATAAAAACTTAAATATTAAAGGAAAGAAAATATGGGTTCCAAAAGGAACATTTTTATTGCTACTAACCATGAAGGACCCAAGAAAGCTTGGGTACCTAAACATAAGACTTGATCATCTTTGCAGGAGTGTCTTGCGGCCAAAAGATCAAAGCGAAAGTGGTATCTTGATAGCGGCTGCTCAAGGCACATGACGGGTGACAAAGATCAATTCATCACCCTCGAAAGAAAAGAGGAGGAGTAGTTACATTTGGCGATAATGGCAAAGGCCAAATCTTGGGGTTTGGTAACATTCAAATAACTCCCTCCACATATATTGAAAATGTCTTATATGTTGATGGTTTGAAACATAATTTAATTAGCATTAGTCAATTATGTGACAAAGGTTTTAAAGTATCATTTGAATCTTCTATATGCACAGTTGCTAATCCCATTGATAATAGCATTGTTTTTATTGGAAATAGAAATGGCAATGTATACTTGATTGACTTAGACAATTTGTCTACTAATAATCATTGCTTAGTTGCTAATAATGCTAATATGAATGAGATTGGTTGGTTGTGGCATCGAAGATTAGGTCACGCAAGCACACACCTGATTTCAAAACTAATTAGAATGGATTTAGTAAAAGGACTACCTAAAATAGATTTTGAAAATAACAAAATATGTGATGCATGTCAGTTTGGAAAACAAACGAGAAGTTCTTTTAAATCTAAAAATGTTGTTTCAACTTCTAGGCCATTAGAGCTACTTCACATGGACCTTTTTGGACCAACTAGAACCACAAGTCTAGGAGGAAAGAAATATGGTCTTGTGATAGTAGATGATTACTCTAGATTCACTTGGGTAATGTTTTTAGCTCACAAAGATGAGACTTTCTCGATATTCCTGAAATTCTTCAAGAAAGTAACAAATGAGAAAAACACTACCATAGTGTCTCTAAGAAGTGATCATGGAACTGAATTTGAAAATCACTTATTTGAAAGTTTTTGCAATGAAAATGGTATTAATCATAATTTTTCTGCACCAAGAACCCCTCAACAAAATGGAGTAGTTGAAAGGAAAAATAGAACTCTAGAAGACATGGCCCGTACCATGCTATGTGAAAGTAAACTCCCGAAATACTTTTGGGCGGAAGCTATTAACACAGCATGTTACATCCTAAATAGAGCATTAATAAGACCTATTTTAAAGAAAACACCTTATGAATTATGGCATGATAGAAAACCCAACATTAAATATTTTCATGCATTTGGTTGTAAATGTTTTATTCATAATAATGGTAAAAATAACTTAGGTAAATTTGATGCAAAATCTGATGAAGGAATATTCTTAGGTTATTCAACAACTAGTAAAGCATATAGAGTGTTCAATAAAGGAAGTTTAATTGTTGAAGAATCTATTCATGTAGTTTTTGATGAATCTTTAGCATCAAGTTCCAAAAGGATTGATGATGAGGAAGATACAAACATTCTCGAAAACAATCTTGAAAAACTTAATATTGATGTATCTTCAGATCATGAACAAGAAGCTAAAGATAATGATTCGCCTAATGCTGATGTTATTAATACTAATCATAATGATGTAGATCTACCAAGAGATTGGAGATACGCTTATAGTCATCCCAAGGAATTGATTATAGGTGATCCATCTCAAGGAATAAGAACTAGATCATCTATGAGAAATATTAGTAATCACCTTGCATTTGTTTCTCAAATTGAACCTAAAACCATTGAAGAAGCTGAAAAAGATAATAATTGGATGTTAGCTATGCAAGAAGAATTAAACCAATTCACTAGAAATAATGTATGGACATTAGTGGAAAGACCTAAAGATCATTCTGTTATAGGATCAAAATGGGTTTTTAGAAATAAACTAGATGAAAATGGCATAGTAATTAGAAACAAAGCTAGATTAGTTGCAAAAGGATATAATCAAGAAGAAGGTATTGATTTTGATGAAACCTTTGCACCTGTAGCTAGATTAGAAGCCATTAGGCTATTACTTGCATTTGCATGTCACATGAACTTTAATTTATTTCAAATGGATGTCAAAAGTGCATTTTTAAATGGATTAATAAATGAAGAAGTATTTGTTGAACAACCACCGGGATTTGAAGATCATGAATTTTCAAATCACGTTTTTAAATTGCACAAAGCTTTATATGGTTTGAAACAAGCACCTAGAGCTTGGTATGATAGACTAAGTAAATTTTTGATTGAAAATGATTTTACAAGAGGAAATGTTGATAAAACATTGTTTTTGAAAAGAAAAGATAAAGATTTACTTGTAGTTCAAATTTATGTTGATGACATTGTATTTGGTGCTACTAACAATCTTCTATGTCAAGAGTTTGCTAAGTTAATGCAGGGAGAATTTGAAATGAGCATGATGGGAGAACTCAATTTCTTCCTTGGACTCCAAATCAAACAAAGCAAAGAGGGAATCTTTATCAACCAAAAAGTACACAAGAGAAATTCTAAAGAAGTTTGGTATGGAATCAATCAAACCCCTCGGAACACCAATGAGTCCTTCATGCAAGCTGGACAAAGATGAAGAAGGTAAGAAGGTTGATCAAAAATATTATCGAGGTATAATCGGATCCCTACTTTACTTAACTGCAAGTAGACCAGACATAATGTTTGCTGTTTGCTTATGTGCTAGATTTCAGTCTGAACCTAAAGAATCACATTTAATTGCTGTTAAAAGAATTCTTAGATACCTTAGTGGAACAAAAAATGTAGGTTTATGGTATTCTAGAGACTCAACATTAAATCTGATTGCTTATTCTGATTCTGATTATGCTGGATGTAAGTTAGATAGAAAAAGCACAAGTGGTGCATGCCAATTTTTAGGAAGTAACTTAATCTCATGGTTTAGCAAAAAGCAAAATTCGGTTGCATTATCTACTGCTGAAGCAGAATATGTTGCAGCTGGAAGTTGCTGTGCTCAAATCCTATGGATTAAGAGACAACTTGAAGACTATGGTATCACACTTGATAAGACACCTATAAGATGTGATAATACAAGTGCAATCAATCTAACTAAAAATCCAATTCAACACTCAAGAACAAAGCATATTGAAATTAGATATCACTTTATAAGAGAACATGTTGCCAATAATGAAATTTGTCTTGATTATGTGAATACTGAAGAACAACTGGCAGATATTTACAAAACCCTTAAGTGAAGAGAGATTTTGTTATCTTAGAGGAGAATTAGGAGTTTGTGATCCTTTGGAATAATTTTCTGAAACTCTTAAGGACAACTATCTAGATTTCATCAATTTCTTGAAAAATCTCGATATTCAATAAGGAAATCTATCTAGATCTTGATTCATTGTTTCCCCAATTGCTAAGGAACATTTATCTAGAATTTGATGATTAATTTGAATAGTTTCAGATCCTTGAAACTTGATTTTTTATCTCTGAAACTGTTAGAGTCGACTCTAACAGTTTGTGGAGTCGACACCTTAGTTTTTGATGTTCTGTCTAAGCAATTAGAGCCGACTCTGGCTTTGTAGAGCCGACTCTAATTCGAGCGCTGACAGACTTTCTGGTTCGGAGCCGACACCCAGTTTTCGGGAGTCGACTCTAGGTCGAACTAGGTCAAAAATAAAAAGGCGGAGTCGACCCCAAATCATTCCATCCGTCTCCCAAAACCCCTCCAAAGTTCCAAAGCCTTTCCAACTTCCCCAATCTTCTCAAAACCTTTGATTACACATTCCAATCTTCTCAATGGCACCCAAGAGGCGCGGTTTCGTCGGTGGAGCGTCCGTTCCCACGAGGCGACGCACGATTCGGAGGCAACCCTCGCCATCCTCCTCTTCGGCCACTCAAGAAGATTCCCCTCCTTCACCCTCTTCACCCAAAGTAGATCAACTAGCCGGTAAGACTATTACAACTGGAAGGAAGGTCAATTTTGATTTCTTTGAGTCGGAGGGCTTCTCAATAGGAAGATGTTTAAAAGAAATGGGGTGGGAAAAGATTTGTTCATTAGATATCCCCACTTATCCTGCCCTAGTGAGAGAGTTTTACAATGATTTGAGTAGAGGAGAAGGCGGTTTAATCAGTATTGTAAGAGGAACAAGAGTTGTAATAACCTGCTGAAATCCTTGGAAATTGTTGGAAATGCCCACAATTGGTATTATGGAATATCAGCATGATGATAGAAGTGGTGCATTGTCAAGAATGTTAGGGAGGGATGTAACCGAGTTTGAGGAAATTCTTGCAAATCAATTAAATCTGGAGCTCAGGTTACTACACAACATATGTGGAAGAATTTTATTCCCAAAATTGGTAGATTTGAGTACGTCTCGGAGCGAGACATTCTTTTGATGGATTGTATAATAACTGGAAGGCCAGTCAACCTAGCTGGCATGATGATTGGATATATGGCAGAGGCTGCTACAAAGAAAAGATCTACACTGCCATATGGTATGGTTCTGACATTGATCTTTAGAAGCCAAGGTGTGCTATTATGGATAATGAACCCCTAAGGAAATTAAGGCACACTGACTATTATAGTATTTCTACTATTCATCGGATGGGCTTCAAGAAGTTAAATGGTATTGGATGAAAGGAGGAGAGAAGAAAGAGCTGAGAGAGATAGAGCTGAAGAGGCCAGAGTAGAAGATATCCCTGGACCATCCACTGCGGGACCATCAGTCCCTGATCCATTTATTGCGGGACCATCTACAGCTGGACCTTCAGAGGCCGGACCGAGCACAGTTCCCTCTCCTCCACATCAGTCTATTACTGCTTCTGGGAGATTCTCTGATGAGCAGATTGGTCAGTTGAGAGCCTTGCTTGCTGAATATGATAGTCAGAGATCTCATGAGATTAATCAATTAAAAGAAGACTTCAATCAGCTAAAAGAAGAACTTAACTCGAGACTGGACATGATCTCCTTTTCCATAAGCAATTCTGTTGAATCCTTTGGTGCTGAACTTCACAAAATCTTTGAAAGGATGGAAGGCATTGCTGATGGCTCGGGATCTTATGTTCATGCAACTGGTCAACTGAAGAAGGACATTGACCTTGCAGTCTCACAGATTGAAGCTTGTCTTGAAAATTTTAAGAAATCTCAAAAAGATGATGTAATGGAAATCATAGGTCACTTGAAGAAAATTGTATTCAAACATATCTGACTCTTGATTTTGATTTTGATAGTTTGTATTTAGGAATTTTGAGTATCTAATGTATTTCATTTTGGAATGTACATGAATCAACTTATGTAATGTTTCTTACTTATGAAATGCAATTACACATTTTCAAATCTGTCTATGATTGACTGCTTGAATCCCTATGTCTTATTGAACCAACAATTTTTCTCTAATAACTTTCTTTATCTAATACTCTCCTTATTGCTGATAACAAAAAAGGGGGAGAGATGGTTGAATATGCAAAAAAAAAAAGACTTGAAATTTTAATGAGAGATGGTTGAATATGCAAAAAGAAAGAAAGAAAGGGGGAGAAATGATTGTTTATGCAAAAAGAAAGAGACTTGAAATTTTAATCAGTTCAATTAAAATTTGATTTTATATAGCTATTCAATGCAGGGGGAGCTTAACAACAAGCTTAATTGCAATTTTCTGTACATTTAGTTTAAATGTTCATAATTGATGGCTTATATAGAACTCATGCATAATTTTAAAAGTTCACTTTGAATATTGGCATCAAATCCTTCATTAAAAATGTTTTAAGCTTTAAAATGACTATAATCTTAGTTCGAATGAATTTTTTGAATGCATATACTCAAAGTTTTTGTTATCATCAAAAAGGGGGAGATTGTTGACCCAATTGATGATTTTGATGATTAACAAAACTATTTGAGTATAACAATTGAAGGCTCTAATGATTTTGATTAAGTTTTTCAGATTATAAGTCGATTGAATGATCAAAATCAGGAGTTAAATCTTGTTCTGGATCGAATCTAATGTCTAGGTAAGATTGCAGACATTAGAGTCGACTCCGAGAATCACAGAGCCGACTCCAGTATCTGGCACGGAAGTTAGAGTCGACTCCGAGACTGTTAGAGCCGACTCTCACAGAAAAGACAGAACGTTGATTTTTCTGGCCCCGACTTAGAGTCGACTCCGGGTCTGTTAGAGTCGACTCCAGAAAAGTTTCTTGTCGACCCCAGAAAAGTCAGAGACGACTCCAGAATAACGGATTAAAGTGTTTCGAGTTAGAGCCGACTCCAGAAAAGTTAGAGTCGACTCCAACCCACCTGGAACGAAAAATCAAATTGCCAGATCAGCTCTAACGGTAATATTTCTATTTTACTTTATTTCTAACGGATATATTTTGTTGCAAGGTACACTCCAACGGATAGTTTTCTTCCAAAAATGGTTTGAAAGAAATCTATAAAAAGGGAAGACTATCATTCAAAAAAAGAAGGAAAAACAAAGAAGAAAAAGGAAATAGAGAAATCCCAATTCAAAAATCCAAAAAGAGAGAGCCTGAATCTCAAGAGAAAACCTTCTAGCTCAAATCCACTCCACTCCAAAAAGCTCAAGAGGAATCCAAGGCATTCAAATCAAAGTTTTGGTGGATTTCCCAAATTGGAGAAAGAGGATCAGTTTCTTGCTTTTCAATCCTTCTCAACTGCTTCAACTGTGAAGAATCGGAGCTGAGGCTTGATTCAATCTAGCAAGGAGAAGAAAAGAAGAAAAGAAGAAAAGCTCAAAAGCCAACCAACTACAAATCAGGCTTTTCTAAACCTTGTTCATTTATTTGATTATTTGCTCATTGAGGAGCTGTGTACTTGAAAAACAATATTTCTTTTGTTTGTGTCTAGTTCAATCTGGGGGATTGAACTAGTGGAGGTAGTCTTACCTCGGTACAAGCTTGGTATAGCTTGTGTTAGGGTTTTTGTGCTGGTGAGCCCGGAAAACCGGCTGGGTTCGTTGTGATCCCGGGAAAACAACAAGTTTGAGTTGTGAGCTTGTAAAACAACTCGGCTGTAATCAAGGAAGATTATAGTGTGGACCCAAGTGAATCTTGGGAGTGGACGTAGGTGTTGGATACACCGAACCACTATAAAATCTTTGTGTTTGCCGTGTCTCCTTTATCTCTATCTATCTATCTCTATCTTATTGATTGTATTTTGTTTTTGCATCTGCATTCACTTTCACTCACACTAAGCAAACAAATATTTCAAAAGGTTTAAATTTTTTTAAAGAACCCAATTCACCCCCTCCCTCTTGGGTTGTCATCTGGGCCAACACTACCCATTAACTTCTACTCAAATTTTTGAGCCATGTGGTTTCGGCCTGCTAATGAGGTTAATAGAGCTAGTGGGGGCCAGCTAATGAGGTTAATTAGGCTAGTGGGTAGGATAGGTTTGGCGCGTTACAAATGGTATTAGAACTGATCCAAGTATGCAAAGGTTGGTGGATGGGTGGGCATAAAAAGAGGGCTACCTGACTCATCTTACTTGGATTCATTAGCTTGTGGCATGATTATAAGGTGGGAAGAAAAAAATCGATCTTCTTGGCTTAAAGAAAATGAAGAAAGAAAGTCTTCTTGGCCAGCAAAAATGAAGAAACATCATTTTGTTCATGATGGATCAATAGCTTAGCCCTACAAACGAAGTTGTTTTTGCATAACGAACATTCGTCCTTCAAACCTTTATGACTGCGGCAATGAAACTCCATCCCTTTTGTATTTGCGTTAAATGCAGTTTTTCCTCTTCTCAGACAACCTAAATATCCATCTCTAATCTTATGAGAGAAAGATGTTAGCTTATCTCTTTTCTAGCCAACGTGAGCATATAACTAATTTTATCATTTATTTAATTTAAATAATAATTATGATAATTGATTTTATCATTTATTTAATTTAAATTATAATTATGGTTTAATACAAATAATAGCAAATTTTCATTGATTCATTTTTTTGGAAAGTTGTTTTCTGATGATAACCACCTCTTTGATAAGAAGAGGCATTTAATCCTCTCTTCTAAACTCCTTTACCATAAAAAAATTGCACACAAAGAAAAAAAAAGAAAAGAAAAAGGGAGAAACTCAATTTCTCCATAATTGATCAATTTATATGTAATTTCTTATCAAGGCAATTTCAATGGATCAAGATATGCTTTATCGATTTTTGTTTATTGTTGTGAAAATCATTTTGTTTTAATATTTTGGCCATTATAATTTGTATAAATTAGGATTTGAATAGAAATTCTTAATAGATCTATGGAATATCATAGTTGGCCACTCCAAAGATCACCCTCCCGTCCAAGTTGGCTGTCCTCTTGTTCCATTGATGTGGCAACAACAATCAAGAAGGGTGGACTAAGGTTTTGGCGGGATAGCCGAGAGCGATAAGCAAGAACCAAACAAGGGCGGGATGAGAGAGTTTTAGAACTGATTGAGATATTATTGCCATCTCAATCTTGGTGGTTCATAATTTTTTTAATATTAAATAACTAATTTTGTAACCAAAAATATTTATATAACATATTATAAAAATATTATTATTCATTTATTTTTCTTGATTTGGTTTAGGGCTTTGTGCTAAAAGTTTATAGCATAACGTTGGGATAACCCTGTGATACCCAAGTTTAGTCCTGTATTGGATGGGAAAAAAACGTGCAATGTACTTATAACTCAAGTCCAGTTGTTACCCATTTTCACTCCAATTTTTGGTTCATGTGATTTCCATCCAATTTTTGGTTCATGTGATTTCGGCCTACTAATGAGATTAATTGGGCTGGTAGGTAGGGTAGACTTCGGGCGTTACAAATGGTATTAGAACTGTTCAAAAGTTGATGGATGGGCATGGAAAAAGGGCTACCCATGGATGGTGGAGTTCTATCATGGTGTGGAGCCACCTTTGCAGCACAAAAGTTGGTAGGTGGGCATAAGGAAAAGGCTACCTATAGATGGTCTATGGTGTGGAGCTACCTTTGCGGCATCAATGACTCGACTCAATGATGTCGCATTATGATGTGGGAAGAAATTGAAGAAAAAAATCGATCTTCCTGGCTCAAAGAAAATGAAAAAAGAAAGTCTTCTTAGTCGCTATAAATCAAAAACATGATTTTTTTCATTATGGATCAATAGCTTAGCCCTATAAACGAAGTTGTTTATACATAGCGGACATTCATCCTTCAGACCTTTATGACTGTGGCAATGAAACTCCATCACTTTTGTATTTGTCTTAAACACAGTTTTTCCTCCTCTCAGACAACCTAAATAGTCGTGTAGACATCCATATCCAATCTTATGAGAGAAAGATGTTAGCTTTTCTCTTTTCTAGCCAACGTGACTATATAACTAATTTTATTATTTATTTAATTTAAATGATAATTATAATAATTGATTTTATCATTTATTTAATTTAAATTATAATTATGGTTTAATACAAATAATAGCAAATCTTAGCTTTTGGACGAGGACGTGTCGAATTATAAGGTGACGAGAAAATGAAGCAAAGGATCAATCTTCTCGGCAATGAAACTCCATCTCTTTTGATAACCGCCTCTTTGATGGAAAGAGAGATTTCAATAGATAAATAATTTCTTGTCAAGGCAATTTTAATGGATCAAGGTACATTTTATTGATTTATGTTTATTGTTGTGAAAATTGTTCTAACATTTTGGCCATTATAATTTGTGTAAATTAGGATTTGATTTACACAATTAAAGAAATCCCTAATAGATCTATGAAAGATCGCAGTTGGCCACTTCGAAGACCACACTCTCATCCAAGTCGGCTAGTCTTCTTGTTCCATTGATGCACAATAACAATCAAGAAGGGTGGGCCAAGGGTTTGGCCAGATAGCCGAAAGCGATAGGCAAGAACCAAACAAGGGCGAGATGAGAGAGTTTTAGGACTAATTGAGGTTAATATTGCCATCTCTATCTTGGTGGTTCATAATTTTTTTTAATATTCAATAACTAATTTGTAACAAAAAATATTGATATAACATATTATAAAAATACTATAATTTATTAATTTTTTTTGATTTGGTTTAGGGGTTTGTGCTAAAAGTTTATAGTATGACGTTGTGATAACCCTATGATATCCAAGTTTAGTCACATATTGGATGGAAAAGAAATATGTGATGTGCTTATAACTCAGATCCACTTGCTACCCATTAACTTTTACTCAAAATTTTGGGCCACGTGGTTTCGTTCTGCTAATGAGCTTAGGCTTGGGGTGTTACAAATGATATCAGAATCGATTCAAATGTGCAAATAATATGGTTTAATACAAATAATAGCAAATTTCTGTTGGTTCATTTTTTTTAGAAAGTTATTTTTTGATAACAACCTCTTTGATGGAAAGAGGGATTTAATGTATTATCATATTGATCCTCATAAAAAAAATGCACAAGAAGAAAAAAAAAAGGTAAGAGGAAGAAACTCAATTTCTTTATAATTGATCAATCTCTATGTAATTTCTTATTAAGGCAATTTCAATGGATGCATGCTTTATTGATTTATGTTTATTATTGTGAAAATTATTTTGTTCCAAGATTTTAGCCATTATAATTTGTATATATTAGTGTTTGAATTACACAATTAAAGAAATTCCTAATAGATCTTGAAAGATCATGATTGGTCACCTCGGAGATCACACTCTTGTCTGCATCAGCTACATCTTCTTGTTCCATTAATGCGGCAACAACCATCAAGAAGGTGGGCCAAATGTTTGGCGGGATAGCTTAGAGTGATAAGCTAGAACCAAACAAGGTGGGATGAGAGAGTTTTAGGACCGATTGAGGTTAATATTGCCATCTTTATCTTGGTGGTTCATAATTTTTTTTAATATTTAGTAACTAATTTTGTAACAAAAATATGGATATTACATATTATAATTCATCTATTTTTTCTTGATTGGTTTAGGGCTTTGTCCTAAAAGTTTATAGCATGATGTTAGGATAACCCTGTGATACGCATGTTTAGTCCTACATTGAATGGAATAGAAATGTGTGATAGGAAAGAAATGTATGATGTGCTTATAACTAAAGTCCACTTACTACCCATTAACTTCCATTCGAGTTTTTGGGCCATATGGTTTTATCCTGCTAATAAGGTTAATTAGGCTAGCGGTAGGCTTGGAGCGTTACAAATGGTATCAGAGCTGACCTGATATCAGAGCCGACTCGAGTGTGTAGGAGTTGGTGGGTGGGCATGAGAAAAGGGCTATCTATGAATGATGGAGTTCTGCAATGGTGTGGAGCTACCTTATGGGCACCAATGACTCGAGGTAGATTCGTTAGCTTGTGGCGTGCGACGAATCTATCTTTTTGGCTCAAAGAAAATAAAGAAAGAAAGTCTTCTTGGTTGCCAAATATCAGGAAACATCATTTGTTTCATTGTGAACATAATATTGATGGAGCAATAGCTTAACCCTACAAACGAACTTGTTTTTGCATAGTGGACATCCATGCTTCAATCCTCCATCTCTTTTGTATCTGCCTTAAATGTAGTTTTTCCTCTTCTTAGACAAATATCATATCCTGCTGCATATAAACGTCCATCTCCGATCTTAGCTTTTTCTCTTTTATAGCCATATAATAAACTTCATCCTTTATTTAATTTAATTTAAATAATAATTATGATAATTGATTATAATTATGATAGCTGATTTTATTTTTTATTTAATTTAAATAATAATTATAGTTTAATACAAATAATAGCAAACTTTTATTGGTTTATTTTTTTTGAAAAGTTGTTTTCTAATAACTGCCTCTAATGCGAGGGGGATTTAATGTATTATTATCAAATTGATCCTCTCTTCTGAACCGTTTTACTATAACAAAATGCCCATGAAGGAAAAAAAAGAGAGAAACTCAATTGATCAATCTCTACATAATTTCTTGTTAAGGCAATTTCAATGCCACTTCAGAGACCATCCTCTTGTCCGAGTCAGTTACATCTTCTTGTTCCATTGATGTGGCAATAACAATCAACAAGGGTGGGCCAAGGGTTTGGCGGGATAGCTGAGAGGCGGGATGAGAGACCATCTCTATGTTGGTGGTTCATAATTTTTTTAATATTTAATAACTAATTTTGTAACAAAAAAATATGGATATAACATATTATAAAATATTATAATTCATTTATTTTTCTTGATTTGATTTAAGGCTTTGTGCTAAAAGTTTATAGCATGATATTGGAATAATCTCGTGATATCCAAGTTTAATCCCACATTGGATGAAAAAGAAATATATTATGTACTTATAACTCAAGTGCTATCCATTGATTTCTACTCAAATTTAGTAGATAGGCTTGGAGCCTTACAAACCATAGCCTAAAAATAATAATAATTAAATATTAATTGAGACTTGTATAATTGGCATGTAGAGACTTTGTTATATATATATATATATATATATATATATATATATATATATATATATATACACAAAATAAATTATATTTAATTTTATTTAAAATTTTCCTTGACCTTATGATGATGTTGAAGAGTAAATTTTAGTTTTAACTTATTTTTTATTTAATGATATATTCGATTTGGTCATAAAATTTAACTATTTTAACCTATTTTTATTCATACCTATACTTACTAAATCTAATTATATTTGTCTAATTTCTATATTTGCATTCATTTCCGTTTATAGGGCAATATCAAGGCTTTTGGGCCGAATTTCCCCGTCGACTTCCCTTCCCTGTTGGCCCTGAGAGCGAGAGCTTCACTCCTGGTCAATGGAGAAATCCCACCTCTGAACCGTAAAACCTCGGCCTAGGGTTTCCACCTCTCGCCTCGATCCGATCAAATTCGAAGAGCGAGAGCGGAGAGCCATGGCCTCCGTTCCCCGCTTGGCTCTCCTCTTCCTCTCCTCCTATCTGCTCTTCTTCCGGGTTGATTCGGCGCCGCAAGCCTTCCGGCGGGATCCCGGCCATCCTAACTGGCACCATGGCGCCTTCCACGACGTTGAGGACAGCGTCCGCGCCGACATCCGCCGGATGCTCCATACTCGCGCGGAGGCAAGCCTCTTTTCCTCTTGTTTCCGATCTTTTTCCGAATGATTTTATGTGAAATTTACTTGTTTTGATTTTTGACTTCAAGAAAAGGAAATTTCAGATGTTTGCCCAGAATAAATTATATCGGTAAATTAGTTAGCTTCATGCAATTCTTAGACTGACCTCAAATCTCAATCTTGTTTGGAATTGGGAACATTGACTTGCCACTTACCAAGCATCTTCCACCGAAGTTGCTCTTGCTGTTGTCTAATTAATAATTATAGATGGCTTTCATATTAATATAATGTAAAAAAAAAAGGAAACGCCGAAAAAATGAAGATTTATTTTTAAATATTTATGCCAGGGAAAACTATAGAACAAAGAAAAAGAAACGTGTAATGCAGAAAAAGTTACCAGCCAAGTATGAACTGGATCCTTTTGAATTGATGTCTGCAGAGGGGGGAATTTGGGTTAGTTTCTTCCACTCCACCGGGATTACCAAGTTGCATTTTAGTTTAAAAGGAATATCTGAACCTATTGTATTATACCTCTCAACCAATGTCTATTGCTATGAATATGATGTTGCACATAGCTGTCATGTGCCAATAAGAATAAATCCCACAAAGTGTGAAAATAGTTAGCTTGTTTTGCATAAGGTTTCTTGATCCTTCTTAACTGTATCGACATATCCTTTCAATTGTTCACTGATAAGAATGACTCTTCAATTATTTTGCAACCTATTGGATCTCTTACCTTCCTCTAACATTAATATTAGTTGAAACAATCAATTCTGCTTTTCAATAAGTCTGCAGATGCTTAATGTAAAATTTGTAACTAGGATCCAGAATTGAAGACACAGCATGAGATGATGTCTCCCTTGCAGCACCCAGGAAAATGTTCCAAGTTCTATTAATCCTTGTTCTGCAATCAACAATGAGCTTTCCATTCGGGAAGCTGCTAGTGTAGGCATGAGTGTTTAAAAATCTATTAAAAAAGATTATTCTGAAATTCTTACCAAAAAATAAAAGAAGAATGTTCTCAAGTCATGATCTCTTACTTCAAGATACAACAACCAAATCAGACTCCGAATTCATTTGAATTTGAAAATGTTGTATTTCTTGAAAAAGAAATGGAGAAGCATGAAACATTTGGCCAAGTGGCTTTGTCATTGTTCTGTTGTGACCTATAGTGGGATCCAGTTTTTGAGGCAATTTAGGCTGCCTTTTTGCATATATGTCATATAAGTCAGTGCTATTAATGTTGATGATTTATTTATTAAAGTCAAATTTTCTTTGTAAACTTTACGTCCTCAGGAGATGTATGTTAGATGTCTCTTACTGTGCAAAGATGTATTGCAGGTTCCTTTCAGGTTCCTCTTGAGGTGAATATAGTTCTTGTTGGTTTTAGTGGTGACGGAGGCTATAGATACATGCTGGATGCACACAAGCTTGAGGATTTCATGAAAAACAGTTTCCCTACACATCGACCTTCGTGCTTTGAGACAGGGGAGTCCATCGATATTGAACATCATATCGTATATAATGCAATCTCTGTAAGTTTTTTGAAAACAATAAATTACTTTAATGCCTTCTTTAAGACATTCTGGTTGCAGACAGCACTAGATTAGCATAAACATGATGTTTTAGCCTAATGATTACAATGAGGACATTTTTGTGCAGTTTATTTGTCTATCTTACTTCAAGATATTCTAATCCTTTGAGATGCTATTTTGTTGTATATTCATGCATTTTGAAACTTCGTATGCTAATTTGTTATACACCAAAATTGGTGCAATTTTGCAATGGAAGAAGTTATACAAGTTCATGTTGGGTGGCTTCTAACATGGTTCCATGAAAACCGTCATGGTTTTAGAGAACACCCTTATCAATCAACCTCTGAGCACATGGTTGCTTACTACCTAATACATTGCATGCCATCATGCATAAAGATGAGGGATTAAGAACTTGTCTAGTGTCTTTACATGAATCTGAAACAGTCCATGTATATAGTTGTTTAGTACTCCAAATAGCTAATTATATAAATAATATTCAGCAAGAAAATATGTTTTTATGTTACAATCAAATTGCTTGTGGTTAAAGAGTAGAGGAGTAGTACCAAAATTTCATAATAGAAGACTGAAAAAAAATACAATTTTAGGTTTCTTTTACTGGAATACCTTTTGAACTTTAACATTCAGTTTGCACTACTTTTGGTTTTGATTAATTTTATTGTATTCCTTTTTATTTTGTGTGTCTTCATATAGATGGTTATGCTCATGTGCATGCGTACATCCATGTAATGATGTCTAGCTGCCCTTGCGAATGTGTTTTCTGTCTGTGTACAAAGGCACTCTTTGACAGCATTGGATGGCTCAAAAGCATTTTTTAGTATCTTTGGAAATTTAAAAGTGTTTTTAAGATGATGCAAAGATGTTACGCACTTTACTTCGAAAAGCTCGAATTTGGAGTTATTTGAAAATGCTCTACTTGAACAAGCTGTTTTCATGGTACCTAAAGGTCACAAATTCCAACCAAGAGATCCACATTTAAAATTATAGCATGATAACAATATAATAATTAAAATATTAATATTATAATATATTATGATACTACTTATTTAAAAATAATAAATATTATATTATTATTAATTAAATCTTTATTATATTAGATATTATTATGTTTTCTTATACCATATTATAATATTATAATATATATTTTAATATTATATTTTGATAGTATAGCATTGTTATAATGATTTATAATTAAGAATAATTTATAATAATGATTTTTAATAGTACAAATAGTTAGACAATTGAAAGTATACAATATTTTAAGGTAGACATGGCTGCATTTGAATATAGCCAAGTTTAATATCCGGTCATCTTTCCTACTTTTGGATCGACATAGATCTTAGAACCATCCATCCTTTTCGCTTTTTTCATCTTTGGGATCTGTGAACTATGTGGATCCAATGGTGGGAAAGATGATTGGATATAAGTAGTTACATTCAAATATAGCCAATTCGAATATAGCCAATTCAAATATAGCCAAGTTTACCACCAATGTCTTTTATCATTTTTTATTTTAAAAGCACTTTCTTAGTTTGATTACCAAACAGATTAAAGTTTCACATATCTTTAAAAATATAGTTATCAAACAACAAACAACTTTTTATAAAGGCTTTACTTTCAAAGCTCTATTGCTAAGAGTTCTACTATCAAAAGCTCTATTGCTAATAACTGTGCCTAATGGGATACTAATATGTATCCATAACGCATGCACGAAGTTACATGGTTTGTATTTTTCTGCTTGACTGTTTTACTATGACCTGTAATGTTGTTTGAAACTGCCAGTGTCTTACACTGCTACATGTGAGTGCATTAGTTTTCTTGAAGATATGAGCTAAATCATGACTTGTGCAAGTTTTTACTTGACTGTGTTTCATTTTGCAGCAGTATCATTAATAAAAGTTGAATATGTTTGATTACTACTTGATCAAGCAAATGGAGTCAATAAGCATCAAGTCTGTTCTTTGAGTTCTAAGCTTATTATCTGTTTTGGTATGGGTGGATATGTTTTTGATCCTGTGCTTATGGAAAATGTCCATTACCTGTATAGGCGGGGCAACCAGAATTAATTGCTCTTGAGAAGGAATTGAAAGATGCAATGATTCCTGTAGGGACTGCCAGAGAGGTAACCATGTTTTTGTGATTTCCATGCTTGTTTTATATTGATTAATAAGATTTTAATACATTAGTTTTAAATCTTTGAAAGATTTCTCTCTGCAAAGTAGTGTGGATAATGGATTGAACATTTTCAGACTGAATTTGGAAGGCAGCTTCCTCTTTTTGAGATAGATGCAACTGTAGTGGAGCCTATATTCCAGAAATTATACTCATTTATATTTGATGTGGAAAGTGGTGGTTATTCTGCAACTGAGATGGACAGACCGGTACCTGTTGCAATATTTATTGTGAATTTTGACAAGGTACAAGCGCAATTTTTGATGTAACTTCAGCATTTATTTTTTATATCTATTGCTTCTATGCTATTAATTATGCTTCTTATTAATGATGGTACATATGTATTCATGGATAAAAATATGAAGCTGAAGGTTATTTGTATGATGTTTTTGATAATTCATGCTGTTAATCTCCACTACCGTTTTTATAGTTGTACTGGGCATGGCAGTCTTCTGATACTGTTATTATCTTACAGGTCAGAATGGATCCTAGGAACAATGAGACTGATCTTAGTAGCTTCATGTATAGTAGAATTGATGGACTGACAGAGGAACAACTGCAAAAACAAGAGGGAGACTATATTTACCATTATCGTTACAATGGAGGAGGAGCATCTCAAGTTTGGTTGAGTTCTGGGAGGTACATTGATAAATTTATTGTAATGCAGAAACTTTTCATTTTGATGCTAGATAAAACCAAATAGAAAGGCACATTGCAATCTCATTCTTGATGGATGATTTAAAATGCTTTAGTTTTAGATACATTTAATATTATTATTCTTTTAAAACATGTTTGTTTCCCATTGAAAAGTCACCTCACTTTTATATTAAAACTTTATTTGTGTTTTTTCCCCTTCTTAATGGTAAGTGAAAAATTTTGATTCCCATTAGGATAAGAACAAGCTCTATATTTTTTTCCCTTTCTAAAATGGTAGATGGAAAATCTTGATTCTATAAGTATAAAGACAATAAAAGAAAAATGAAATAATAGCTAAAAAGGCTTAGAATAGTCAATCAAAAGTTGCCTCCTAGTTGATATGTGGGTTTGATTACAACTAGATGGCATTAATGAGTTTACCTACCCTGCCATGATAGTGATATGGAATCTTATGAATAATTGCTTTTCTTAATAAAAAGGTACCTTTAGCTTGTATAATTCACATATTTTTGCTAGGCAAAAGTTATATTTGAGAACATCAGTTTTATGATTGCTAGGTAACGAATATCAATTATAAGTTTATCTACAACTAACTTTAATGCCAAGATCATTATATGGAAAAGATCAACTACGAACAATGTAAATTAACTACTCCATTACTAGTTAATTGAAACAGACTCTATCTTTGATAGTTATTATGATATTAACTGGCCCCAAGGTCATAACCTTGTAGCCTTGAAATCACTTCATTAAATCTGGATCCTCCCCTTCATAGCCTCTATATTTGCAAGTTCCAGTACAATCAGCATGTCAAGGACTGAATCACAGTTGGCACCCTTTTTTGGTAAAGGTAGAAAATTTTCAAGGATCAATAAGATGACTACATATGGTAGAATGCCCTACATTGCATGATAGAGCTGTAAGAATCGAAGAAACACTTAGGAAATGGTTGCCTAAATCAGGGATTCAAGTCTAAGCGGGACGGGGGCAAGATGATCGAGATGCCTCGTCCTAAAGAGATTTCAAGACTGATTCTGATAGTCCCATCTTGTCCTATCTCGCCATAATATATCATATTATAAATTTTAAATATATCTAATTTATTATAAAGATATAGATTTTTAAGTTTAAATATATTTAAAAATTAAATAAAATATTAAAACTTTATAAATAAATTTTTAAGAAAAAAAGCATCCCAATAAGTATTTGAATGCCTAACCGGGTTGGCGATTGAGGCGTGACAGGACGTAGGGCATCTTGTTCCGTAAAAAAACTGGGACACTTCTGTTTCATGAGATTTAAAACCTTGGCCTGCATTATAGATAAACTTTTTTCCTACCATTTTAGGAAAGAGAGCTACTGCTAGTCAAGTGCAACTAGATCTTTTTTTAGGATTTATGACCTAATACATGAGCAGGCTAGGGACCTGAAAGTAAAGTTCAAAATTTGCTATGTGAAGTGGTGTGCCAGAGATTAGGGTTCAGGTAACTATGTAGGACAAAGAAAGAGAAATTCTTCTCCAAGAGTCAGAACTCTAAGGAGTAATCTTTATGTAACCTACAAAGAAATTATACATTGAGACCTTAAGATTCAAAGTTTTCTTTTGTGCATACTAGTGATGGTTCTTGTTGGAGATACATATAGTGCATATGCATATAACATTTTTCATATATAGTGCTTGTCCTTTATATGAGAGGATCATCACTTGGCCACTTGTTGTGGATTGTTGAGGATCATCACTTGGCCATTTGTTGTGGATTGTTGCACAATTTGTAATTTTAACATTCACTAAAGTTTCATTATACCAAAACTGGTTCACAATCTTGTTGTAACCAGGAAGCTTGACTTTGAACAGTTGGTTGTTTTTCGCCTCTTGGCTTTGTTGGATAATATTGTTGCACCGTGATATTCTTGATGGTGCCCTTGATGGCATAATCTTGTTATCTTAGTAGAATGTCTTTGGAAACCAGTGACATGATCTACATTTGGCATCAAAAAATTTACAGGTTTCTGGTTGCCATTATTAGGCCATACATGATCTAAGATTTAATTCTCAATTACTGCCAAGATGACTATCTTTATCATGTCTTAATTTCAGGCAGTAAATACTTACCAACAATAAGTTAGAGTATTGTCAAAACTAATAGAATAAATAATTTTGAGGCATATGAAGTTGTTATTGGCAGTATGTAGAATAAATTGGTGGCATCTGACCTTTAATGTAGTAGTTGGAGCTCATGGGAGGAAGCGGAATATCTGACTCAGCTTCAAGTTGGAAAAAACAAAGAAAACTAGGGATATTAAATACATGCATGATGAACAAGCAAACTTGGTTGTGGTCGAATACACTTTGATTCAGGATATATGGAAGATCGTTTTCACACTCACAACATAAAGACATGCCGTACATATTTCCTTTAAAGGTTAGTGTCATGTTAATCTATTAGTTAGGTTGTTGTCTCAAATAGAATTAGAGTCTAAAAGACTAGTGTCTTGGTTGTAGATTGTGTTCAGGAAGTCTTAGTTATTGGATGATCGGGTGTTTGAGTGTTTTAGGTGTCATTCTGTATCAGGTTCCGGGGCAATCAAATTTTGGAGTTCTTTTCCTTTCTTCTTTTATATTATGTCGCTTCTCTATATATAACATTTGCACTTGGACTGAATGAACTGCTGCTGATGGTTTATAAAATTTATCTAACTTATATGAATCTTTATTTCTCAAAGTATTCATGAGCCTAGATATATCTGACACTCACCCTAGCATGCATTTTAGTTTCAGGCTTCCTGTGTTTTGGTAAAAGTTGCGTGTAACTTGTCCAATTCAATCTCTGGTTTCTATTTCTTATCTCTATGGCATACTAATATTCTTTTTAGCCTTTGCGCCAAAGTTCATTTCTTCAATTGAGTATCTTTCTTGCAGGGTTGCTTGCAATCCATTCCTGAATTATGTGCTCCTATTTATGTTGATTATTATTTATTCTAAGATTAACAATTATTCTACAATTTGCAGATTTGTTGTAATTGATCTCTCCGCAGGCCCTTGTACATATGGAAAAATAGAAACTGAAGAAGGAAGCGTTAGTTACAGAACATTGCCCAGGTTGTCAAATTTAATTTTTCCAAGAGGATCGAGTGCTGTCAGTGTTAGTTCAACACATGATCTTTTCATGGGTCAGCTTGGGGCTCTGATTTCAACCACCATTGAGCATGTAATAGCTCCAGATATTAGGTATAACACATGCATTTTATTCCTGCATATCCGAAAAATGATATCATCTTGAAAATAATTTATATTTGCCACCTAAGGTGTATTAAATTCAGATAACTAGCACAATCCTGATGAATGAAGTAGTTTGGGCTTTCAGCTTATGGTTATGTCTTATTATGGTAGAAGAAGCAGTACCACTTAAATTGCATCCTGATATAATAACAGGAAGAGGTGATTCTGCATAAATCTTTTTCAAACATGGGTTTCAAGGTACCGAAGCAAACAATATTCTACTTCCCTAATCTTTGCTACCATATCAACTTGTACACCTTTAATCCAACGAATTCCAGTTGCTCAAGTTATCCATTCTTCTACTTATTTTAGCTAATGCTGCTAATGTATTGGCAAGAGTATTTAACTCTCGGACAAGGGTTATACTGATTTCCTTGAGTCCATTAAAAGCGTCCAATTTCTTGATGAAATGGTTTGCGTGTGTAGATGAGAATATATGTTGTGAGAGGAGGGAGATTTATCTGTACTGGCAAGATGCATCTGTAAATTGGCTGATGTTGAATGAACCTTGGAAAACACAATGTAAAGTAGAAAGCAAACAGAAAATCAGGAAAACTTGTAATTCATGCTATTTTGCTAGAAATGTTTGGCCATATATATGGTATGTCCTAACTTTGTCATAAAGTTGCTACACAAATATTTCATCTTGTTGAGGAAATTCATATAAATTCTTAAATAAGAAAACAGTAATATCTAGAATATATGATGGTGTGACTTGATAATAAATCATCTGATTTTTCATTTAAAACAGTAGTTTTTATCAGAATATATGAACAGCATAGATACTTAGAATTGCATCACAATGTGCAGTTTAGAATTGTATCACAATGTGCAGTTTCTCTATTTCTGTTTAATTTTGTGTTTGGGCTTAATTTGTAATAGATATTGGATTTGAAGCTTGATACACTGGAAAGCTGCTGTGCTAGATCAAATACCAAAAAGAAATATAGCAATAATTTGAATAAACTGGTAGAGAATTTTATTTTGTTATAACAATAGAATCACAGAGACGCATGTTATATATCAGGAATAAAGGATGATAGAACTTTAAACTGACTATGTTGAGACAAACTTCTAGTGCACTGCTCTGCAATAGCAAGCACAAAATGACCCAACAGTACCAATTCTCTTAAATTTCCAACATCATGATATATGCTTTCAAACCGTTGTATTTTGCTCTATTTTTTAAAGTTGCCCATGAAATTAGTATTAATTTCCCCTCTTCTAATCATTGGAATGGCTTCTGGTTTTTTTTTTCTTTACTTTGATTTCAGGTTTGAAACTGTTGACCTGACAACAAGGTTGCTTATACCAATTATTGTCCTGCAAAACCATAATAGATACAACATTCTTCAAGTTGGCCATAATTATAGCATAGATATTCAAGCAATTGAGAGAGAGGTCTGTTGAATCTTCTTTCATAATTTTTGGAGTCATTTAGTAGCCTAATTGTATATGCATGCCTGTAATGTAATTCAGAGACAATTTTATCTTGGCATGTGCACTGCTTAAAGGAACTTTGACTTTTCTGTCTTTTCTTAAATGAAATCATCTGCACAAACATAATCTTTGCCGTCGACCCTACAGAAAAATCCAAACCGAGAGAGGTACTTTGTCACAGCAAATATCTTCAAAGCAAGTTTGGTAGAAACATTTAAGTTGTAACACCATACCTTCTGTCGTAGTTGATCAGCTTGGTGAATTTGACATGAACAGATGATGCTTGATGTTTGAAACCTCATTCTTTAACTCGCTACAAAGCATCTGGATGGCATGGCTGCCTTTTGAAATCATAAGAAAAGGATGTTGTAATCTCTAACAGCGCTGAAAAGTTTATGCTTCATTTTTAAATGCAGTCTGGTAGGCCCTCTGTCTGTTTAACAGTCCACTACATTCATGTCCATCATCTGTTCTCTTTAATTAAATATTGAAAGTTGAAACATTTTGGATTTATGGACACAGTCGAGCACAAGAGTTATTTCTTTAATTGGCGTGAGATCTAATGAACATGATATATAGACCAAACAAGGGATCAAATGAAACAATTACTTAGTGATGAAAAGTTCCTTTCCAGCATTACCTGTGTTTTTGCTAGTTCACATCAGAGCTCAGGATGATCCTGATAAATATTAAAACAGAAATCTACTCTCTTCAGGATACCAATCTGTTTTTCTTTTTTTTTTCTTTTTTTTTTAATAGAAAGCATTGGGTAAGAGCCTGTATTGATTATCTTTCTTGTGCCCAACTTTCTAATTCTTTTTACTGCATTTTAAAATAGGATAGAAATATCATTTGTGCTCATGGAATTAGGATATCTAATGTAGAAAGGGCTATAAAAAAGATAAAAATAGGAAAAATGGTGGAACCGGACGAAATTCTATCAAGATTTTTAAGTATTTAGGTGATGCTGGAGTAACTTGGTTAACAAATTTGTTTAATAAGTTCTTAGAAACCAAGAAGATGCATGATGAAAGAAGGAAGAGTACAAAACTATTTTAATTATTATGGTATTAAACTCGAGTTGAGAAAAGGCTTAGATGAGTTGAGTTGAGTTGAGTATGGTATTAAACTCATGAGTTATTATTATGATACTTTGGGAGAGGATAATTAAGCGTTGGTTGAGATATGATATAAAAAATTAGAGAATCAATTTGGTTTTATGCTACGAAGGTCGATTGTAGAAGTTATTTTTTCGTAGGAGTTTAATAGCGAAATATAAAGAAAAAAGGTTTTACAGGGGGTATTAAAAAAAAGTTTTAATTAGATGTATTAATATAATTAAGGATATGTATGATAGAGCAGTTACTGGTCTAAGAACTATTGATGAATGATAGCAATGAATTTCAATTATAATGGGTCTACATGAGAATCTACTCTTAATCTTTATCTTTTTGTACTACTTATAAATAAGCTTACTAAACATATGCAGAATGATATTATGTGATATATTTTATTTATTATGATATAATATTAATAGATGAAACTAAAGTACGAATTAATCCTAGGTTGGAATTATTGAGAAGTGCGTTGGAATTGTTAAGATTTTAGGATAAGTAGGACAAGATAGAATATGGAATGTAATTTTAGTAAAATTAAAAATAGAAATAAAGGTAGAGTAAAATTTGAGGATTATGAAGTTTTTAAAAATAGTCATTTTTAATATTAAGGAATTGACTTTAAGAAAGGGGAGATTGAAGAGAGGATGGTGTATGTAAGATTAAAGTAATTTGGATAAAATGAAGAAGCACAACTAGAATATTATACTATCGTAGGATATTTGCTAAGTTGAAAAAAAAAAATTATAAGGTGGTTAAGACTGGCTATGCTGTATAGTATAAAATGTTAGGTAGTTAGGAAACTATATGTACACGGTATGAGTATGGCTGAAATGTGAATATTGAGATAAATGCATGTAATATAAGAAAAAATGAAATAAGAAATGAAATTATTTGTAATAAAGGTGGTGGTAGTACCAATTGAAATAAATTAATAGGATCATTTAGATAGTTTGAGCATTTATAATGTAGGCATAAGGATGTATCGATATGAAAGAGCAATTTGATTTGCCTAAAATGACAAAGAGATAGAGGTAGACCAAAAAATTATATGGCATGATGTAGTAAAGAAAGACTTAATATTTATACATCTTATCAAAAGTATGGTTCTAAATCAAGTGGTATTGAAAAAGAAGGATTCATGTAGCCAACCTTAGTTTGGGATTAAGACTTTATTATCGTTTTTTGCCAATGTATTTTAAAATTGTTAAAATTCATCATTTCATATGTCTTGTAAATTTTCTTATCCCTATTAGGTTAGGTTTATTTAGTATGTCTGGATTTTTTTCTGTTGAAATGTCTGTTTTATTGTCTACAAAGTGAGTGCACCTAATATGTTTTAGAAGTTGGGTAAGGAGTCTGCATATCTCAAAGAGTTTCCAAACTCGAAGCAAGGTAAGAAGTGGCAATAAATTGTGGGCAGAAAGACATTTGAAAGAAATTCTGTATGTGTTTGGTTCAGTCACAAAGTAAGCACAAGCTTTGGAATAAACTTTATGCTTACCTCGCAGCATTTGGGAAGGAGGCATAACCAAGGAATAGTTGTGTCAGTCATATTTGCTTACGAGGGCGTAATTCTAAGAGGGAGTTGTCATAAGCTATTTCTTGGCATAAGGTGCTTCTCACGCATACATTTTACTTTTTATGGATTGAAAAAACATCATTCAAAACTTATTCTAAATAGCTCCTTTCGCTATTTGAAAGGAGAAGAACCAAATGAAAATTGACATAACACATGGCATAACTGTTCATTGGCATAATTTTTACTATTCCTTTTTTTGTTTTTCCTGAATTTAATGCAGCCTTAAAGAAAGATATCTGCATACAGATGTTTAAAGGTGGATAGGATTGGGGATGCCAATGAGCTGAGCGTGTTAGGTTTCTTAGGTTCGGCTCGATATATAAAAGGGCCTATCAAGCTTGGCTCATGCTTGAACCAATCTTTAGGTATTTTCTTCTATCTGAGCTAAAATAAAAATTGAACTAAGTTTTTACTAAGCTGAGCTGAGCTCCTTTATATTTTTACAAGCAACTAGTGTTCGTGCTTGGCTCATTTCCAAGACAGGCTTTAGCTACTGTTTTGGGAACTTAAGTTTGAAATGCTACAACATGAGGGAACATCAGCCATGTGTCATTATGGCATGTACCATGGTTTAACTTTATGTCTACTCATGGTTTGCTAATACAGGTCTGTATAGGGCAGGACTTGTTTTAGTATGATCAATTTTTCAAGCATTGGTTTTGCTTGGCTTTTCTTAGATGACCTGAGCTGTTCACGAACACCTTAGATTGTTTGCAGTCCTAAAGGAGATGTTAAGATAAATGTTAATGGAGCATTCTTAGAGAGTTATTGGTTAAGCATTTGGTCAGCCTTTGTTAAATAATTGGTAGTACCATGAGTTTCTGTAGCTCCCCCAACCCACCCCCCCCAACACAACCTCTTTTCCCATAAGCACTTCTAAAATGGTTTTTTCTAAGTAAAAGGTTAATTGGGACTTTCTTAGAGGGTTATGCTGTCGGCTAGGCATTTGGTCAGCCATTGTTAAATAACCGGTAGTTCCATGAGTTGCTTTAGCACCCCCAACTACTTTTACTGATTGCCATTAATATAAATTTGCACGAAGGTATGTATGCATGCGTCTGTGTGTGGGGAGGGGGGCGGGGTGTGAGGGAGGGAGGGGGAGAGAGAGAGTTGAGTTGGGTACGCTCTTGAAGTATTTCCTATGTATAACTAACGATAATCCTTATAAAATGATTTTCACACCATTTGTCATGTCTCACAATGTCTAAGACTGTAGATGTTATAGATACAAGTGTCCACTTGCTTTGAATGTCTCACATTTGTACATCAAGTGGATGCAAAAACAGAAACCTAAAAACTTGCAGTGTTGGAGTATTGCTTGTTCTTAAGGGCAAAGCACATTCTTGCCATCAACTACCTAAAAATATTGACTTCATATTAGTCAGAAAACAAGCTGCAGGTTGATTATGTAAACCAGCATGAGAGCTAACCGATCTGATTATGCTAGAACGTTACCTTTATATCAATTTGTCACCTTGAGGTTGAGGACTAGGAACCAGCATAAAGGCCACCTGCTCTGATTAAATATGTAAACACTGCTTTGATTACTTCCCGAAGAACAGAAATTTTATATTAGCTGTGGCTCTGAGGCTGAGGATACTTTTAAGCCATTTGAGGATGTCTGCTGTTCAATCAATTCAACTGTCACATTCAAATTAAAACAAGGAAATGCCAATCAACTTTGAATCAGGTAGCACACCTTTACACTATGCTAGGTGCTTTGTTTTTGCAATTGATTGACCAAAATTTCTTCTACCAAAAACACACTAAGAACTGAGTCATCAAAATCTACAATTCAATAAAAATCGTTAAAATTATTTTTTTCTCATTTTAATGACCATTGATTAGCATTTTAAAAAGGAAGGACACTAACTGCATGATACACTAAAAAAGTTACTTCAGCGTACATTCAAGAAATTGTTATTCTCCTTTCACCTATTTCCTTCTCTTCCTGGACACTCATAAACTTTATGGATCTGTAACTGGTGATGCATGTATATCATATGGCTTTTGTTGCAATTTTAAATTCATGGTGTTTTGCTTTAAATTTGAAGATTACACCTCACACAAGTATTCTTAGGAAGACTTTTATAGTTTAGATGATGATTTAGCACAGTTGACCGGTCCACTAACACCTTTTCTTTCCCTTCGAAAAAAGGATACATAACTTTTCTTATTTGTTTTTAACCTCCATGCTGTGTAGGTGAAAAAATGACCCATGCTGGACAGGAGGTAATAATTATTGGAGGTTCACATGCATTGCATCGCCATGAAAAGTTAGCTATTGCTGTTTCAAAAGCTATGAGAGGTCATTCCCTTCAGGAAACCAGTAAGGATGGACGGTTTCATGTCCGTACCAGAACATATTTGGATGGTTCCATTCTTAAAGAGGTTTGTTTGTACATCATTCTTCTGTTCTTTGGATATATTACATGTTAAGTCATCATTTATAGCATTTTAAGTTGCTTTTCTTTTTCTTTTTTTTTTGACTTATATTTCTTTTTTTCTTGAAATTATTAGTTAAATCATACTTGACAATTTGAAACAGATGCTGAGACAATTCTTATGCTACATAAATTTGAATTGTTATTAAAGCTTACTGCATGGACCTAGACATGAACATGAAACTCTTCTTCTCGACTTCTCTGGAAGAAAAGAATTCCTTTTGGAAGGATCAAAGTGCAGATCTGATATTCATTGATACAAGACAACTTATTAATGGAGCTAGTATTCTATGGAAGTCATATATAGTTTGATTACAACCATGGCATGCTGTATCAGTGGATTCTATTTCATATTGAGCATACTGGATCATGCTGATATCGAACCAAGACTTAGTATAAGGGATGTATCGTGTCTTAGCATGCCAAACCAATGCTGTACCAGATGTATCAACACTCTACCTGTGTGGTACCGATACAGATTTCGTATCAAAATTGCGAACCTTGATTGCAGCTTTTATGTTTCTATATGTTTTGTAGGTTCAAGTTTTTCATTCTTATAATGGCATATATCTTTTTGTACTTGTCCTCAATGTGCTATTTATCTCGAAGTCTGGGTTTTTCCTTTAAATCTTATCTTGGCATAATGTCCTTTCATTATATGTTAATATTGCTACAGGAAATGGAGCGCTCTGCTGATGTGCTTGCTGCTGGTTTACTAGAAGTTTCAGATCCTTCTCTGTCAAGTAAATTTTTCCTCCATCAGGTTTGTATTATATAATGTCTATCCTTTACCATGATTTAACATTGTTTTCTTTGTGTACTTGAGCTACACCTGCAGGTGTTCTCCTTTTCGCATCATCAAGAATTTGTATTATCTTGCTTGAGTGGTTTCTTATTTTTGGTGTTGCCATTCCCAGAATTGGATGGATGAATCAGATAATTCACAAGATTCTATTATCAAGCACAAACCTCTATGGGAAAGTATTTGCCTCAACGTGCCAAAGATAAGAGACGAAGTGAAAAGAAGAAGCAGGGAAATCTGTACAAAACCTATGGAACCAGAGTGATTCCTGTGTAAGCATGCCTTATTCTGCCTTTCTTAAAGATAATTCTTATTATGAAATTGGTTGTTGTGTTAGGATTTTTATCTTCTGAAAATGTTATGTTTGCCTCATGGCTTAAATTACCATGTCATAACCATGCTCATGAATAATAATTCTAATTGCCATTATTTTGCTTGGACAGCTTTGTACTATCATTGGCTGGTGTGGATGCTGACCTTCTCATGGAAGATGAAAGTCTTGTTTGGACAAGTAAGGATGTTGTCATTGTCCTTCAACATGCAAATGAAAAGATACCGCTAAGGTGAGCTCAGAATGATTTTTCATTTTGTGCAGTTCTGTTTATTAAAGTTGATTTTCTAGCTGACATCTGTTAGCTCAGTTGGCACCTCTCCCCTAAGGGCTTCCCTTTGTGGAGGTCCAAAAGAAAAATGATTTCCTAACTGCAACTAACAGATAAATTATCCAGAAAACTCATGCAAATAGTAAAGCAATTAGAAATCTAATTATATGTGATCATAATTTATATTGCTATGGCTTCCCTTGTTAATTATAGCATATGGAGATAGATCGTTCTTATGCTGAAGTTGACATTCTCGTTATTTCAACTATTTCATATTTCAACTTGCATGTTATCCATTGGTATCTCACCTAAAATTCTGGGGCTCATGAATAAAACAGTTGCAACTTTCTTTATTGAAAAAAGACTAAACTTTCCTTGAAATAAGCAAATTCTGTTTCAAGAAATACTGTAATAATACTGTAAATGTCCCAACTTATTCCATAAAAAATAAGGTGCTTTAGATATTACTTGCACAATACTATGATCCCTATTAATCAGTGCTTGTGACAGTAGAATTGTCAGCAAAAATCAACAAAATAGGACCAGAGGAAACTTGACTAGAAAAGTTATTTGCTGCCATGTAACTGAAATTGTGCAATACCCAGATAGAAATTTCTAGAATCTGTCAGTAGAAATACTTGAGAAGGGGTAGTTCAAACATATGACAAATAATTTGGGCCTCAATGATCTTAGAGATGATGTTAAGGACTTAAGGTCTATTGCAAAACTTGTGCTTCTACCTTGTCTTAAAAGAGATTGTGTATCAAAAAAAGGATTACTTCCAGGTTATGACTGAAAACATGGTAGAGAAAAAAGAAATTTCAATTAGGTTCAGCCCAAATCTTTTAATTGTTTTATGTATCTTTTCACACTATACCAATAAGGATGGCATGAATTTCTAACATGGACGGAACTGTGTTTGGGCTTTATTTTTGACTTCTTGATCTAATCCCAGAGTAAAGGATGGTAGTTGCTCCGGTTCCTTCAGTGGGTGGTTGTAGTCAAAATTTCTGAATGCTAGCTATAGTTGCCCTCTTCTTATTGTTTCTTTTGTTTTAATATTGTCAGTCCATTACTGACTTGGCTGTAAGTCCGAAGGACCTTTTCACCGATCTATGAAAGACAGGTTTTGGATGTTGACACCTGCTTTGCTTGCCTTATGTGAGAGTCTGTATTATCCTGCAGCTTCATATTCAGATATATGCTGCAAATGTTTCGTTGATGCCATTTTGTGTATTTCTTTTTCAACAGCTATGTCTCAGAAACCACCAGACGATATGCCTTTCCCTATCTCGCACAGCGTCACATATTGGCAGGATTGGCTTCCACAGTTGGAGGGCTGAGTGCACCTTACGAGAGAACATCACATATCCATGAAAGGCCTGTCCCGAACTGGCTTTGGGCTGCAGGCTGTCATCCATTTGGGCCATTCTCCAATTCATCTCAAATCAGTCAGATGCTTCAGGATGTTGCATTGGTAAAGCCAGTATCAGTGTGATATGTTTTAATTGATATTAGGCATGACACACAACTATTTTAAATTATACAATTCCTAGATTTGCGGCATTTGCCATCTAATGTAACATCCAAATTAACTACAGAGAAATATTATTGGAATACCCATCTCTTGCCAGCACATTTGAAAAATAGCAGCTATACTTTTTCCTCATTACTTGGAAGTTCCCTCACAACTGAGCAGTTCTGCTTCCATATGTTTATTCAACCTTCAACGCTAATTAAGATATCATTGGACCTTCCAGCCAACTTGGGTAGCATAAACATTTTTTACATTTTATTGATGCAGAGAAACACAATATATGCACGGGTTGATTCTGCTCTTCACAAGATTCGAGAAACATCAGAGGTATGATAAGTTAGGATTGAATCCCTTTATCTATCCATTCTGTTGCCTATATATATATATATATATTTGTTTACAAACAGGCTGTGCAGTCTTTCGCTGCGGAACACCTTAAAACGCCTCTTGGTGAGCCAGTGAAAGGCAAGAAAAAGAAGTCAAGCACTGAGTTGTGGGTGGAAAAGTTCTATAAGAAAATAACCAACTTACCAGAGCCTTTCCCACATGAGCTTGTTGAACGTTTAGAGCAGTATTTAGATGTGAGTATATAATGCGTCTTCTATAAGTTGAATTTAGTTAGTCTAGCGTCACATGATTTGCATTCAAAATTTTTTATTTTTCATCATATCAGAAACTGGAGGAGCAACTTGTGGATCTATCTTCACTTCTATATGATCATCGGCTAGAGGATGCTTACCAGAACAGTTCTGACATACTCCAAAGCACAATATTTACACAGCAGTGAGTAGATGTTTTCCTTGTTTCTTTCTTGGATAAAAAACTTGTTGAATTCTTTCACTTTTTTAAGAAATAGATTTTTCATGATGTAGAGGATTATGATGTCCTTACATTCATGTATGGTATGATCCATCACCTTGTATAATTTTTAACAGTATTGGATTGGTACATTGTTTTACTAGGGAAAGCCGCATGGATTTGTTTTCTTTGTTCCTCCACTCATTGTTTCATGTATCGCTGCTTGATTGTTTTTGCCTTAAATCTATTTTTTACCCTTTCTGCAACAGTTATGTAGAGCGTGTACTGGCAACTGAGAGGGAGAAAATGATGTGCTGCAGCATTGAATATAATCGCCCCACACAGTCCTCCCAGGCCTTTGTCTACGGCGGGATTCTTATCGCTGGATTTTTTGTATACTTCATAGTTATATTCTTTTCTTCGCCAGTACGCTGAAAGAAACATATGTGAAGAGTAGTGTCTAGTAGTGCTGGATTTTTGTAAAATTAGATATGATGAAGTTAGTAATACAAATATCTAACTAAATGATTTGCTTGTTATCTGGAACACTAATTCAGTCATTATGGAAAAACTGAAGTAGCACTTGGAATGCAGTGAGTTACTGTATTCAGTTCGGTAATCCAATATTATGTTCTCTCTGCCACGAAGCAGCAGAAGTATCCAATGGACCTCCGATCATACACCTGGACCTGGAGATCCACGTGAGTGCTGGAAATAAATTCTACATGCATGGTCCAAGACCTTAGAAGTTCAGACTTTTTATTCAGCATTCCCCAGAAGTAAAAGATCCAGTTGAGCGTTTGAATAATTAGGAATGAACGACAGGTTAACATGGTTTTCCATTGACATTTTTATTCACTTTGATAATAGTTGGCTTTTTACATACTATTTCCTGCAGTGGGATGTGTGTCAGGAGTCTTCGATTGCGTGGTTTAATAACATGCTACCTAAAGAGCATCTTCTCCTGGAGTGTATGGACTTCTTATTCGGCCATAAAACAATGCTACAATAGCTACATGGATGCCAGTATCAGACATTTACAGGGATCGCTCGGGTGAAAAATTGTTAAAACATGACAAAATTATGGACATCTACGCGGCTTCGGTGACGGCCATACCTGCAAACAAGCATCAATTTAGTGCGGCCACTCGTGTTCTCCCAGCGATGTTACTGCCATTATTGTTGAATCAAAGTGGGTCCTCGATGGATGTCCCACCTAATCAAGAAACATTCAGAACCTTTTTCATGACGGCTACACGTCTATCACAGCCCTTGACTGGTTTCTTTCATCATCCAAAGCCCTTCCATCATCGATGGCTATGGTTACCGGGCCCCCAACCACCACAGCACATCAACTATATCAGAATCCTAGTAGAACCTCCCCTTGCTCACCTTCTCGACACCAAATGCCACCACTCCCTCGCTGTCCTCAAACAAGCCCACGCCATTATCGTCAAACAAGGCCACTCCAAGACAATTACCTGGCCGGGCTCCGTGGTGAGAAATTATTCCAATCCTAAATTCTCCAGCATCAGCACTCTTGTACGATCCTAAATGAGATGGAGGTCTTCTCATCGATCTTGATGGAGTCACAATTGAAGAGGCTGCGATATTGACCCTAAGGAAAAGTCTTTGTATACCGCCTCCGGTGCAGCAAGGCCTACGTGGGCTGCACCGCCTCTTCTGATTGATCCACGTGGAGCCTACGTGGATGATGTGCCGGGCGGTATGGCCCTGCTACGATGTAACGTTCTGAACATGACGGCCATTTAAAGCGCTTCGCTTTTTTTTAAAATTAGCGTTCAGATGAAAATGCCCTTTCCCTCCATTCTATCGTCATTTTACGTTGGATTTCATCTGTGCAAGAAAAACTCTTTCTTCCCCCTCGCTTTGGCTTTCGGCACGATCCTATGCCCTCGCTCTGAGAGTCCGGTCGAAGAAAATATTTCAGCTTTGAGGCTGGAATACCTGGCTACTGGAGTCTTTGTACAAAACTTCTGGAGTCCGCAGCACAAAACATTCTTTCGTTATGAGGTTGTTGTGGTTTATGAGCTTGACGATAGGGTTTTCAACTAATGCTTTGTCTTAACGTTTTGAACTATGGTGTCGTGTGTTTTGAACTAGGGTGTCGTGGGTTTTTCTGTAAGGGTGTCGTGGGTTTTGAACTAATGCTGTTTGTCTTAACGTTTTAAACTAGGGTGTCGTGGGTTTTGAACTAGGGTGTCGTGGGTTTTGATCTAATGATGTTTGTCTTAACGTTTTGAACTAGGGTGTCGTGGGTTTTGAATTAGGGTGTCGTGGGTTTTGAACTAGGGTGTCGTAGGTTTTGAACTAATGCTTTGTCTTAACGTTTTGAACTAGGGTGTCGTAGGTTTTGAACTACGGTGTCGTGGGTTTTGAACTAGGGTGTCATGGGTTTCAACACGATAAGAGCGAATGGCAGCAAACACCCCAGGAGGAATTCGTCCCCCTCGTGAACAGAAACTAATAATGAAGAGAGTATGGGGAAGCCAAATACTGCGACACCCTAGTACCAATGCCGCGATACCCGTGCTTAAAACTAACCACAATGAGAATCCCCATGACACCCCTGTGGAATTCGGCCAAAAATCCTTCGTGACACCCCAGTTGAAACCTCACGACATCCTAGCTTTAAGACGATAACACCCGTGCTTAAAACTGACCATGGAGAGAATCCCAGCAATACCCCTGGTCGAATTAGCCCAAAATTCTTCGCGATACCCCAGTTGAAATCTCACGACACCCTAGCTTTAAGGCGACGACACCCGTGCTTACATATGACCACGGAGAGAATCTCAGCGACACCCTGATGGAATTTGACCGAAAATCTTTCGCGACACCCCAGTTGAAATCTCACGAGACCCTAGCTTTAAGGCGACGACACCCGTGCTTAAAACTGACCATGGAGAGAATCCCAACGACACCCCTGGTGGAATTTGGCCATTCAAATTCGGCTGAAAATCCTTCGCGACACCCCAGTTGAAATCTCACGACACCCTAGCTTTAAGGCGACGACACCCATGCTTAAAACTGACCACAGAATATCTTGCTCGATGGGACAATCCTGATATGAAGATGAATTTCACGGATGACGAAGTCAGAGATTACCGGCGACACTTAGCTGCGATGATATTGAGAGAGGGCCTGAACAAAAAGATCAGCAACATTATTGAAAAATGTTCTTAATTTTTTAATTCTTCTTTGAATGAAAATTGAATGTAATTTATTCATATTAACCCTGATTCAGATTTAATGCAAATACACAAATTTTACATTGAGAACAGGGATGTCCTCGATTTATTCATATTTTTGCCTTTTCTACCTCACAATTTCTTAAGTTTTCATATATATGTCGTAAATTGAACACTACAGTGTCGTAAATTGAGCACTGGGATGTCGAAGGATTTCGCCTTTCGGGTGTCGCCGCGCTAGAGCTAAGGAGTTGTTAGCCAAGAGCTGGGGTGTCGTCGCGCTAAAAGCTTCGGTGTCATCACGTGAGTACTGGGATGTCGAAGGATTTCACCTTTCCGGTGTCGCCGCGCTAGAGCTAGGGAGTCGTTAGCCAGGAGCTGGGGTATCGTCGCGCTAAAAGCTTCGGTGTCCTTTCGTGAGTACTGGGATGTCAAAGGATTTCGCCTTTCGGGTGTCATCGCGCTAGAGCTATGGAGTCGTTAGCTAAGAGCTGGGGTGTCGTTGCGCTAAAAGCTTCGGTGTCATTACGTGAGTACTGGGATGTCGAAGGATTTCGCCTTTCGGGTGTCGCCGCGCTAGAGCTAGGGAGTCGTTAGCCAGGAGCTGGGGTGTCGTCGCGCTAAAAGCTTTGGTGTCCTTTCGTGAGTACTGGGATGTCGAAGGTTTTTGCCTTTTGGGTGTCATCGCGCTAGAGCTATGGAGTCGTTAGCCAAGAGCTGGGGTGTCGTCGCGCTAAAAGCTTCGATGTCATTGTGTGAGTATTGGGATGTCGAAGGATTTTGCCTTTTGGGTGTCGCCGCGCTAGAGCTAGGGAATCGTTAGCCAGGAGCTGGGGTGTCATCACGCTAAAGCTTCGGTGACCTTTCGTGAGTACTGGGATGTCGAAGGATTTCGCCTTTCGGGTGTCGCCACGCTAGAGCTAGGGAGTCGTTAGCCAAGAGCTGGGGTGTCGTCGCGCTAAAAGCTTCGGTGTCGTCGCGTGAGTACGGGGATGTCGAAAGATTTTGCCTTTCGAGTGTTGCCGTGCTAGAGCTTGGGAGTCGTTAGCCAAGAGCTGGGGTGTCGTCGCGCTAAAAGCTTCGGTGTCGTCGCGTGAGTACTGGGATATCGAAGGATTTCGCCTTTCGGGTGTCACCGCGCTAGAGCTAGGGAGTCGTTAGCCAAGAGCTGGGGTGTCGTCGCGCTAAAAGCTTCGGTATCGTCACGTCAGTACTGGGATGTCGAAGGATTTTGCCTTTTGGGTGTCGCCGCGCTAGAGCTTAGGAATCGTTAGCCAAGAGCTGGGGTGTCGTCGCGCTAAAAGCTTCGGTGTCGTCGTGTGAGTACTGGGATGTTGAAGGATTTCGCCTTTCGGGTGTCGCCGCGCTAGAGCTAGGGAGTCATTAGCTAAGACCTGGGGTGTCGTCGTGCTAAAAGCTTCGGTGTCCTTTCGTGAGTACTAGGATGTCGAAGGATTTCGCCTTTCGGGTGTCGCCGCGCTAGAGCTATGGAGTCGTTAGCCAAGAGCTGGGGTGTCGTCGCGCTAAAAACTTCGGTGTCGTCGCGTGAGTACTGGAATATCGAAGGATTTCGTCTTTCAGGTGTCGCCGCGCTAGAGCTAAGGAGTCGTTAGCCAAGAGCTGTGGTGTCGTCACGCTAAAAGCTTCGGTGTCATCGCGTGAGTACTGGGATGTCGAAGGATTTTGCCTTTCGGGTGTCGTCGCACTAGAGCTAGGGAGTAGTTAGCCAAGAGCTGGGGTATCGTCGCGCTAAAAGCTTCGGTGTCGTCGCGTGAGTACTAGGATGTCGAAGGATTTCGCCTTTTGGGTGTCGTCATGCTAGAGCTAGGGAGTCGTTAGCCAAGAGCTGGGGTGTCATCGCGCTAAAAGCTTCGGTGTCCTTTCGTGAATACTGGGATGTCGAAGGTGCACGACCGAGAGTGTTATCGATTTCTTTCTGATCTTTAATTTCATCATCGTCTGTGGAAATATAGGCACACAGTCATGAACAATGATATCCATAGATTTAGTTGTCAATATATCCTGACAAAGGATTAGGACACGAAGGTTAAACAATACGACACCTATGATCTGAATTCAGAAGTCATGACACCCCAGTTTACAAAAATGACACCGGAGCTGTAAAATTACGACACCAATTAATAACACATTGACGAAGGGCCTAACGACAGCATCCTCAACTCATGCTGTTATCGACACTGCAGTTCTCATCTGACGACACCCTAGCTTTAAGGCGATAACACCCATGCGTTGACTGTTAAGACAGGTTGGTCGTCGCCTTAAAGCAATAAGCACGGGTGTCGTAGCATTGGTGCTACGGTGTTGTGATGTTTCAACTAGGGTGTCGCGAAGGATTTTCGATCGAAATCCAATCCACCTGGAGTGTCGCGGGGATTCTCTAGGTGGTCAATTATAAGCACGGGTGTCATCGCCTTAAAGCTAGGGTGTCGTGAGATTTAATTGGGGTGTCGCAAATGATTTTCGGCCAAATTCCACCAGGGGGTGTCGTGGGGATTCTCTTCGTGGTCAGTTTAAGCACGGGTGTCGTCGCCTTAAAGCTAGGGTATCGTGAGATTTCAACTAGGGTGTCGCGAATGATTTTTAGCCGAATTCCACCAGGGGTGTCGCGGGGATTCTCTCTGTGGTCAGTTTTAAGCAGGGTGTTGTTGCCTGAAAGCTAGGGTGTCGTGAGATTTCAACTGGGGTGTCGCGAAGGATTTTCGGCCGAATTCTACCAGGGGTATCGCTGGGATTCTCTCCGTAGCCAGTTTTAAGCACAGGTGTCATTGCCTTAAAGCTACGGTGTCGTGAGGTTTCTACTGGGGTGTCGCGAAGGATTTTCGGCCGAATTCCACCAGGGGTGTCGCTGGGATTCTCTCCGTGGTCATTTGTAAGCACGGGGTCATCGCCTTAAAGCTAGGGTGTCGTGAGATTTCAACTGGGGTATCGCGAAGGATTTTCGGCCGAATTCCACCAGGAGTGTCGCGGGGATTCTCTCCCTCGTCAGTTTTAAGCATGGGTATCGAAGTATTGGTACTAGGGTGTCGCAGTATTTGGCTTCACCATACTCTTTTTATTCTTCATTAATGGTTTCTGTTCATGAGGGAGGCGAATTCCTCCTGGGTGTTTGCTGCCATTCGCTCTTATCTTGTTGAAAACCATGGCACCCTAGTTCAAAACCCATTCGTTTCCTTTGACCACCCACTGAGATGGTGGCATGTGGCGAGTTTCCATGATAGGGGCGCCGGAGCTGATAACTTGGGCAATCGAAACACCCGCTAGGAGTACCTTAAATATGGATGGGGGAATGCGATCGTTAATCACCTTTTCAGCTGATCTTTCAAAATTTTTGGATACTGAGATGGCTTCTAGAGGCGAGGGGCGATCGACTGGCACCCATGGGAGCCTCCGCACAACGGTAACCGTCGATGCGGAGGTCTTTGCGTCATCGCTCGTAAACAGCGAGCGACTCCACAGGGCAGCCGAGCATACCTTGCCATTTCAATGAGAGAGATCGAGGTGCTGCGTTGGGCCAACAGCCAGCTGGAGGGGCAAGTAGCGTCCCTCCAGCGCCAGATCGCCGAGTTAGCCCCACAGCATGAGGGGAGCTCGGCAGCACCCGGAGAAAATGACAAGCCCCAGTGAGGGCTCATGTACTTTTTTTTTCTTTTCTTCTTGTCTTTATTTGTGTGATGAATAAAAAGAAATTTTAGTGACTTTGTATTTGCTGCCAGACCGAAGGATAAGGGAGCTTGGATGTCGTAACTGTTTTCTGACCGATTTCATCCTGGGATGTGCTAAAGTTTTCTCCTAAGCTTGAACGGGTGTCTTAGGTTTGTAACTTGGGTGTCGCAGGCCTTCTCTCCGTGGTCAGTTATAAGCATGGGTGTCGTAGAATTGGTACTAGGGTGTCGTCAGGTTTCAACTGGGGTGTCATGAACGACGACATCACCGACTCAGACTGTTAACGACACCCCAGTTCTCATCTGACGACACCCTAGCTTTAAGGCGACGACATCGATGACTGACTATTAAAGCGGGGTGTTGCGGGGATTGTTCTCCATACGGGGTGTCGTAGCGTTGACGCTTGGGTGTCTTAATGTTTCACCTGTCAGTTATAAGCACAACACACCCTTTAGCATTTAAAGACACCCCATAGAAACGCTACGACACCCCGGAAAGCAACATACGAAGAACGCGAAGGTTATAAGTATGGGTGTCATAGCGTTAACGCTAGGGTGTCATAACATTTCAACTGCGGTGTCACCAATGATTTTAGGCCGAATTCCTCCTTGGGTGTCGTAAGGTTTTAAGCATGGGTGTCGTAGCGATGTCGCTAGGGTGTCGTGATGTTTGAACTACGGTGTCGCGAAGGATTTTCGGCCGAGCATGATGACACTAGAGCTATATGGACAGGAAATAACGAGGAATATAGGCCGAAACACTCTGACGACACCCCAATTCATGAGGTATAACATCCTAGTTAAAAGAGTATGATATTCGTGCTTACAAAATAGTAAACTCTAAATAGTTATGACTGCCAGAATGTCATAACTATTTTGTTCTAAGGAAGTTACCCGCGCATTAAACAATTTGGTCACGCATTAACTACCTCTAACGAGAAAAATAGTTGGTGTAATAAAGGAGCTTTACAAAGAAGTGGAAAGAAGGACTTTTTACTTCGTGCTGCGGACGATATTTCCTCCAGAAGTTTTTGTATAAAGACTTCAGTAGCCAGGTATTTCAGCCTCGAAGCTGAAATATTTTCTTTCGACCGGACTCTCAGAGCGAGGGCGTAGGATCGTGCCGAAAGCCAGAGCGAGGGGGAAGAAAGAGTTTTTCTTCACAGATGAAATCCAACGTAAAATGGCGATAGAATGGAGAAAGGGCATTTTGTCTGAATGCTAATTTTTAAAAAAAGTGAAGCACTTTAAATGGCCGTCACGTTCAGAATGTTACATCGTAGCAGTGCCATACCACCCGGCACGTCATCCACGTAGGCTCCACATGGATCAATCAGAAGAGGCGGTGCAGCCCACGTAGGCCTTGCTGCACCGGGGGCGGTGTACAAAGACTTTTCCTTGACCCTAAACCCTAAAGCATACCGTAAATTTTTTAAATGGAGCTATTCAATCATAGCATCAACTTAACCCTGCGCGGGCCCACGAATCTAGCACCGCAGCCCAAGTGATCCTTTGATATAGGAACTGCATCGGAGTGGCATACAAAGAAAGTGTAAAGACGGAGCCGCGCCAGCCTTCTCACCCGTCGCCTCATTAGGGTCTGTTTGGATTAAAAAGAAAACAAAGGAAAAAGGTCACAGATTACATTGTGTGCGAGAAGGATGAAAGAGAGAAGGAAAAAATGAATGAGAGTAATCGATTCCTTCTCTTTTTTCTCAATGAGGATACATTTGTTGGATAAAATATTTTTCATTTTTTATTCTTCGTTCTTCCATTCTCTCATTTCATTCCCTATTATGGAAGGATATAATTATCACAAAACTCTTTTCCTTCCTTTTCCCCTCCTATCCAAACAAGATAATTGATATTATCTTTCTTTTTTCTTCCATCCTTTCTAAACAATAGAAGGAGAACAACCCTTCCTTTCCCTTCCATCCCTTTACTTTTTTGTACTCTTCCCTTTCTTCCTCTCCAAAGATCCAAACATAGCCTTAAGGGGATAGATTGTGAGGCCTCCAATTATTCCACATCGGTAGTAGGTAAAGAGATTGAATAGTTTATATGGTAAAGCAATAAGGATAAAAAGTACCAAAGGATTTGTTTTGGACTGTGGTGGTCCAAATTGGTGTGCACTTTGTTCGTTTTGCTTTCTTATAACGAAATGGATCCGTACTAGTGGGCCCGGATCATTACAATATGTTATAATACGGTATCAAAGCCATGTACTAGCCGAAAGTACATGAGCTAAATGCCACATAGGGCAAAGTGCTACATTCATGAGATGAAAGCTACATTTTGAACCTCTGGGGGCCACATCTAGAATTCTGCTTGCTGATGGATGCCTCTGGCCCCCTTTTTAAGAGGGTAGATTGTGTTGCCTTCCAAATGATCCCACATTGGTTATGGAGAAAAAAAATGAATGATTTAAAATAGTAAAGTAATAAGGATAAAAAACTAATTGGGATGCCCCTCCCAATAGTCCCACATTAAAAAATTGAGAGTTGGTTGAGTGGTTTATATGTAGTAAAGCAAGAAGGACAAGGTACCAATTGGATCCCTTTTGGGCTGTGGTGGCCCAAGTTAGTGTGAACCTTGTCCATCTTGCTTTCTTATAACGAAACAGGCACATGGGTTCGGGTCTTTACAATATGGTATCAGAGCTATGCACCAGCCGGAATGAGAGTATCCATGGGGGATAGGAGTTACCTCTTGGACCTGCGGGAGCCATCTCTATATCCTTGCCTGCCGGTGGTTGTGATCAATTACCGTCGCCCCTCTGTAAGGGGGTAGATTGTGATGCCCCTCTAGTCCCACATTGAGAAATTGGGAGTTGGTTGAGTGGTTTATAACCAGTTAAGGAAGATGGACAAGCACCAATTGGATCCCTTTTGAACTGTGATGGCCCAAGTTGGTGTGGACGTTGTCCGTCTTGCTTTCTTGTGACAAAACGGACTCGTGGGTGCTGCGGGCCCAGGGCGCGGGTCGTTACAATATGATATTAGAGCCATGCACCAGCCGGAAGTGCAGGATCTAAGGAGTTACCTCTTAGACCCTCTTGGACCTGTGGGAGCCATCTCTAGATCCTGCCTGCCCGGTGGTTGTGATCAATTACCGTCGCCCCTTTGTAAGGGGGTAGATTGTAATGCCCCTCCCAATAGTCCCACATCAAAAAATTGGGAGTTGGTTGAGTGGTTTATAACCAGTTAAGGAAGATGGATAAGCACCAATTGGATCCCTTTTGGATAACTTCCACATAAGCCTCTTGACCTATGGGGGCCATCTCTAGATCCCTGCCTGCCTGGTGGTTGCCTATGGCGACAAGAATGGACCCATGGGCCCGGATCATTATACTAATAAAATTCATTTTTAAATTGTCATGATTCAAGTTAATGTGAACTTTATTCTTGTTACTTTTTTTGACCAAGACATTACAAAAATACTTTGATGCAAGACGAATGACAAGCAACAGTAAGAATGACAAACAGCGGCATACAAAGAAAGACTTTGATGCAGTACCTGCATCGGAGCGGTGTACAAACCAAAGTTGTCAATTTCATTTTATTTCGGCCATTTCGGTCGAGTCGTTTCGTTTCGGTAGCTTATCCGAAAAGATAAGTTCTACGTTTCGTTTCGGAAGATTTTTCGACCGTTTCGATGCGTTTCGGTATATTTCGGTCGTTTTCGGCCGTTTTCAGCCGTTTCGGTATGTTTCGGCCGTTTCGGTAAAATATATTTTGGAGAGTATTAAACCTTTCAGAACCATATATATATATATATATATATATATATATATATATATATATATATATATATATAATATCAAAAAATATCCTAGTTACCCTATCCCCATTTTAATATATATATATAATAACAAAAAAAAATTTCTAGTTACCCTATCCCTATGGTTGCATCTCTTAAAAACTCAAACTCTTTATTTTTATATTGTTATTATTATTTATGAAGAATATGAATTATGAATAAATTTTTTATTATATATATATATATAATTTTTTATTATATATATATATATATATATATATATATATATATATATATCGAAACGAAGTATCGAAATGATCCGATATCAAATATTTCGTTTCATAAGTTAAATCAAAATATAATCCGAAACGAAATTGACAACCTTGATACAAACTAACTTTTGGCATACAAAGAAAGATGCAGGATCTGCATCGCCAAAAGAAAGACTTTGATGCAGAACCTACATTGGAGCGGCGTACAAAAAAAGACTTTTCGGAGTTCCAATAGTCCAATCAAAGTTTCAGTACCAATAGTCCAATCAAAAGAGCCTCGTACAAAGAAAGACTTTTCGTTACAGAGTTCCAATAGTCCAATGGTTCTTTCTTAGAAAGAACGAGCTTTCTCAGAAACAATGACAAGTAAACAGCAGTAGGGGCTCGGCTTTCTAAAGTTATTCTACAGAGCGTGAAGCTTCCGATTACATCCTTTTGAACAGAAGGTCTATTTAACAAGGAAAAGCTTTTACATTGTCAAAGTTTAACAAAAAAAACACACAACAAAACAAACAAAAGTATAAGAATTGAAGAAAAGACTATCATCAATCTTAGGCAAAAGAAAACAAAAAGGAAAGTGCAAAAGAAAACAAAAAGAAAGTGCATCATCTTGACCGCCAGACGTTAACAAACATCATTTTAAAGATGTTCTCACTTGAAGGAAAAAACCGATTTGGCTAAAAAAAATGACTGAAAATATCAAAAAATAAGTCATCGATCTTGGGTGAAGAAAACGAGAAAAAAAAATACATTATCTATCGGACGTCAATAAACATCATTTAAAACAACAGCAAAAGATGTTCTCACATGAAGGAAAGAATCGGTCTAGCTAGCTTAAAAATATATCTGGAAGAATCAAAAGGGAAGTCTATCATCAATCTTGGGCGAAGAAAACAAAAATTAAAAAAAGTGCATCTTCTAGGCTGCCAAACGTCAATAAACATCATCTAAAAGAACAGCAACAGATATTACGTCAACAAACATCATTTAAAAGAATAGCAAAAAAAATGTTGTCACCTGAACGAAAGAATCCATCTAGCGCAGAGAAAATAAAAAAAGGAAATCTTCTTCCTAACCAAAATACAAGAAACACCATTTCTTTTGTTATGAACATAATAGCGATGCACCGATAACTCCACCTTGCCATCAAATCTATTTTTACATATTAAGCATTCGTCTTTCAGATGTTTCTGATAGCCGTGATAGTGAAGGTCCATTGTCTTTGTATTTCTCTTCCTTCTGAGATGGCCTAAACTTCTAATCCCTAAGGCTATGTAGATGTCTGTCTCTACCTCTAAATTCCCTCGTAATCTATATATGTTTGCTTTCCTACATGAGATGTATACTTTAATTTACAAATTTATTTTCCATTCAAAACATAATTGCATAAAATTCACAACTCGAATATTAGTTAATTCATACTATTTATTTAGAAGCAAATAAATAGAAAGATATATGAAAGATAAATTATCAGTTAGCTCGTATGTCTCCAAGATCTAATATTTTAAGAGTTATAATTTTATTGATATGTTCATAATAAATTTAAAATAATATTCTAAGTCTAATATATATGTATATAAAGCATAGCAATGCTCAATACAAATAAAATAAGTGTACAAAGAATTGACCAATTTCAATAATATATAACCAAGAAATAAATTTTGTATCTTTATTCAGAATAATATATCATATGATATACTAGATTAAACTCTAGTTACATTTCAAAGTTCTAAACTTCATATTAATATTTTTAGAAATATATTCCTAAAATTTAATATAAAAATTAATTTTATTGAATTATAATATATTTACAAAAAAATTATAATATAAATTCCAACTATAATTTATTATAAAAAATTCAACTACAAATTTCTAAATATGGAGATTAATTATAATATAAGATATAAATATAAGGATCAAATATATAAAATTGATGCATGGATATCTATAAATTTATTTTATAGAAATTTAAAATTGAATTTTATTTTATTGAAGTGTAACCCAATAACAAAATATTTAAGTACTAGAAATTTAAATTTGTTATCCAAAAAATAATTTAAAGAATTATAAAATTCATGGAAATTAAATTATGGGATTTTGGTATATGTAAATCAAATAGACACATAATATTTAATTGATAGGGAATTTTTTGGCTTTTGCTATTACGTGTTATAATTAGCTAAAAATTTATTAACTCATTTGTCTCTAAAACTTAATGACCAGTTATACTAAATTTGCTATATAACACCCAGCTTTAATAAATAATATTTACTACCTTTTAGTAAACTAGTTGCTAGTCTGTGAATTTTTCACTAATAAGAAATTCATTATTTATTTTTATTGATGAGTTAATATATTACTTTAATTTACCTCCAAAATCTTAATAAATCTGGACTTATGTTCATCTAAAATATTCTGATATTACATGCATCAATTCTTATCCATCACTAAGTCAGTATTGTTTTGTGACTCAAAGCTAAAATTAGCAATATATCTATAAGAGATCAATGTTTCCACATCCAGTAACAAATTGATGTTCAATACTTTATTTAATATGGGGTAACCTAATAACATATTCTTGGTGTGATATTTCATGCATAATTTGTGCTCCATAACACGTACAAATAAGATACAAATAATAAGTTAGAGCATAAAATTGAAGTATGCCAATTGTGGACATGGCTCGATTGAAATATACACTCACTTGCAAGGTACTTTTGTGATTGTGTTCTCATGAAAGAAGAAAAGGAAAAAAAGAAAGAAACGAAAAGAAAATGAATCAAGAAGACATGGCGGGTGAAAGGAGCTGCTATGCGAACAATAGTGGGTTGGATGGTGGGTCCAGGTTCGCAGCATTCTAAGATGTGAACACTTTGATAGATGGCACTAGATGTTAGGATACGGAGGGCATTGAGATGTTTCACGGCTTCTCACCCACCATTTGGAGGCAAAGAAGACAAGCAGAAAAGAGCAAATGCGGCCCGAACCGGGAAGGTAGCATCTTCCCTTAGCAATCTAAACCAAAGGTCTTGCGAAAAACTCTTTGTGCATTATGCACAGTGCACAAACGTACTCACCACATACAATGATTGATCTGCATGCGTTCATATGTGTGACCTCATGTGTGGCATAAAAAGGATAAAAATATCCTCATTGTACATGCATATGGATCAATCACCGTGCATTGGTGTGCGCATTCTGCATCATGCGTAGTGCATAAAGACTTTTCTAAAGTCAAAGTTATCGATTTTGAAGTGAGGCCCTATCTACTAAGAATGATCAGACTCACAGCTCTCTTGCGACCTATTTCTTTCACCCTGAAAATAATGTTTAGAAAAAGAAAAAGTCTTATTGCACCGCATGTGATGCAGCGAAGCTGCAACATGCATGGTGATTGGCACACATGTTTAGAAAAACATATTTTTCGTCTTTAACATGTGCGCACATATGCATCTTACGCGCGGTGCTTAATAGCGCTAATCAAACGCACCGCGCACGGTGCAACAAGACTTTTTCTTAGGAGAATGAAACAACAAGACTTTTGCTTAGCCTCCCCTTCTTCTAATGGGGACTTCAGTACCAGAGAAGATGGGTGGTAGAGGGTAGAGAGTAGAGATACCTGAGATTTACAAGATTTCATCTCTACCAACGAGCTCATTGATTTAGGCCCTGCTCGGCTAAAGGCACTTTTAGTAGCCTAAAAAATTTTAAAATAATTTACTATATTTAATAATTTTTTTTAAAAATAAATAATTTTATTTTTGAAAATTTAATTATTAAATATTGTAAGGCATTTTTATTGGATTTAAAGGTCACAAATTTAAACAAGCATATTTAATATTAAACATAATAACAATATAATATTATATAATATACCAAAATATAATTAATTATAATGTATAGTGTAAAAATTGATAATATTATAATATATATAATTCTATAATATATTCTTATAATTTTACATTATAATCATCATAATAAAAATATTATTATATTTTTCTTGTATATATTATTAATATATGATACATTTTAATATTATATTAATATATTATAATATTATAATATTTTTATAATAATTTATTATCAAGAATAATATATAATATTTTTACTAGTACAAATAGTTAAAAAGTTAAACTTTTACATTTTTAATATTATAATATAATAATAGTAATAATATAATATGATGATGATATAAAATATAAGGATAAATTTGATTATTTTATTTTTTAAATTTGTATAATTAATAAAATTTTAAGATAAAAAAAGTAAAAAATTTTAAAGCTTGCGCAAATTCAAAGATGAAAAAGATAGTAGAATCGAAGCATAACTTTTATTTTCCTATTGCCCCTTCTGTTCGTGTTACCATCCATCAGAGAGGACACCATGGCCAACCTTAGATCTAACTCATCTCGTAGCAATCTCGATTCCTATTTTCTAAGAACTCCTCTTCAAGTTCTATAATATTGGATTGGATGGGCTATCGCCACCTTCGTCGTGGAGATCCCATCCGATGATGGCGACAATCTCACCCCTCAGAGGTCCAATCAAGCTTCCATGCTCTCAGTCATGGTTCAAACGGTAAGAAAACCTATGCAAGTAGATTTATGCAATCTATTTAATTTTTTTAAAAATAAAATAGTAAAAATAATGATAAATTGATCAAATTGATTTATCTATCTATGTACATCAAAAACTAACATAATAATAGTGCATGTAAATGATATCAAAAAGTTAGAAAGCAAAACATAAAACCATTTATGTTAATGATTTGATCATATCAAATTTCATTAAGGTACTTTACTTTTGCAAACTACTGGATGGTTGAAGAGAAGAGCTCCTTAAACCACACACACGTATGACGTCTATAGGTAGTTCACACCAGGGCTCTTTTCTGATCAAATCCTTCGGAGTGCTAGCTCCTTAGGATCCACAAAGCTGATCTTCTTCTTCTCCCTTTGGACAGTAAGACGGTCTTGTAGCCAAAGGAGAACCAATAGAGGTAGAAGAGGAACCCTTTCCCAAACTACTCTCTACTCATCCAAAGACTTAATCCTCACAATATCCAACACTAAGGTAAAAAATCTTTTTCTATGGTAGAAAACCCCCAAAAATCCTCTCTGGCTACCACCTATTATAACCCTTATATACAGGCTATCATGAGGGGAAGAGGTTTGGAAGATGGAAGGATTTGTGAAGATTGGGAGAGGTTTGAAAGGTGGAGGGATTTGGGGAGAGGTTTTTGGTTTGGAAGGTGAAGGGACTTGAGGAGAGGGTTAAGGTGAAAACCATGTTTAGCTTTAGGTGTTCCAAATTAGTTCTAGGTTTAAATTTTGAATTTCAGCGATAATAGAATTAAATCTAAATCTAAATTCTAAATTCATACTTAAATTTCAAATTTAAACTCAAGACTAATTTCAGCAAAAATTTAAATTCAAATTTGAAATTCAAATTCGAATGTAATAAAAGAAAAGAAAGAGTGCATGGTTAAGTCCAATCCAATTGAACCCCAAACCAAAACATATTTGCTTGACTCAATTATCGATCAGCCTTTAGATCAGGAAGAAAACCCCTATGGTGTGTGACCCCATAGGTTTGAATACTAAGCCGGTAGTATCAGAACATTTCTAGCACCAATCTAAGTTGCCATCTAGCAATGACATTCGATGTCTGGATAGGTCGAAGATTACAAAGCAATAATCTAAATCCTCTGGCATATGGTTACCATATAATTCATCCCTTTGACCTCATAATGCTCAGAATGACTTAGGGTTTAACTACCAATCCTTAATCAGCACATCCATAATGTGTCTCAACCTTACAAGTCCTGTGACTCCTCACAAGAACTATCCTGGCCAAGGTTTTGCTAAGTTGAGACATAGTGAGACATTTACTTCAAACTATTCGAAGGGGTTAATCCCATCTTGATCCACCACTGCTCCATAAGTACTTGACTATACCCAGATACCTTTCATCACTGGATAAGAAATCCAGGTAGTCCCGCAACAAAGCATAGTGAATTGTTTGTAAGCTACCATAGTGATCTTAGATTCGAGGGATACTTATATCCACATCCCTTCGCGAGCAACCCTTGACAGAAAGGAGCTTTGCAGGTGGGTCACGTTCAATAAAATATCATACATTTCACAGTATGCCATACCAGTGTCTTCACACTCGGTTAAGAGGACAACCAACCTATATGACATACATCAACCTATACTTGATACGCTATCGTCCAATAATAATGTATCCTTTGGTTGTAAACAGTTTTAAGAACTACTCGATATATCTTCTCTATATCGAATGCAAGGTAGTTCTAAGGACTTCATCACATAAGAGTTTTTATAGAAAAATATAAATATGATGATGTTGGCCCAGATGACAACTCAAGAGGGGGGGGGGGTGAATTGGGTTCTTTAAAAAATTTAATCCTTTTGAAATATTTGTTTTCTTAGTGTGAGTGAAAGTGAATGCAGATGAAAAACAAGATACAATCAATAAGATAGAGATAGAGATAGAGATAAAGGAGACACGACAAACACAAAGATTTTATAGTGGTTCGGTGTATCCAACACCTATGTCCACTTCCAAGATTCACTTGGGTCCACACTATAATCTTCCTTGATTACAGCCGAGTTGTTTTACAAGCTCACAACTCAAACTTGTTGTTTTCCCGGGATCACAATGAACCCAGCCGGTTTTCCGGGCTCACCAGCACAAAAACCCTAACACAAGCTATACCAAGCTTGTACCGAGGTAAGACTACCTCCACTAGTTCAATCCCCCAGATTGAACTAGACACAAACAAAAGAAATATTGTTTTTCAAGTACACAGCTCCTCAATGAGCAAATAATCAAATAAATGAATAAGGTTTAGAAAAGCCTGATTTGTAGTTGGTTGGCTTTTGAGCTTTTCTTCTTTTCTTTTCTTCTTCTCCTTGCTAGATTGAATCAAGCCTCAGCTCCGATTCTTCACAGTTGAAGCAGTTGAGAAGGATTGAAAAGAAAGAAACTGATCCTCTTTCTCCAATTTGGGAAATCCACCAAAACTTTGATTTGAATGCCTTGGATTCCTCTTGAGCTTTTTGGAGTGGAGTGGATTTGAGCTAGAAGGTTTTTCTCTTGAGATTCAGGCTCTCTCTTTTTCGGATTTTTGAATTGGGATTTCTCTATTTCCGTTTTCTTCTTTGTTTTTCCGTTCTTTTTTTCGTTCTTGTTTTTGAATGATAGTCTTCCCTTTTTATAGATTTCTTTCAACCATTTTTGAAGAAAACTATCCGTTGGAGTGTACCTTGCAACAAAATATATCCGTTAGAAATAAAGTAAAATAGAAATATTACCGTTAGAGCTGATCTGGCAATTTGATTTTTCGTTCCAGGTGGGTTGGAGTCGACTCTAACTTTTCTGGAGTCGGCTCTAACTCGAAACACTTTAATCCGTTAATTCTGGAGTCGTCTCTGACTTTTCTGGGGTCGACAAGAAACTTTTCTGGAGTCGACTCTAACAGACCCGGAGTCGACTCTAAGTCGGGGCCAGAAAAATCAACGTTCTTCTTTTCTGTTGGAGTCGGCTCTAACAGTCTCGGAGTCGACTCTAACTTCCGTGCCAGATACTGGAGTCGGCTCTGTGATTCTCGGAGTCGACTCTAATGTCTGCAATCTTACCTAGACATTAGATTCGATCCAGAACAAGATTTAACTCCTGATTTTGATCATTCAATCGACTTATAATCTGAAAAACTTAATCAAAATCATTAGAGCCTTCAATTGTTATACTCAAATAGTTTTGTTAATCATCAAAATCATCAATTGGGTCAACAATCTCCCCTTTTTGATGATAACAAAAACTTTGAGTATATGCATTCAAAAAATTCATTCGAACTAAGATTATAGTCATTTTAAAGCTTAAAACATTTTTAATGAAGGATTTGATGCCAATATTCAAAGTGAACTTTTAAAATTATGCATGAGTTCTATATAAGCCATCAATTATGAACATTTAAACTAAATGTACAGAAAATTGCAATTAAGCTTGTTGTTAAGCTCCCCCTGCATTGAATAGCTCCCCCTATATAAAAATGAATTTTAATTGAACTGATTAAAATTTCAAGTCTCTTTCTTTTTGCATAAACAATCATTTCTCCCCCTTTCTTTCTTTCTTTTTGCATATTCAACCATCTCTCATTAAAATTTCAAGTCTTTTTTTTTGCATATTCAACCATCTCTCCCCCTTTTTTGTTATCAGCAATAAGGAGAGTATTAGATAAAGAAAGTTATTAGAGAAAAATTATTGGTTCAATAAGACATAGGGATTCAAGCAGTCAATCATAGACAGATTTGAAAATGTGTAATTGCATTCATAAGTAAGAAACATTACATAAGTTGATTCAAGTACATTCCAAATGAGATACATTAGATACTCAAAATTCCTAAATACAAACTATCAAGATAAAGTAAACCTGGGAACTAAGATACAAAAGAGTATCAAAATCAAAATCAAAGTCAGATATGTTTGAATACAATTTTCTTCAAGTGACCTATGATTTCCATTACATCATCTTTTTGAGATTTCTTAAAATTTTCAAGACAAGCTTCAATCTGTGAGACTGCAAGGTCAATGTCCTTCTTCAGTTGACCAGTTGCATGAACATAAGATCCCGAGCCATCAGCAATGCCTTCCATCCTTTCAAAGATTTTGTGAAGTTCAGCACCAAAGGATTCAACAGAATTGCTTATGGAAAAGGAAATCATGTCAAGTCTCGAGTTAAGTTCTTCTTTTAGCTGATTGAAGTCTTCTTTTAATTGATTAATCTCATGAGATCTCTGACTGTCATATTCAGCAAGCAAGGCTCTCAACTGACCAATCTGCTCATCAGAGAATCTCCCAGAAGCAGTAATAGACAGATGTGGAGGAGAGGGAACTGTGCTCGGTCCAGCTTCTGAAGGTCCAGCTGTAGATGGTCCCGCAATAAATGGATCAGGGACTGATGGTCCCGCAGTGGATGGTCCAGGGATATCTTCTACTCTGGCCTCTTCAGCTCTATCTCTCTCAGCTCTTTCTTCTCGTCCTCCTTTCATCCAGATACCATTTAACTTCTTGAAGCCCATCCGATGAATAGTAGAAATACTATAATAGTCAGTGTGCCTTAATTTCCTTAGGGGTTCATTATCCATAATTAGCACACCTTGGCTTCTAAAGATCAATGTCAGAACCATACCATATGGCAGTGTAGATCTTTTCTTTGTAGCAGCCTCTGCCATATAACCAATCATCATGCCAGCTAGGTTGACTGGCCTTCCAGTTATAATACAATCCATCAAAAGAATGTCTCGCTCCGAGACGTACTCAAATCTACCAATTTTGGGGAATAAAATTCTTCCACATATGTTGTGTAGTAACCTGAGCTCCAGATTTAATTGATTAGCAAGAATTTCCTCAAACTCGGTTACATCCCTCCCTAACATTCTTGACAATGCACCACTTCTATCATCATGCTGATATTCCATAATACCAATTGTGGGCATTTCCAACAGATTTCCAAGGATTTCAGCAGTTATTACAACTCTAGTTCCTCTTACAATACTGACTAAACCGCCTTCTCCTCTACTCAAATCATTGTAAAATTCTCTCACTAGGCAGGATAAGTGGGGATATCTAATGAACAAATCTTTTCCCACCCCATTTCTTTTAAACATCTTCCTATTGAGAAGCCCTCCGACTCAAAGAAATCAAAGTTGACCTTCCTTCCAGTTGTGATAGTCTTACCGGCTAGTTGATCTACTTTGGGTGAAGAGGGTGAAGGAGGGGAATCTTCTTGAGTGGCCGAAGAGGAGGATGGCGAGGGTTGCCTCCGAATCGTGCGTCGCCTCGTGGGAACGGACGCTCCTCCGACGAAACCGCGCCTCTTGGGTGCCATTGAGTTGATTGGAATGTGTAATCAAAGGTTTTGAGAAGATTGGGGAGGTTGGAAAGGCTTTGGAACTCCTTGGAGGGGTTTTGGGAGACGGATAAAATGATTTGGGGTCGACTCCGCCTTTTTATTTTTGACCTAGTTCGACTAGAGTCGACTCCCGAAAACTGGGTGTCGGCTCCGAACCAGAAAGTCTGTCAGCGCTCGAATTAGAGTCGGCTCTACAGAAGCCGGAGTCGGCTCTAATTGCTTAGACAGAACATCAAAAACTAAGGTGTCGACTCCACAAACTGTTAGAGTCGACTCTAACAGTTTCAGAGATAAAAAATCAAGTTTCAAGGATCTGAAACTATTCAAATTAATCATCAAATTCTAGATAAATGTTCCTTAGCAATTGGGGAAACAATGAATCAAGATCTAGATAGATTTCCTTATTGAATATCGAGATTTTTCAAGAAATTGATGAAATCTAGATAGTTGTTCTTAAGAGTTTCAGAAAATTATTCCAAAGGATCACAAACTCCTAATTCTCCTCTAAGATAACAAAATCTCTCTTCACTTAAGGGTTTTGTAATATATCTGCCAGTTGTTCTTCAGTATTCACATAATCAAGACAAATTTCATTATTGGCAACATGTTCTCTTATAAAGTGATATCTAATTTCAATATGCTTTGTTCTTGAGTGTTGAATTGGATTTTTAGTTAGATTGATTGCACTTGTATTATCACATCTTATAGGTGTCTTATCAAGTGTGATACCATAGTCTTCAAGTTGTCTCTTAATCCATAGGATTTGAGCACAGCAACTTCCAGCTGCAACATATTCTGCTTCAGCAGTAGATAATGCAACCGAATTTTGCTTTTTGCTAAACCATGAGATTAAGTTACTTCCTAAAAATTGGCATGCACCACTTGTGCTTTTTCTATCTAACTTACATCCAGCATAATCAGAATCAGAATAAGCAATCAGATTTAATGTTGAGTCTCTAGAATACCATAAACCTACATTTTTTGTTCCACTAAGGTATCTAAGAATTCTTTTAACAGCAATTAAATGTGATTCTTTAGGTTCAGACTGAAATCTAGCACATAAGCAAACAACAAACATTATGTCTGGTCTACTTGCAGTTAAGTAAAGTAGGGATCCGATTATACCTCGATAATATTTTTGATCAACCTTCTTACCTTCTTCATCTTTGTCCAGCTTGCATGAAGGACTCATTGGTGTTCCGAGGGGTTTGATTGATTCCATACCAAACTTCTTTAGAATTTCTCTTGTGTACTTTGTTTGGTTGATAAAGATTCCCTCTTTGCTTTGTTTGATTTGGAGTCCAAGGAAGAAATTGAGTTCTCCCATCATGCTCATTTCAAATTCTCCCTGCATTAACTTAGCAAACTCTTGACATAGAAGATTGTTAGTAGCACCAAATACAATGTCATCAACATAAATTTGAACTACAAGTAAATCTTTATCTTTTCTTTTCAAAAATAATGTTTTATCAACATTTCCTCTTGTAAAATCATTTTCAATCAAAAATTTACTTAGTCTATCATACCAAGCTCTAGGTGCTTGTTTCAAACCATATAAAGCTTTGTGCAATTTAAAAACGTGATTTGAAAATTCATGATCTTCAAATTCCGGTGGTTGTTCAACAAATACTTCTTCATTTATTAATCCATTTAAAAATGCACTTTTGACATCCATTTGAAATAAATTAAAGTTCATGTGACATGCAAATGCAAGTAATAGCCTAATGGCTTCTAATCTAGCTACAGGTGCAAAGGTTTCATCAAAATCAATACCTTCTTCTTGATTATATCCTTTTGCAACTAATCTAGCTTTGTTTCTAATTACTATGCCATTTTCATAGTTTATTTCTAAAAACCCATTTTGATCCTATAACAGAATGATCTTTAGGTCTTTCCACTAATGTCCATACATTATTTCTAGTGAATTGGTTTAATTCTTCTTGCATAGCTAACATCCAATTATTATCTTTTTCAGCTTCTTCAATGGTTTTAGGTTCAATTTGAGATGATCTAGTTCTTATTCCTTGAGATGGATCACCTATAATCAATTCCTTGGGATGACTATAAGCGTATCTCCAATCTCTTGGTAGATCTACATCATTATGATTAGTATTAATAACATCAGCATTAGAAAATCATTATCTTTAGCTTCTTGTTCATGATCTGAAGATACATCAATATTAAGTTTTTCAAGATTGTTTTCGAGAATGTTTGTATCTTCCTCATCATCAATCCTTTTGGAACTTGATGCTAAAGATTCATCAAAAACTACATGAATAGATTCTTCAACAATTAAACTTCCTTTATTGAATACTCTATATGCTTTACTAGTTGTTGAATAACCTAAGAATATTCCTTCATCAGATTTTGCATCAAATTTACCTAAGTTATTTTTACCATTATTATGGAATAAAATATTTACAACCAAATGCATGAAAATATTTAATGTTGGGTTTTCTATCATGCCATAATTCATAAGGTGTTTTCTTTAAAATAGGTCTTATTAATGCTCTATTTAGGATGTAACATGCTGTGTTAATAGCTTCCGCCCAAAAGTATTTCGGGAGTTACTTTCACATAGCATGGTACGGGCCATGTCTTCTAGAGTTCTATTTTTCTTTCAACTACTCCATTTTGTTGAGGGGTTCTTGGTGCAGAAAAATTATGATTAATACCATTTTCATTGCAAAAACTTTCAAATAAGTGATTTTCAAATTCAGTTCCATGATCACTTCTTAGAGACACTATGGTAGTGTTTTTCTCATTTGTTACTTTCTTGAAGAATTTCAGGAATATCGAGAAAGTCTCATCTTTATGAGCTAAAAATATTACCCAAGTGAATCTAGACTAATCATCTACTATCACAAGACCATATTTCTTTCCTCCTAGACTTGTGGTTTTAGTTGGTCCAAAAAGGTCCATGTGAAGTAGCTCTAATGGCCTAGAAGTTGAAACAACATTTTTAGATTTAAAAGAACTTCTCGTTTTTTTTCCAAACTGACATGCATCACATATTTTGTTATTTTCAAACTCTATTTTAGGTAGTCCTTTTACTAAATCCATTCTAATTAGTTTTGAAATCAGGTGTGTGCTTGCGTGACCTAATCTTCGATGCCACAACCAACCAATCTCATTTATATTAGCATTATTAGCAACTAAGCAATGATTATTAGTAGACAAATTGTCTAAGTCAACAAGTATACATTGCCATTTCTATTTCCAATAAAAACAATGCTATTATCAATGGGATTAGCAACTGTGCATATAGAAGATTCAAATGATACTTTAAAACATTTGTCACATAATTGACTAATGCTAATTAAATTATATTTCAAACCATCAACATATAAGACATTTTCAATATTTGTGGAGGGAGTTATTTGAATGTTACCAATCCCCAAGATTTGGCCTTTGCCATTATCCCCAAATGTAACTACTCCTCCTCTTTTGCTTTCGAGGGTGATGAATTGATCTTTGTCACCCGTCATGTACCTTGAGCAGCCGCTATCAAGATACCACTTTCGCTTTGATCTTTTGGCCGCAAGACACTCCTGCAAAGATGATCATGTCTTATGTTTAGGTACCCAAGCTTTCTTGGGTCCTTCATGGTTAGTAGCTATAAAAACTGTTCCTTTTGGAACCCATATTTTCTTTCCTTTAATATTTAAGTTTTTATTAGGTTTTAGAATTTTACATTCATAAGATTTATGTCCTTTTTGATTACATTTAAAGCATGTAAAATTACTTTGGCCAGCACGCAAAAATATTTTTCAGTGATTTTTGTTTTCTAAAAGTGTATACCCTAATCCGGCTTTGTCAAAAACTGCTTTTTGACTATTTAATAACATGTTCAATTTAGTTGAGCTTAAGGTAAACTTATCAACTATGTTCTTATATTTTTCAACCTCTTTCCTTAGTTTATCATTTTTATTGGAAATTAATTCTTTTTCTTTTACCAAAATTTTATTTTCAGATTTAAGTTTCTTAACTTCATTATTAAGATCTTTCTTTTCTTTAATGAAAGTTGAATTTTTATTTTTCAAAAACTTGTATTTCTTTTTCAAAACCTTGAAATCGCCGACAAGTTCATTAAAAGCATCAAATAATTCATCAAATGCAAACTCATCGCAAAGGTTATCGAAACTTACCTCATCGTTGTCGTCCGCCATAAAACATACATTTGCGACTTCCTTTTGTTCTTCTTCTTCGAAAGAAGATTCTTCGCTATCACTCCAAGTCACCACATAAGCCTTCTTTTTCTTTTTGTAGGCTTTCTTTAATTTAGGACATTCATTCCTAAAGTGCCCCGGTTTATTACACTCATAGCAAGTCAAGGGGTCTTTCTCTTTTTCTTTGTCCTTGTCCTTGTTCTTATCCTTTTCTCCTTCCCACTTTACTCCAAATTTCTTGTGGAAGGGTTTCTTTCTCCTCATGAATCTTTTAAACTTTTTAGCTAAGAGAGCAGTCTCTTCATCATCATCATCATCATCGCTGCTGCTCTCTTCTTCTTTTGCAGCTTTGAGGGCAATCACTTTCTTCCTCTTTGTGTCCTCCTCTACGTGCTGCTTCATTGTCAACTCATGGGTCATAAGTGATCCTAGAAGCTCCTCTAAGGGTAGAGTGTTGAGGTCCTTTGCTTCTTGGATTGCTGTCATTTTGGCTTCCCATGATCTTGGTAGTGACCTAAGAATTTTTCGAACAAGTTCTAAGTTAGTATATGTCTTACCAAGACTTTTTAAACCATTTACAATATATGTAAATCTAGTATACATGCATGCAATGGTTTCAGATTGTTCCATGCTAAACAACTCATATTTCTGAACAAGAATATTAATTTTAGATTCTTTTACTTGGTTGGTACCCTCATGGGTAACCTCTAATCTATCCCAAATCTCCTTTGCGGAATTACATGTGGAGATTTTATTAAATTCATTTGCATCTAAAGAGCAATATAAAACATTCATGGCTTTAGCGTTAAGCTGTGCCATCTTCCTATCATTATCATTCCAGTCCCTTTCGGGCTTAGGAACAATAGTGCCATCAATAACATGTGTGGGTGTACTAGGTCCATTAATTATAACACCCCATAGTTCATAGTCAGAAGCTTGAATGAATATCCTCATTCTAGCTTTCCAATATGAATAATTTGAACCATTAAACAGTGGAGGTCTATTCGTAGAATGACCTTCAGCAAATGATCCAACTTGAGCTGCCATTTGGATCTTTAGCTCTTGATCGTGTGATCAAAATCTAATGAGCACTAGCTCTGATACCAATTGTTGGCCCAGATGACAACTCAAGAGGGGGGGGGGTGAATTGGGTTCTTTAAAAAATTTAATCCTTTTGAAATATTTGTTTGCTTAGTGTGAGTGAAAGTGAATGCAGATGCAAAAACAAGATACAATCAATAAGATAGAGATAGAGATAGAGATAAAGGAGACACGACAAACATAAAGATTTTATAGTGGTTCGGTGTATCCAACACCTACGTCCACTCCCAAGATTCACTTGGGTCTACACTATAATCTTCCTTGATTACAGCCGAGTTGTTTTACAAGCTCACAACTCAAACTTGTTGTTTTCGGGATCACAACGAACCCAGCCAGTTTTTGGGCTCACCAGCACAAAAACCCTAACACAAGCTATACCAAGCTTGTACCGAGGTAAGACTACCTCCACTAGTTCAATCCCCCAGATTGAACTAGACACAAACAAAAGAAATATTGTTTTTCAAGTACACAGCTCCTCAATGAGCAAATAATCAAATAAATGAACAAGGTTTAGAAAAGCCTGATTTGTAGTTGGTTGGCTTTTGAGCTTTTCTTCTTTTCTTCTTTTCTTCTTCTCCTTGCTAGATTGAATCAAGCCTCAGCTCCGATTCTTCACAGTTGAAGCAGTTGAGAAGGATTGAAAAAAAGAAACTGATCCTCTTTCTCCAATTTGAAAAATCCACCAAAACTTTGATTTGAATGCTTTGGATTCCTCTTGAGATTTTTGGAGTGGAGTGGATTTGAGCTAGAAGGTTTTTCTCTTGAGATTCAGGCTCTCTCTTTTTCGGATTTTTGAATTGGAATTTCTCTATTTTGTATTTCTTCTTTGTTTTTCCGTTCTTTTTTTTGTTCTTGTTTTTGAATGATAGTCTTCCCTTTTTATAGATTTCTTTCACACCATTTTTGGAAGAAAACTATCTGTTGGAGTGTACCTTGCAACAAAATATATCCGTTAGAAATAAAGTAAAATAGAAATATTACCATTAGAACTGATCTGGCAATTTGATTTTTCGTTCCAGGTGGGTTGGAGTCGACTCTGACTTTTCTGGAGTCAGCTCTAACTCGAAACACTTTAATCCATTAATTCTGGAGTCGTCTCTGACTTTTCTGGGGTCGACAAGAAACTTTTCTGGAGTCGACTCTAACAGACCCAGAGTCGACTCTAAGTCGGGGCCAGAAAACTCAACGTTCTGTCTTTTCTGTTGGAGTCGGCTCTACAGTCTCAGAGTCGACTCTAACTTCCGTGCCAGATACCAGAGTCGGCTCTGTGATTCTCGGAGTTTACTCTAATGTCTGCAATCTTACCTAGACATTAGATTCGATCTAGAACAAGATTTAACTCCTAATTTTGATCATTCAATCGACTTATAATCTGAAAAACTTAATCAAAATCATTAGAGCCTTCAATTGTTATACTCAAATAGTTTTGTTAATCATCAAAATCATCAATTGGGTCAACAGATGAACTGCCAAAAAATATTTTATTTATTATAAAGCTCATATAAAATTACAATGAGCATAACCGTCCACAGCTTAGAAGATTGGCTTTGGGACACATTTCCAAACAACTTCCACTTGGACTAAAGCCAATTGGAACATAATCTAATTCCCATTTTCCATTTACAATCATTGAACTCTTGGATTCCAATAGCTTTAGTGAATGGGTCGGCTAGGTTCTCCTTTCCATCGATCTTCTAAAAGTCGATATCATCTCGCTCCACGGTTTCTCGCATAAGGTGATAGCGATGCAGAATATGTTTCATGCGTTGATAGGACTTTGGCTTTTTGGCTTGAGCAATGGCTCCAGTGTTGTCACAATACACCAAAATGGGATCATCCAGAGAAGGTGTCACTCCTAGTTTGCCTAGGAACTTTCATAACCATACAGCTTCCTTTGCTGTATCTGATGTCGTAATATATTCTACCTCGCAAACTAAATCCGCCACAGTCTACTGCTTAGAACTTTTTCAACAAATTGCTCCTTCATTTAGGATAATGGTGTGGGCACCAGGATCAGGCAGAGGATTCTTAATCCTCTATGGGTATCTGATTAGGTTTGTAGGATTTGATTTAGTCTTAAGTTAAAAAACTAGGTTTAGTTTATTTTAATTTGAGTCCTATCTTTTAAATTGGTACCCGTTATTAAGGTTTGGGTCATATTGAGTTAGCTCATTAGGAGCTTGTGTCAATTTAAATCCTGTTCAATCCAGTTGGTATTGTATTAAGTTCATTCAGCTTACAAGAGGAGACACCAGTATTGAGCAAAAGACAAGCCATCACAATCAGACAGGGCAGCTGCTAAATTCAAGTTGGCGCCACACCTACATAAGAAGTCACATGCCATCCACACACCTGCCACCCTCCAGCACAAGCATTCCACACACCACCTAGAAGAGCAAGCAGGTCAACAGGATAAGCTTAAATCCCGAAATTCATGTAATCCTGTTTGGAAGAATTCCAGCGCGAAGAAGTAGCAAAGGGACACCCATTACTTGCCTTTTTTTGAAAGGGATTTGTAAGCAGGATAAGCCTCAATCCGCAAATTCATGCAACCCTGTTTGGAAGAATTTCAGTCCGAAGAAGCAGCAAAGGGATGCTCATTATTGCCGCCCATTACTTGCCTTTTTGAAAGGGATTTGTATGGCATGACATTTTTTTCTTTCATGTAATCTAATCCATACTTTAGGAAGAAAGTGGGCATCCCTTTTTTTTCATATATGTATTTACTTGGGTCCTAAGTCTCTTGACCTATAAAAGAGACCCTCTTGTATGAATTAGGGGACTATTATTATTAATCAATCAATCAAGCTTTGAGTTATTATGAGTTTTGTGTTACTATTCTTTGGTTCTCTGGTGCCCTTGCTTCCCTTCTCCTGCGCATGCTAGCATCCCAGCTTCTAAGAGAAACTCGGGTCGCCGCTCTTGCTTTCCTCTAGTAAACACCCAAGAGCCTCTTGATCGCCCCCTCATTCTCTACTTCTTCCTTGCCTCTTTGCCTCTCTTCTGATTTTTTCTCTCTTGTTCTTTAACCCTTGTATGGTAATCTTGCAGGTCCCTCAGTAGTCACGAATCTAGAATTCAAGGTGATCACCATCCAGGTCAGCAGATACTTGGCCGCAGATTTATGGGCTCGGGGCTTGGTCATCCAAGGCGCATCCGACAGGCAGAGCGACCCCTTCAGTATCTCGATCTTCTTATCCTGCCAGGTACACCCCCTCTAATCTCTAGTAGTTTTATTGTGGGAGAGCAAGCCCTACCGGGGCTTCTTAGCCTCGGCAGTTCTTCTTCTCTGATTTTTCTATGGAGCTATTTCGCATGCTAAGAATTACTGTGAATTTTTTTGAACCCCTCTTAGGCTCTTACTTTGGAAAACTAATCAACTGAAGATTATAAATCCTATAAAAATCACTTGCATGTGATTTTAGTCCTACATCAATTGGTATCAGAGCCCAGGTTAGGGCTTAATTTTTCATTCACTTTCTTATCAATATATCATCTGTTAATCGAATTATTTCAACTTGCATATGCATCAAAAAATTTCAAACTTTATTTTTTGGATTCAGTATAATTGAAGGTATTTTTTGTTATTTCTAAGTATTTAATTTAATATGTGAATTAATTGCATGCCTGATTACTCACAAAAAACATAAAAATTCCTGAGATTTGCTGCTGTTTCTAGATTTCTGGATTAGGGTTTGTGTTGTTGCATTCTTTGATCTAGGACCTCTCACGCCTCCTAAGCGGTCATATACAAGTATAACTCTTGTCCCATGGGAGTAATGAGTTATGGCCGGACGTGAGAACCTAGGTTGGAGACTCGATTCATTAAATCGAATCTTGTGTACCATTCATTTGCATTAAACTACTCTTAAGGGCTCTCATTGTTGTCAGATAAGGGAGGGATTGAGACCCCTTCCTCGGCCCAAAACAACCATCGATGTATTCCAAATCTAATCCTCTAATCTAAAAGTGAGTAGCAACTTAACTAACATTTTCCCTAGAGGGCTAGGGACACCAATAGTTGGTCTAGTGTATTGGAGGAGACTAGTACAACTCAATCTGGCATGTTCTCTAAAATTGATGTCTAAAAGGGGGGTCAAATGTCAAACGGCTTAAGTGAAGTGATGAGGTTACTCTAATTAGGCTTCTGCAATTTGCAGGAAGAACCTCCCTCCCTCCCACCTGTCCCAACTGGCCAATTGAAGAGTTGCTGTTAGATTGTCTTGCATTGAGCCAAATCCTTTACTTTGGACGACGAGGTCTAGTACACCGTAATCCGAGTCAATTCGAGTCTTGTATGCTTGATTATGTTTGCATATGCACTAGATCAGGAGCATCTTTTCACCCGTCACCACCTCCATTACAGGCTGAACCCATGGCTAATCAAAACATTGAGGATCACTTAAGAATCACCACTGAACAACTAGCCTAAATGAACCAAGACATCAAGCAATCTGAGGCTAGATTAGGGTTCAGGTTTGATCAAGTCGAAACTAGGTTAGGCATCATAGAAGAAGATCGTAAGGACCACACTAAATATGATCATGAGTCCCCACCTCATCCTAGGAGAGCCCATCAGCCTGACCTCTACATAAGGCCAAACCCTAGAGGACCTCCACACCACGATCCTTACTTTGAAGATGGGCCTAGGAGACCACCTCGGCCTGATCTAGTCCTAGATGTCTCCCCTAGGATACCCAATCATGAGGCAGTAGACCAAGAAGAAAGAGCCCTTAGAAGTGTCAGACTTGAGGCACCTACTTTCGATGGCTCTATGGACCTTAAGGACTACCTAGATTGGGAGAAAGAGATGGACCAATACTTTAACTGGCATGACATGTCTGAAGAGCATAAGTTTAGGTTTGCCAAACTCAAGTTAGTACGATAGGCTAGGTTATACTAGGTCACTGTAGAGCGAAATCAAGCACTTGAGGGTAGAGACCCCATAGTCACCTGGCGTGCCATGAAGGCTAGACTTAGGTCCAATTATGTTCCCACATCATATGACCAGAGCTTATTGGACTAGTGGCAGGGATTAGTTCAGGGTAGCAAGACTATAAATGAGTACATTGCTAAATTTTAAGAGTATGCCATGAGGTGTAATATCATCCAGCCTGAGGATGTCACCCTATCCAAGTTCAGGTATGGCTTGAGAGCAGATATTCAAAGAGAACTCTACCTGAGAAGGGTACACGACCTAGAAGAAGCTTACCAAGTTGCTAGGGATTATGAACGTTTTCAGAGAGGGATACCCTATCATAGATCAGAGGCTACCAAGAGCCCTAGCCCATATCTAGAATCTAACCAGGCCTATCCTAGTCATCCCAGGCCTACCCAGGACTCAGGCCCCTGCCAGACTTACCCAAGTCGACCTCGCACTAGCCGACCCAGTCCAAGTCGAACCGAGTTGAGTCGACCCTAGCATAGTACCCCTACACCCCAGAGAGAGGATAAGAACAAATCTGTAGAGGTCTAGAGAAGCCCCAACCCCCAGGTCATATGCTTTAAGTGCAACAAACGAGGACATATGATCAACCAGTGCCCAGTAAGATCCCTTCATATAGATGAGTTACCTGAGACTGAATCCGAGCCCATAGTTGAGCCTGAGGGAGAAGTCTACGAGGCTGATACCCATCTAATAGATGAGTATGATGGGGAGGAGAAAACATTTGAGTCTGAAGATCTACTAGGAGTGATTAGATGTATCTTGACCCAGACCCAAATTAAGGATCAGAAAGATTGGCATAGGACTAACATCCTAGAGACCTTTATCAAGATAGGGGATAAGGTGCTCAAAATCATAGTGGATAGCAGGAGTTGTGTCAATGCCATCTCTGCCAATACAGTTAAGTCATTAGGATTGACCACAGTTCCCCATCCTAGTCCTTATAAGGTCTCATGGGTAGATTCCACCTCTATCCCAATAAAGTCCAAATGCCAAATCCTAATCAAATTACAAAATTATGAGGAAAATGTCTGGTGCAATGTACTTCCTATGGGTGTCAGTAGTATTATATTAGGTCGACATTGGCTTTACAATCACGATACCATCTTGTTTGGTCGATCCAACATCTACTCTTTTAAACACAATGGGAACAAGTATGTGATACATCCAGCCTCACCTAGGAACCCAATCAAGAAAGGATATAGTAGCCTTAAGGATAGCAAGACAAGAGTTAATCTGATTAAAGCTAAGGAATTAGAAAAGGACATCACTGAGGGTAACTCTATTTGGATTTTAACAACTAAAAAGACCCATAAATCAGTCCAAAAGGAACAACCTCCAGAAGTAATTGAGACCCTTGAGGAGTTTAAGAATGTCTTCCCTGAAGAGTTGCCTAATCAGTTATCACCTCTGAGAGACATCCAACACGCCATTGACCTGATCCCATGATCCATCCTCCCAAACCTTTCCCATTATAGGATGAACCCCACTGAGCATCAAGAACTACAGAAACAAGTGGGAGAATTACTTAGAAAAGGTTTCATTAGGGAGAGCTTAAGTCCTTGTGCAGTTCTTGCACTCTTAACCCCTAAGAAGGATGGTACCTGGAGAATTTGCATGGATAGTAGGGCCATCAACAAAATCACTATCAAGTATAGGTTCTCTATCCCCAAACTAGATAACATGTTAGACATGATGGCGGGTGCTACTATCTTTTTCAATATAGACCTTAAGAGTGGCTACCATCATGTTAGAATTAGATCAGGGGATGAGTGAAAGACTGCATTTAAGACTAGAGATGGTCTGTTTGAAAGGGTCGTAATGCCTTTTGGGCTTTCAAATGCACCTAGCACATTCATGAGAATCATGACCCAGGTCCTAAAAGAGTACATGAAAAAATTCTTAGTGGTCTATTTTGATGATATATTAATTTATAGCAAGGCCAAAGAGGACCATCTTAACTATCTCAGATTAGTCTATCAGACCCTTAGAGAAAATAGCCTTTATGCAAATCTTAAGAAGTGTGATTTCATGACGCATAGGGTTATCTCTCTAGGTTTTGTGGTAAACCCAGAAGGTGTCTCAGCAGATCCTGAAAAGGTTAAGTCGATTGTAGAGTTGCCGGTATCCATGAATGTCCGCGATGTCTGCAGCTTCCCTGGCCTAGCAACCTTTTACAGGAGATTCTTTAGGGGATTTAGCACCATCATCGAACCCATCATAGATTGTATTAGGAAGGGTAATGTCGAGTGGACTAAGTTAGCTAATAAGGCCTCCCTAGAGCTTAAGGATAGGATGAATCATGCACCCATACTTAGACTTTCATACTTTTCTAAGGTGTTTGAGATTACGTGCGACGCATCGGGAGTAGGCATAGGTGGAGTGTTAAGCCAAGAAAATCAACCCATAGCTTTCTTTAGTAAAAAACTAAATGAAACTAAACTTAGATATTCCACCTATGATAAGGAATTCTATGCAGTAGTATAGTCCCTTAAGTATTAGAGACATTACTTACTACCACAGGAGTTTGTCTTATTTTTTGATCATGAGGCACTTCGATTTCTGAACTCCTAAAAGAAGCTCAATTCTAGGCATGACAAATGGGTTGAATACATTCAAGCATACACTTTTGTCCTAAAACACTGTGCTAGGGTATAAAATAAGGTAGCAGATGCCCTGAGTCGTAAGTCTTTGTTGTTGAGTATTGTTAGCACCAAAGTTATAGGGTTCAACCAGATAAAAGAGGAATATGAGACCTGTCTTGACTTTGGTGGAATTCATATGACCCTTCAGCTAGGACCATCCAGTACTAGTGGTGATTATATCATCCAGTATGGTTATCTTTTAGGGGCAATAGATTTTGTGTTCGTAGGATGTCACTTAGAGAGTTCCTAGTCTGGGAAATACATGCTGGGGGATTAGCTGATCATTTTGGAAGAGATATGACTATTCTAGCGATAAAGGACCAATTTTACTGGCCAGGATTAAAAAGGCTCGTTGCCTTGATAGTAGCCCGATGTCAAACTTGTGCTATTGCAAAACAGCAGAAGCAGAACATCGGTCTATATACTCCTTTGCCAGTGCCTAATCATCCTTGGCAAGACCTCAGTATGGACTTCAATCTAGGATTACCTAAGACCCACAAGAGGCACGACTTCATCTTTGTAGTGATCGATATGTTCTCTAAGATGGCCCATTTCATCCGTTGTTTGCAAACCTTTGATGCATCTAGGGTAGCCCGACTTTTCTTAGACAGTGTGGTCAAGTTCCATGGCCTACCCAAGACCATTGTTTTAGATAGGGATGTTAGGTTCACCAGCTACTTTTGAAAAATGCTATGGCATCTGTTAGGGACTAAACTTAATTTTTCTATAGCCTTTCACCCCCAAACGGATGGGCAAACTGAAGTGGTAAACCGTAGTCTAGGAAACCTTCTTATGTGCCTTATAGGTGAACACCTAAGGACGTAGGATCTATTGCTACCTCGGGCAGAGTTCGCCTACAACAGCTCAGTGAACAGGTCCATGGGCAAGAGTCCATTTGAGATAGTCCATGGGTACAAGCCTAATCGTTCACTTGATTTAATTTCTTTACCCCTCCACACACAAGTCTTAGAGTCCGTACAAGCATTTGCACAACATATCAGAGACTTACATAAGAATATTAGCCAGAAAATAAATCTAAGTAATGAAACTTATAAAAGACTGGCTAACTCCTGAAGAAGAGCCAAAGAGTTCGGTGTAGGGGATTCTGTCATGATTAGGCTTAGGCCTGAATGATTCTTGCCAGGAATCATTAAGAAACTTCACGCTCGTAGAGCTAGTTCCTTTAAAGTGATAGAGAAGGTAGGACACAATGCCTATGTGCTAGATCTGCCCTCGATTGGGGCATTAGCTCTACCTTCAATATTGCATACCTAGTAGAGTATAGGGAATCGACAGCAATTTCTAGTGAGTACTTTGGACCTAACCCTCCTTTCATGAGCGAACCTACCCAAGAGTGTCTATCACCATCAATTTTACATGAGCGAAGAGAGCGGATCGAGCGTATCCTAGACAATCAAGCCATTACGATCCGGAACAGCAGTTATCAACGCTACCTAGTCTGATGGCAGGGTTGCCCTGAATTTGATGATTTATGGATTACTCGAGAGGACTTGCAGCGCCTCGACCCAGCCCTCCTAAAGAGATACCAGAGCCAGAGCGACCTATACTCAACGGGGTCGAGTTACTCCCACCCTAGGAGAATTGGTGCGGGCACCAGGATCAGGTAGAGGATTCTTAATCCTCTATGGGTACTGATTAGGTTTGTAGGGTTTGATTCAGTCTTGAGTTGGGAAACTAGGTTTAGTTTATTTTAATTTAAGTCCTGTCTTTTGAGTTGGTATCCATTATTAAGGTTTGGGTCATATTGAGTCAGCTCATTAGGAGCTTGTGTCAATTTGAGTCCTGTTCAGTCCAGTTGGTATTGTATGAAGTTCATTCAGCTTAAAGAGGAGACACCAGTATTGGAGCAGAAGATAAGGCCATCACAGTCAGACAGAGCAGCTGCTAAATTCAAGTTGGCATCATACCTACATAAGAAGTCACATGCCAGCCACACACCTGCCATCTTCTAGCACAAGCATTCCACACGCCACCTAGCAGAGCAAGCAGATAAGCTTCAATCCCCAAATTCATGCAATCCTATTTGAAAGAATTTTAGCCCGAAGAAGCAGCAAAGGGATGCCCATTATTGACACCCATTACTTACCTTTTTTTGAAAGAGATTTGTAAGCAGGATAAGCCTCAATCTTCAAATTCATTCAACTCTATTTGGAACAATTCCAGCCCGAAGAAGCAGCAAAGGGATGCCTATTATTGTCACCCATTACTTGCCTTTTTGAAAGGGATTTGTATGGCATGACATTTTTTTCTTCCATGTAATCTAATCCACACTTTAGGAAGAAAATGGACGCCCCTTTTTTTCCATATATGTATTTACTTGGGCCCTAAGTCTCTTGCCCTATAAAAGAGACTCCCTTGTATGAATATAATTAGGGGACTATTATTATTAATTAATCAATCAAGCTTTGAGTTATTGTGAGTTTTGTGTTACTGTTCTTTGGTTCTCTGGTGCCCTTGCTTCCCTGCTCCTGCACGTGCCAGCATCCCAGCCTTCAGGTTAAATCTGGGTCACCGCTCTTGCTTTCCTCCAGTAGATGCCCAAGAGCCTCTTGACCGCCCCCTCATTCTCTACTTTTTCCTTGCCTCTTTGCTTCTCTTCTAATTTTTTCTCTCTTGTTCTTTAACCCTTGTATAGTGATCTTGCAAGTCCCTCAGTAGTCGCGAATCCAGGATTCAAGGTGATCGCCATGCAGGTCAGCGAATACTTGGCCACAGATTCGTGGGTTCGGGGCTTGGTCATCCAGGGCACATTCGCCAGGCAGAGCGACCCCTTCAGTATCTCGATCTTCTCATCCTGCCAGGTACATGCTCTCTAATTTGCTAGTAGTTTTATTATGGGAGAGCAAGCAGTTCTTCTTCTCTGATTTTTTTTGTGTAGCTGTTTCGCGTGCTGAGAATTGCTATGAGTTTTTCTGAACCCCTCTTAGGATCTTACTTCGAAAAACTAATCAACTGAAGATCATAAATCCTATAAAAATCACTTGCATGCGATTTCAGTCCTACATCAGATAAAGATAAACCCCGACACACTCTTGCTATCATCCCTATCTGACTGAAAATTGGAGTAAGTATACCCCATAAGTTTTAAGTCAAGTTCTCCATAAATTAGCCATTGGTTCTTAGTATTTCTCAAATACTTAAGAATAGTCTTCACTACTTTTTAATGAACTTCACCTGGGTCATACTAGTATCTGCTCACTACCCCTAGTAAGTATGCCATGTCTGGTCTAGTACATGTTATAGCGTATATGATAGAACCCACTGTCGAAGCATATGGAATCCTACTCATATACTCTCTCTCCTTCGGAGTTATCGTACAATCCTTTTTAGAGAGAGAAATTTCATAGCCTATTGGAAGATAGCCTTTCTTGAAATTCTTCTTGTTGAACCATTTTAGCACAGTGTCTATGTACGTAGATTGGGATAATCCCAAAAGCCTCCTAGATCTATCTATATAGACCTTCATACCAAGTATGTAAGAGGCTTCACCCAAGTCCTTCATAGAGGACTGAGATGATAACCAGACCTTTATTCTCTGTAGTGCTGGGATGTCATTCCCGATTAAGAGAATGTCATCTACATACAACACAAGGAATACAACCATAGAACCATTAGCCCATTTATAATGTAAGGTTCTTCTCTGTTTCTAACGAAACTATACGTCTTAATACATTTATCAAACACATGTTCTAACTTCAAGATGCCTGCTTCAGTCCATAGATGGATCTTTGAAGCTTGCACTCTTTTGACACATCTATGGATATGAACCCTTCAGGTTGTATCATATACACCTTATCTTCCAGTTCACCATTAAAGAAAGCTGTTCGGACATCCATTTGCCAGATTTCATAATCAAAGTGTGCTGCTAAAGCAAGCATAATCTGAATGGATTTAAGCATTACCATAAAAGAAAATATGTCGCCATAGTCTATACCATAATATTGATGATACCCCTTAGCAATCAAGCGGGCTTTATAGGTCTATACCTGCCCATCAGCGCCTCTTTTCCTTTTGAAAATCCATTTACACCCAATGGGTTTTATCCCCTCAGGTGGATCAACCAATGTCCATACATTGTTGATCTCCATGGATTTCATTTCGTATTTTATGACTTCTAACCATTTCTCAAAATCAGACCTCTACATTGCATCTATATAGGTAATCGGATCCTCATTGTTCTCATCGAGTTCAATAGGATCGCCATTCCGGATCAAGAAATCGTAGTATCTATCCGATTGACGTAGTACCCTACTAGATCTCCTTAATGATTCATGTATGGGCTCTAGGTTTGATCTAGTTAAAACCATTTCTATGTCGTCTCTTAAGTGTGTCGATTTTTCTACCTGTTGAACTTTACTAAGTTCAACCTTAGTGGCTCCCGTTCCTTCACTAAGAAACTCCTTTTCTAAAAAGATAGCCCTAAGACTAAGGAACAAATTTGTTCTTCAGGTAAGTAAAAGTAGTATCCCTTAGACTCTTTTGGATACCCTACAAATAGGCACCGGTCAGACCTAGGTTCAAGCTTATCTATTTTCAAACGTTTAACATAAGCCGGGCAGTCCCATACTCGAAAGTGTTAGAGTATCAGCTTACACCTAGTCCATATCTCATATGGTATTTTGTTAACGGACTTACTTGAAACTCTATTTAAAAGCTAACATGCTGACTCTAGAGCATTCCTCCAAAAGGAGATCGGCAGAGAAGCAAAGCCCATCATGGACCAAACTATGTCTAACAGGGTTCGATTTCTTCTTTCAAACACTTCATTTAACTGAGGTATCCATTGAGAGAGAATCCCATTCTCCTCAAGATATGACAGAAACTCACTAGAAAGATATTCACCACCTCAATCTGATCGAAGGGTTTTGATAAACTTTCTAGTTTGTTTTTCTACTTCATTACGATATCGTTTGAATATTTCAAACGATTCAGACTTATGTCTCATCAAGAATATATAACCATACCTTGAAAGATCATCTGTAAACATAATGAAATAATTATACCCATCCCTAGCACTGACATTCATAGGTTCACATACATCGGTATGTACCAGACTTAGAATTTTATTGGCCCATTCATCTTTTTCACCCAAAGATGACTTTATCATTTTACCTAGAAGGCAAGATTCACAGGTTAGTAATGATTTAAACTCATTAACATCAATCAAACCTTCTTGTTTCAGCCTATTTATCATATTCTTGTTAATATGACCTAGCTAGAATGCCAAAGGTAAGCATTACTGATATCGTTTATCCTAAGGCATTTTCTATATGTATAATTACACTAACAGGTCATGATAGTACATATATGCCATTACTCATATCCATTCATCACAACAGAGCCATTCATAATGATTTGCAAATGTTATTCTTTATTGATAGTTCATAACCAGATATGGCCAATTGGCCTACATAAATGATATTTAAAATGAAATATGAATAATAATGACATTCATTTAAAATGATTGTACAAAACTCAAAAGCAAGTTTGATGACTTCCAACGCCAGGACTGGAACTTGGCTTCCATTTCTCATGTTTAAGAATCTCTCACAATCCTTGAATCTTCTACTAACTTGAAGTCCTTGCAAAGAATTGCATATATGAATTGGACTTCCGGTATCTAATACCCAATTAGTAGTATCATAGATAGAGAAATTATAAGGCGTTATCATATAAATACATTGTTCAGCATTTCCTTATTGCTTTCTCTTCTTGGACCTATTTGGATCAAGGGATGCAATATAAAGAGGACAGTTGCTCTTCCAATGATCCTGCTTCTTGCAAAAGAAGTACTCCACAATATTCTGATCAGCTTTAACCTTTTTAGCCTGACTGGTCCCAGCATTTTGCACCTTCTTTCTTTTATTTTGTTTTCTTTCTTAAAGGAACATGACCTCCCAAAGAACCTCCCACTAAATTCATCATCCCTTTATTGAGCTGGTGATCTTTCTCATAAGTCTGAGTAAACCAAGTAAACAATGGTAGTTTGCTACAAGCCTATTCATTCTATAATGATCGAGAAAATTGAGATAGAAAGGGGGCAGGGAGTTCAGTATCACATCTTTCCTAAGCTATTCATGTAAGGAACAACCAAGTTTTTCCAAGTGCTCAATCATCTCGATCATATACAATACATGATCAGTGACTGAGGCTCCATCACGCATCCGCGCATTGTAGATGGTACAAGAGACCTTGTACCTCTCAACATCATCTGGTGTGCCGAAGGATTCCTTTAACTTTTGAAGGATTTTCTCTAGTTTGGCTTCCTCAAATTTGTGACTAAACTCATCATTTATTGCTGCTAACATTACACAACAAATAGTGGTCCAATCAGAGAGCCACTTTTGATAAGTATCCCTGATCGAACCCCGAGCATTAGAAGCAGGGACTTTAGGTGCTGGATTCGTTATCACATAAAGGATCCGTTCATGCTCCAGGACAATCCTGAGCCTTCGATACCAGCTATCAAAGTTGGGACCCATAAGTTTTTCATTGTCAAGCAACGATCGGAGCAACAAGTTGGTAGACATTATTTGAAAGAAAAACCAAAAACCTATTATTGTATATGAATTATTATCCTAAAGACATGGACTTTAGTCTAAAGTCCCTCCTACTATTTTATTCAGACTGACAGCCTCTATCTCCAATATGAGGAATTACTTTTAATCTCTTAATGGGTACTAGAATCCAATAGACAATACATGAGCCCGACTTTGGTCGGCCTACCCATGCACATCTAAAGGTAGATTCTTTAACCGATTACTTCTTCATGTAACTTCTAGTAATTAATTTTGCCCCAGAGTGCACTTCAATCGACCTTTGGGCCTCCTATTGAAGGTCCTAGTTAGGTCCAACCATTAACATATTAAAATTTAATGCATCTAACCAACGAATAGTCAAGCTCGACTTTGGTTGGCCCATCTGACCATCGTTAAGAGAGTCACATTGAGCCATCATATTAGGATTGACAATCTAATAGCTTGATGAACATTCGACCTTTGGGTCTGCCAATAATCACCCAACTATTGGACCCATTACCATCCAATTAATGAAAGGCTAAGACTTAGTTATCCCCATAACTTCATCTTTTTAAGGACTTAATAATTTAGAGGGTTTCACTTTAACGTGTGATATATGAAAGAGAACACATGGACCATAATCAAGAATCCTTCCACTAATTTGTAGAAGGGTTCATGAACAATTGGTCCATGGGTACCTAAATCAGTCATACTGATTCACCTTAGGTGATATGGGCTAGCTCGAATCAATGAGCTACTCAATCAATTTTGATAGACCATATTTTTTAGGTAAGTGAGATTATGGGATGGGTTCATAAAATTTGATTAGATTAGCCTAAAGACTCGGGCTCATTACTGAGCCACAAATCAAGTCCATTTAGATCTATGGACTGATTAATCTAACTAATTAGAGAGATCTAAAGAGAACATAATCTAACTCGACTTTTGATTAGATTTAAGTTCTCTTTTTAGTCTAATTAATCTAAACTTAGATCTAACCCAATTAAGGATCTAACTTAAGCTAACCCATGACCATTAAAGCTTATGCAAATGATTTAAGATCTTTAAATCATATTTTTAGATTTCTTCATCATTTAAAATAATTTAATTTTTAATTAAATTCAATAAGCTTTTAAATTGAAATGATTTTTATTTAACATATAAAATAAATTTTATAAAAATTAAAACAATTTATGATCATACCATCCAAAAATAAGATTAAAATAATTTTAATCTATAATCTCTTCACTTTTCTTCTTCATGGGTCATGACACAAGTAGCACCCCTATACGCCATAGAAGACACCATTGAATAGGAAGAGAAGGTCTTTAAGCCCTACTTTTCTCCTATGATTGGATGGTCTTTACAAATCCACCCAATCCAAGTACTTTAGTGAGAAGAAAACTCAAGATATCCTATTATCATGCAATCATGTTACAAGAACCATGCTCTGATACCAATGTAAGAAAATCTATGCAGATAGATTTATGTAATCTATTTAAATCTTTTTTTAAAAAAAAATAGTAGAAATAATGATAAATTAATCAAATCGATTTATATATCTACCTACATCAGGAATTAACAGGATAATAGTGCATGTAAATAATATCAAAAAGTTAGAAAGCAAAACATAAAACCATTTTATGTTAATGATTTAATCATATCAAATTTGCTAAGGTACTTACCTTTGCAAACTGCTGAATGGTTGAAGAGAAGAGCTCTTAAGCCACACACACGTATGGCCTCTATAGGTAGTTTACATCAGGGCTCTTTCCTAATTAAATCCTTTGGAGTGCTAGCTCCTTAGGATCCACAAAAGCTGATCTTCTTCTTCTCCTTTTGGATAGTAAGATGGTCTTGTAGCCGAAGGAGAACTAGTAAAGGTAGAAGAGGAACCCTTTCCCATACTACTCTTTACTCATCCGAAAACTTAATCCTCACAATATCTCAAAGATAGAAAACCTTTTCTAAAGTAGAAAACCCTCCAAAAATCCTCTCGGTACCACCTATTATAACCCTTATATAGAGGCTACCATGAGGGAAAGAGGTTTGGAAGGTGAAATGATGAGGGATGAAGAAGAATGATGCAATCAAGGAGGAGATAATAAGAACTAAATGAAAAATAAAGAGTGAAGCTAGGCTACATTTTCATGTAAAAGAGCAAAAAATTTCATGAAGGGATTTGCATGTTATACTAGACTTGGATGAGAATCCTTCAAAATAGTAAAGAGAAAACATCTTTGTGGCTAAGAAACCACACAGGCTAGGGCTTAGTTACTCTAATATTTCAGATCAAAAAATATTGAAAGAGGGGTATCCGGCCATTAATATATCAGAGATTGGAAGGATTACACTCAAGGATGAAGTTCTTGGATGACAAGAAGATTCCTCTAGTTGCAGGACTTCTTATATCTGTTTCTTGTCATGAAAGACCTTCTTCTTTAGAACCTGAAAATCCTGAAGATCCTATACAAACCAAATTAGAGTTAAGAATATAAAAATTTTGTGGTGTATTAATGAAATGAAGGAAGAGGAAGGGAAGGTTGAAGTTAAGATGAAGCTTGGCGGATTTGATGTAGCTTGGCCGGCCTTCTTTATGGAGTCTTCTTGCACCTTGGAAGATGGGATGAGATGGTAGAATGAAATGAAGAATGGCTAATGAATCTTGGCATGGAGATGATTTTCTTAAAGTAGCTAAGGGCCTCTCACCCACTCCCTCTCGGAGGACATTTTCCAACACAAATGGAAGAAAATAAACTCAACTTTTATTCATCATAAATTATCTTTACAAGAGAGCTTAGAGTTGTATTTATAAGCCTCCAAGGGACTTTTAAAAATTTGAATTACATGTAGCTTTTCATGGAAAGTTGCAACCTAAGCTTGCTATAAGGATGGGAGGTTGAAACAACTTGTAACTAAGCTTAAAAAGAGGAGAAAAAAGTGGGCGGCTCCTTTAAATTAGAATTCTCCTTGGTAACGTGGCATGTAGTGATGTGGCTTGATGAGGTGTACACCAAGAGATTGACATGGCACCCAACAATGCTTGCTGAAGTGGCATCCACCTTGCATTGATTTGTTGGAGTGTTTGAATGCATCCAATCTTCAAGCTCACTTGCTTACCTTGAATCCAATTCATACCTCTCTTGGACCAAACTACTAAACTTACTAAATACAAACCAATTTGACTCTACTTGAACTTAAGAATCCAAATTGAAATAAATCAACTTTAATTACATGACTCAAATTCAAAGAAGTAAAATTATTACTCTATTTATAGGACACATGAAAGAATTAAAGCCATACTGAATTAGATCGAAGCCTCTTTTGAACTTTGGTATAAAGGATTTGTGAAGCTTGGGAGAAGTTTGGAAGGTGGAGGGATTTGGGGAGAGGTTTTTGGTTTGGAAGGTGGAGGGACTTAAGGAGAGGGTTAAGATAAAAACTATATTTAGCTTTAGGTGTTCCAAATTAGCTCTAGGTTTAAATTTTAAATTCCAACCATAATAGGATTAAATATAAATTCTAAATTCAGACTTAAAAAAATTTTAAATTTAAACTCAAGACTAATTTCAGCAAAAATTTAAATTTGAATTTGAAATTCAAATTCGAATGCAATAAAAGAAAAGAAAGAGTGCATGGTTAAGTCCAATCTAATTGAATCCCAAACCAAAACATATTTGGCTTTACTCAATCATCGATCAACCTTTAGATCAGAAAGAAAACCCTTATGGTGTATGACCCCATAAGTTCGAATATTAAGCCGATAGTACCAGAACATTTCTAGCACCGATCAAAGTTGTCATCTAGCAATGACACCCGATGTTCGGATAGGTCGAAGATTACAAAGCAATAATCTAAATCCTCTGGCATATGGTTACCATATAATTTATCCCTTTGACCTTATAATGCTCAGGATGACTTAGGGCTTAACTACCAACCATTAATCAGCACATCCATAATGTGCCTCAACCTTACAAGTTCTGTGACTCCTCATAAGAACTACCCTAGCTAAGGTTTTGCTAAGTTGAGACATAGTGAGACATTTACTTCAAACTATTTGGAGGGATCAATCCCCATCTTGATCCACCACTGCTTCATAAGTACTTGATTGTACCCAAATATCTTCTATCATTGGATTAGAAATCAGGTAGTCTCGTATCAAAGCACAGTGAGTTGTTTGTAAGCTATCATGGTGATCTTAGGTTCGAGGGATACTTATATTCATATCCCTTTGCAAGAAACCCTTAGCAAAAGGGAGCTCTGCAGGTGGGTCATGTTCAATGAAATACCATACATTTCACAGTATGTTATACCAGTGTCTCCATACTCCTTGGTTAAGAGGACAACCAACCTATATGACATACATTAACCTATACTTGATACGTTGTCATCCAATAACAATGCATCCTTTGGTTGCAAATAGTTTTAAAAACTACTCGATATATCCTCTCTATACGAATGTAAGGTAGTTCCAAGGACTCCATCACACAAGAGTGCCCAGCCACCAACCTCCACGCGAGCGATCTTCCCGTGACGCCTTCTGCCTGGACGATCGCATTTCTCCTTCCCAAGCCACTGAGAGCCAAGCCATTATTTTTCAAGAATGAGAACGAAAGTCCTATCGAGCCACTATATCTTCTTCCTTGGCACTAGCAACGATGGAGACAGCATCAAGCCAATTCTGATGTACCGTTTGATCCAAAGCAGCATGTCTCTGTTCTAACAAATCAGCCTCTATTCAAACCTTTTCCTTCCAAGTTTGGTCATCAGTTTTGCTAATCAGAGCCAGCATCCTCTACCACCGATCTTCACCATTATCAATCGGATGGGTTGGTAAGATGATCTTGGAATGCCCTACCCTATTTTATTAAATATTTAGGCCTTAAACATTAGATCGGATGGTTTATCTATTAGAGGATGGATGGCACGCTGGTGGGTTTGGATTCTGGACAAGATTCCTTCATCCATGGATATTAGTTCACTACAAGTAAATTAGTGCCTTTAAACCTCATATTTGTATCTACAGTTCCATATTCTCTCAATATGTAGCTAAGATGCAACTATCAATCTTTTAGAAAATGTCTGAAGAAAAATTAAAAATCAATATAACTTTTGTAAGGATCAAAGCTAACAGGGCATGCTTTATAGCACATGATATATGTCAAATACAAAGTCACCATCTTTTGCTAATAGTATTTGTTATTTAATTGCTAAATGCTACTAAATATATGCATATTTAATTTTTAGTTTGTTTGTAGTTGATCTAAGATAAATTTTGAACACTTTTTTCATATAAAAACTGTAAGAGTTCTGCTCTATTGTGATGGATTAATTGAACATGGCCTAGATGGGATACAACATAATCAACCTCTACGTAAAAGTTAGTTTGAGATAAATTTTGATGTGGCTGATCAAGTCATGTTACAGTTAACGAATGAGGCTAATTGACGGAGGTAAAACCAAACAACTAAAGCTATTCGCTATGATCCAACGTGTCTCTTTCGGTCTTAGCATCGACTGCCTCAAGACCAACTCTAAAGTCGGCCTCAAGACCAACTCCAGCGTTAGCCTCAGCATCGAGCTCGGAGTTGGCCTTAAGACCGACTCCAGTGTTGGCCTTACCACCGACCCCAGAGTCTGCCTTAAGATCGACTCCAGCGTCAGCCTCAGCATCGACTATAGAGTCTGCCTCAAGATCGACTCCAGCGTCGGCCCTAGCGCCAACTCTAGAGTCAGCCTCCAGACTGACTCCAGCGTTGGTCCCAGTGTTGACTCCGGAGTTGGCCTCAAGACCGACTCTAGCATCGATCCCAGCACTGACCCCAGAGTCGACCCCAGACCGACTCTAACATCGGCCCCAGCACTAACTCCATAGTCAGCCTCAACATCAACTCCAGAGTTGGGCTCGGTGCCCACGTGGCCCACCTACCAGTTGCAGTGCATGCTCGACAAGACCTGGCCTGCCAACTATCTACATCACCGTTCCTGACAAGACTGAGCCTACCAATCGGCTGTAGCTGCCCATGTCAGACGAGGAGGTGGCCTGCCAGGCTTGACAGACCACGAGGTGGGTACCCCCTTGTTGATGTTGGCTTTATCACTCGTCCCATGTCAGACCATGGCATCTCAGAATCAACAACTATCAAAAAAAGGGTAAGAGGACTCCCGATCAGGTATAAGAACCTTCGCTCAATAATGAGAAAAAAGCTTCAACTTCTCCAACTTCAAGAATTCCTCTAAGTCCTTAGCTAACTCCTAAAAGGAGGGAGATACACTACTGTTTCCAAAACTACTCACTTGAGCGTCAGAGGATCCCCGCTGAAACAACCGATCCATGAAAACTTTTTTTGCAGGATCCTAGTCCGAGGTTGAGGCATCGAAAGACTCTCAGTTCCATCCTCACCGGCTATCGAGTTTTAGATTTTACGTAACGCTTCGAAGAATGTGATTTGGCGATAACTGATTGGTGCACCAGGTAGGGGGTGGAGAGAGGTAAAAATACCAACGACAGCTAGTAGTAGATCTTCATCCCCTCCAAGAAGGAGATGGTAGTTACACGTGCTCGAGAGGCCTCCACTAGCCATGCTGAGGGGCATCCTCTGCAGGCTGAGCAGCTGGAGGTTAACCTCCCTGCTTTGCCTCCACCACCACCACCGGTTACTCAACCCGACTAGCTTTCCGCCCTTGTCCAGCAGGTCCAAGATATGGTGGCTATGGTCCAGAAGCTGCAAGAGCAACATTCTGTAGCCACGTAGGAACAACCTTAGCCTTTTCCACCTCAGGCGGTAGGCTCCCAGGCCAGCCAGTAGTCCACCCATAGTAGACTCGCTTCGCGAGAGCCCAACTGACATGCTTCACCGAGGTCTCACCACTGAAAGGCCCCCAAGAGGCCACGATCTTCCATCCATCGTTCTTGCAACCTCCCCAGACGGTGGCATGGAAAGGAGCCTGAGTGGGGACATCACCACCAGCGCTACCCCTTCCCTTACTCATCCTCTAAATATTCAAGGGAGGGGCCCTTCGATAGTCGAGTTGGCCATCGGGCAGAGTGGCGGCTTGATGAGTATAATCAGCGGCTAAAGGAGCTTAGTCACAGGATCACCAATCAATTGAAGGTAAACTACGATAGTTGCCATCCATTGACTCACCGTATTATGGAGGAACCGATCTCGACCCGGTTTCATCTCCCCCAACTAGATCCCTACAATGGCACCATCGATCCGCTGGACTATCTGAAAAGCTACAAAGTACTCATGCAAGTCTAAGGGACGATCGATGCCCTCCTCTATGTCGCCTTTCTGGCCACCCTTTGGAAGGTTGCGCATGCTTGGTACTCTCGCTTACCATCGCGCAACATCAACTCTTTCTGATAGCTGGAGAGGGCCTTTCTAGCGCACTTTGAGTGGCTGATAGCTTATCTCCATTCAGTAGAAGGACGATGAGTCACTAAAGGACTTCATGGCTCGTTTTAAGGTGGCCGCCCTTGAGGTCTACCACCTCGATAACTTTCTACCATCTCGATAACTTTGTGGCCACCTTGGCCCTATAGCGAGGGCTCTGCCCCTCTCGCTTCACCTACTCCCTCGACAAGAAACCCCTTAGTTTATATGCCAAACTTCTGAGTCACGCGTAGAAGTACATCTGTGCCGATGAGGCCGATTCCATCCAAATGGAGGCCGATGGAGGGTTCAGCAAAAGGCAGGTCCGCACGGAGCCAAGCTGACCTCACCCGAAGAGGCCCAAGCCTTCCCGATGACCGAATAATGGGCCCCAGAATTTTTGCCCCCAAGGAGGAGCACCTCACCCCTCTGCTTTCCCTGAGATCCCACATCCTAATAGAGATCGAGGGCGAGTAGTATCTTCAACGTCCTACTCCCCTGAAGCCCAGAGCTCCCCGTAATAAGAACCTCTACTGCCGCTTCCATTGGAACCATGGTCATGACACAAAGGACTGTCATCATCTGAAGTGGGCGATCGAGGAGCTCATCCAGTGAGGCTACATCAAAAAATTTATCCAAAAGGGGGCCCCAATTGCTCCATGCCAGGTGGCATCTCTGACCACCCAAGTCAACATTGACAATGCCCCAATCGAGAAAATGGTTACCATGATCTCCTAGGGGGCAGGCGGTGCTTCCAAAAGTTTGCCGGGGAATGAGGTAGTAGAAACTATAATCCCTTTTCTAAAGGAGATCTAGTGGGGGTAGATAATCCGAATGATAATAGCGTTGTCATGTCCATGACAATCGCTAAACACACTATAAAGAGAATTTTTGTCGATAGTGAAAGCTTGGCCGATATTCTCACTTACAATACTTTTGTTTGGATGAACCTATCTTCTAGCTCCCTTCGACCCATGACTATGTCCCTAGTCAGTTTTACCGAAGATTCCATAAGGGTAGAAAGAGATATTACCCTTCCAATCACAACAGGGATGCCACCGTGTCAAAGCATGGTTCTAATGAGGTTTCTGGTTGTCCGAGTGGCCTTGGCCTACAACACCATTCTCGGATGACCCGGCTTGAATCTTCTAGATGCCATCATCTCCACCAAGCATTTACTTATCAGATTCTCCACAAATGGAGGAATCAGGGAGATGCACGGGGAGCGAAGCCCGATGCCACTCTGTTATCATATGGCTCTCAGTCCCTAAGAGGCGATTATTCCATCAGTTCCAAAGTTGCTTGACCCTAGAGAATCTGAGAGGAGGGAAGAGCCAGCTGAATACATACTAACCTTCCCACTGGAGGAGGACCCGATGAAGATGGTCCAAATCGGAGCACTCCTCCTCGCGGATGCGGAGACTAACTTCTTGCCTTTCTGCGGGCTAACTCAAATGTCTTTGCCTGGTCGACATCAGACATGCCAGGCATACCACCGGAGGTGATCATCCATAAGCTCAACATTGATCCAAAGTGTCAGCCAGTCCGATAGAGGAAGAGGAGTTTCACCCCCAAGTGGCAGAGGGCCATCGACGAGGAGGTCAACAAGCTGATCACCACCTACCACATTCGAGAAGCATAGTACCCAAACTGGTTGGCCAATATGGTGATGGTATGCAAGGCCAATGGAAGCTAGAGAATTTGCATCGACTTCACCGACCTCATCAAGGCGTGCCCCAAAAATAGCTTTCCACTGCTCAGAATTGAAGAACCGGTTGATGCCACGTCTAGCCATGAGCTTCTCAGTTTTATGGATGCATTCTCGAAATACAACTAGATAAAAATGGACCCGAGGGACAAGGAGGCAACTTTTTTGTGACCGAGAAGGGCATCTACTGCTACAAGGTAATGCCCTTCGAACTAAAGAATGCAGGGGCCACATACCAGAGGCTGATGAATAAGGTTTTTGAATGCCAAATCGGGTGCAATATGAAAGTGTATGTGGATGACATATTGACCAAAAGTGTTTGCTAACTTAACATAAATCTTCGACAACCTTCGTCGCTACCAAATAAGGCTAAACCCCTGTAAATGCGCATTTGGAGTCACAACGGGCAAGTTCTTGAGATTCTTGGTAACCTAGTGAAGGATTGAGGCAAACCCGGAGAAGATCCAAGCCATCCTCGATATGAGACCACTAGCCAACAAGAAGAAGATGCAACGGCTTACCAAAAGGGTGGCAGCTCTGAGCCGATTCTTGTTGAAGTCGGCCAAGCGGTGCTTGCCCTTCTTCAAGGCATTGTGGAAGATAAATAGCTTTGAATGGACAGGAGAGTGTCAGAAAGATTTCGAAGGGCTAAAAGAGTTTTTGTCTACCCTGCCACTATTGTTGAAGCCAATGGAAGGGGAAGACCTCTTCCTATACCTCGCTACCTCCCCGGAGGCAGTCAGCTCTGTCCTTGTCTATATAGATCCTGATGGGACGCAAAGGCTGATCTACTACACTAGCAAAGTGCTTCATGATGTGGAGACTAAGTATTCTAAAATCGAGAAGATTATTTTTGCGCTAATAGTCTTTGCTCAATATCTCAGGCCTTACTTCTAAGCCCATCCGATCAGGATGCTTATAGATTAACCTCTCAAGGCAATCTTGTCCTATTTTGACACCTCCGGTTGGCTGACTAAGTGGACGGTCAAGCGGGGGAGTTTGATCTGTCATTTCGATCGAGATCGGCCATAAAGTCTCAAGTCTTAGCTGACTTTCTAGTCAAGTGCACTTGGATCAGAGAGCTATCAGAAAAGCCCCACATGATGTCCTCAAATGCTATGCTCGAAGAGGCAAGAGAGGACTGGATTCTCCATGTAGATGATGTATCAACTCCCAAGGAAGCGGGGTAGGCCTTATCCTCGCGAGCCTTGAGGGAACAATGGTGGAATACACCCTTTTATTTATCTTCAAAGCCACTAATAACCAAGCCGAGTATGAAGCCTTGCTGACGGGAATGAAACTCGCAAGGGAGCTCGAAGTCAAGCACCTCAGAGCCTTCACTGACTCCCAACTCATCTTTGAATAAATCATCAGAGAGTACGAAGCCTGGAACCCCACCATGTCCCGATACTTGAGTAAGGTTCAATCATAGACCTCATTCTTTTCTCATTTTAGCATTAGCTACATCACCAGGGCCGATGCTCTGTCTCGGTTAGCCACCTCGACAAACGGAGCCCTGGGAAGAACCTACATGGAGCATCTGAAGGTCCCAAGCATCGATGTAGTAGAAGAAACTTTGTCAGTCATCCAGAAACCTACGTAGATGGACACCTACATCCGCTACCTCATCGATGGCACCCTTCTGCTGATCATACGGAGGCCAAACTACTCAAGTGGAAAGCTTCCAAGTTTCTGGTGCTGGATGGGAGACTGTATCGGAGATCCTTTTCATATCCCCTCCTCAAGTGCGTTGGTCCTGCGGATGCCAACTACATCCTCCGCAAGATTCATGAAGGCGTATGTGGGAACCACCTGGAGGGTAGAGCGCTGGCATACAAGGCCCTGTACCAAGGGTACTATTGGCTTACCATGCAGAAGGATGCCGCCGAGTTGGTCCGAAAATGCGATAGCTGCCAGCGACACACCAATATCCTGCAGTAGTCAACTTTCTAGCTGACTCCTCTATCATCTCCATGGCCCTTCATCAGTGGAAATGGATATCTTGGGGTCATTCCTCTCAGTCTTCGATCAGCGAAAGTTTCTACTTGTCACTATCGACCACTTCACTAAATGGATGAAAGCCGAAGCGCTGGCAAAGATCACTAAGATTAAGGTGAGATCTTTCTTCTGAAAGTCCATCATCTGCCAGTTTGGTCTACTTCACACCCTCATCATCGACAATGGCTAGCAGTTTGATAATGCCCCTTTCAAAGAATTCTTCACTGAGCTGGGCATCTGTTAGCGGTTTACTTTCGTCGGCCATCCACAGACAAATGGGGTGGCCAAGGTTATGAACCAAACCATCCTTCAGGGGCTCAGAACACGGCTGGATGAGTTTAAAGGAAGATGGATGGAGGAGCTCCCGAATGTGCTATGGGCGTATCACACGACGCCAAGGACTCCCACTGGAGAGACTCCCTTCAGCCTCATGTTTGGGTCAGAGACAGCCATCCCCGTGGAGATCAGCATCCTTAGCTCCCGGTTGGAGTCGTACGATGAGGAGGATAACCCTAATCAACTATGGGCCAACCTTGACTTCATCGAGGAGGCACGCGATCTGGAATGACTCAAGATGGCTGCCTACCATCAAAGAGCTGCAAAGTACTACAATGCCCATGTCTGCTCCAAGGCATTTCTTCCTAAGGACCTGGTCCTCAGGTGAGCTAAAGTCTCAAAGCCTACGGAGGGGGGCAAACTGTCTCCAAACTGGTAGGGGCCCTATCGGGTCACCGAAGTACTTCATTGTGAAGCATATCGGATCGAAGAACTAGACGGAAGGCCATTCCCCCGCACCTAAAATGTGGACAACCTTTGCCGGTACTATTAGTGATGCACACATTAAGCTAATTGAAATAAAGATAAGTTCGAGTATCCCTTCCTCTCCTCCAATCAGCTCTGCAAGATACAGTTCAAAAGGCTTTCGAGCTTAGTTCCAGCGACTCTTGGGTCTCCCTCCATGGTTCAAAAGGCTCTCGAGCTCGATCCCAGTGACTCTCGGGTCACCCTCTGAAGTTCAAATGGCTTCCGAGCTTGGTTCCAGCAACTCTCGGATCACCCTTCAGGGTTCAAAAGTCTCCCAAGCTTGGTCCCAGCGACTCTTGGATCACCTTTCGGGGTTCAAAAGCCCCCCAAGCTTAGTCCCAATGACTCTTGGATCACCCTTCAGAGTTTAAAAGGATCCCAAGCTTGGTCTCAGCAACTCTTGGGTTACCCTTTGGGGTTCCAAAGGCTTCCGAGCTTGGTCCCAGCGACTCTTAGATCACCTTTCGGGGTTCAAAAGGCTTCCGAGCTTGGTCTTAGCAACTCTCAGGTCACCCTTTGAGGTTCAAAAGACTTTCGAGCTTGATCCCAGAGACTCTCAGATCATCCTTTAGGGTTCAAAAAGCTCTTGAGGGTTTTGATAGCCATAAAATGGCACAGCCCCATCGCGGATTCGCACAATTGCAAGGCATGGATTGATAGAACACACTATGAAAGCTAAGAATTCAAAGACTCAAAAGAAAGTTCATTTTTCATTAACTATCAAAAGGTTTACAAAATTTTGACTCAAGTCAAACTTCAGTACAAAGATAAAACACAAAGAAAAGGCAAGGCCTTCAGGGCTCGGTGGGTGTCGGTCTATCATCGACTGGTATTGACCCATCATCAACTGGTCTCTCCACCGCCGATGGCCCCTTCGGCTCCTCATCATCATTAGGCTCGAGGTCATTAAGGCTCGTGATGCTAAAGACCCTAGCCACTTTCTCTTTGCACTCCCTGATGCCCTGTAGGTAGACCCCGACAAAAGCCTCTGTCAGCTCATCCTCAAAATCAGCAGAGCTTTGGTAGCACTCCACTGCCTCTACGGCCCTCCTCTCGGCCACTGCGGCCCTCTCCTCGGTAGCTCGCGCTGCTGCCTCCATCTTCGAGGCCTTTACAATCACCTTGCGCATATCCACCATGACATTAGCCGCCTTGCCATCAGCCATTCAGGAAATTGCCTCGACATCATTGGCCCACTCCTTAACTGCCCTCACTTGCAGGGTGACGGTGTGGAGCTGAAGGTCGTGCATGCTCATCCTTGCCACAATGTCCTCCAGCTTCGCTTCGGCGACTCAGGCATGCTCGAGCTCAGTCACCGCCTGACGCTTTGCCTCCTCGAGCTCCTTCGTCCGCTTGGCATGGGCCATTTCTAGCGCACCCTCAGCCCTCTTGGCTTGGGCTTGAAGAGTGGAGGCATCCCACCGGACGTGGGCAAGGACTATGTCAGCTTGAAGGGTGACATCTCGAGCGGCGAACATGGAGTTCACCAACTGCATGAAGATAACCTGTGTCAACATATAGTGTGGCAGGGAAACCTTGTGAAGATGAAGAAATACCTACCCAAAGCATAGCCACAAAAGCATCCTGGAAGAAATCAATGGCCCACTGGCGATGAAGCTCTTTTCAAAACTTTGGTAGACATGTCCGGGCCAATAGCCACTTCGCCACACGGCCATGGTTCATAAGGGATGGCCACGATGGGATCACCTCTAGCCCACCTGCCTCCACTGGCCCGACTGACGCTGAGGTCGTGGGTGTAGGGCCAAAGACAGGTGGTGCCTCCTTGCGGTCTCCTCCTCGGGTGATGATCTCCTCTGCCGCTGACTCCATCGCCACTGGGCCCTCCTTACCTGCTTGCTCTCCCATTGGTGGGCCCTCCTTCGGGGTTGGCACTGTCACCGAGGGGGCCAGCTCCATACTCGAAGTGGCTGGCCTATTACCGAGGGGATCGCCTCGCCCCTCGGTTCCTCTGGAGGTGACTAGGTGGTGAGGTCGATCGATGAAACAAGCTCCTAGTCCGTCTGGTGCTCACGTAGAGGAGGGACCGAAGACCAAGGATGAGGCCTTTTCTTTGACCTCCCAGAGTCGCCGTCGGTGGTCCCTTTCCACTTCTTGACCACCCTCTTCACAGCGTTGATGGATATCCTCATGTCTGCATGCACCAAAAGTCAATCAACCAAAAAAAAAAGAAGAAGAAAGAAATAAGAAAAAAGAGAAAGAAAAGGAAAGGTGAGGATAAGGAAGGACTTGGTCACTCACCATCACCCGCGGTCAAGCCAGCATACTGAAGATTCTCCTTCTACAGGAGCTTACGGAAAAGAGGCAACCAGGAGGAAAATAACTGTTCGAACACCTTTCGATCCTTTGGAATCACTGCTGAGTTCTTATTCGGCTCTAGGTTTGGGTCTCCCCAACTCTGCCTCACTCCCTTAATATGTGCAAAGAAGAATCAAGTTTTTCATCCTTTGATGGACGAAGGGAGGTTTAGTTTAAGGGTTTGGTGGGGCCTGGGTGTGAATAACCACCATCCGGTGTCGAACTAATGGTGAAGGGTGTAGAGGCTACGGAATAGAGACACTCGGCCCACTATGCCGAGATAACCACATAACACCATGAAGGCACAGATAGTTCGAAAGGAGTTCAAAACCAACTATGCCGGTGTCAAGACATACTTATGAAGTAGACTGACAATGAAAGGGTGGAGGAGAAGCCGAAGGCCTACCTTAAGAAACTCATCGTATAGGGCGATCCCATCAGAAGAACCAGAGGTCATCCTATCACTAGATCCAGGGGCAGACAATCGGACCTCCTCGGGAATCCTATAAGTGGCCCTAAGGGACTCTATGTCTATGGAGGTAATGGTGGAAGCGATCCTCTTCAGACCCGCCGAAGTGGAAGCGACGATTGGAGAGGATGCCCTACTAGTCCTAAGTGGTAGCTGGGCTATAGGTGGTGACGGTGGAGCCACGGTTGCTAGACGGTCCCGGATCGAAATCCCACCTGTAGCCTGTAGCTGTGTCAGTGAAACCCTATCCTTGGAGGAGGATGAGGATGAAGAGGCTACTATGGGCTTCTTGCCCTTTCTATCGGGACCCATGAGGAAGAAAGCAAAGAAAGGTCAGAAAGAACTAACTTGGAGAAAGGAAGGAGACAATGGACACAGGGTTTCGAAGGAGAAGGGCCTCGAGGACTCAAGTTTAGGAGAAACCAGGAAAGCTTCATATGCACAAGGAGCTCGGCGACAGGGACGACCCCCTTTATGCTTGGCGTTCAAATCGTTTCGCCCGATTCACTTTGCCACGTGGATGCCTCCCATTGAAGGTGCTAGCCCAACCATCGCATGATCCATTCGCCCAAGGCGAGACACCTTGGTCAGACACAAAAACATATGATCTGCGACCAGTGATGGATGCCAACGATGTCACCGCAATGATGGCTATCACTTTATTCGAGAAAGATAGCCCCAATTCTTGAAAAAATCTTTTCGATTTTGAAGAAAGAATCTTCTGCAAGGCAGCGGTACAGTGTCCCATACTCCTTTAAATGAGGAGGGATTTGACCCCTCCCTAAGCCGCACGCCCACAATCAATCATAGGTGAGGATCAAGGGTGCCATAAGTCTACGCTCCTTTTGCTCGGTGTGGGATGTCACTGCATGAGCTCAGGAACGGGGGGTATTTGATGTGGCTAATCAAGCCATGTTACAGTTAACGGACGATGCTAATTGATGAAGGTAAAATCAAAGAACTAAAGTCGTCTGCTAAGATCCGACATGTCTCCTCTGGTCTTTCCATCGACTCCAAAGTCAGCCTCAAGATCAACTCCAGCGTCAGCCTCAAGATCGACTCCAGCATCGGCCCCAGCACCGAGCCTAGAGTCAGCCTCAAGACTGACTCCAGCATCGGCCCCAGCGCCAACGTCGGAGTCAACCTCAAGACCGACTCCAACGTCGGCCCTAGTGCTAACTCCGGAGCTAAGACCGACTCTAGCATCGGCCCCAGCACCGACCCCAGAGTTGGCCTCAAGATCAACTCCACCATCGGCCTCAGCACCAACTCCAAAGTCAGCTTTGACGCCCACATGACCTACTATTTACTGCGGTCCCACATGGTCTGCCTACGGCCCCACGTGGCCCACCTACCAGCTGTAGCGCATGCCCAACAAGACCTGGCCTGCCAACTATCTGCAGCACTGCTTTTGATAAGACCTAGCCCACCAACCGACCATAGCCGCCCATGTCAGACCAGGAGATGGCCTGCCAGGCTTGATAGGCCATGAAGTGGGTACCTCCTGTTGCTGTTGGCTTTACCACTCGTCCCATGTCAGACTATGGCATCTCGAAATCAACAACTGTCCAAAAAGGGATAAGAGAGACTCCCGACCAGGTATAAGAACCTTTGCTCAATAATGAGAAAAAAGTTTCAACTTCTCCAACTTCAAGAATTCCTCTAAGTCCTTAGCTAACTCCCGAAAGAAGGAAGATACACTACTATTTTTTAGACCACTCACTTGAGCGTCGAAGGGTCCCCACCGGAATAACCGGCCCCTGAAGACTTTTTTGCAAGATCCCAGTCCGAGGTTGAGGCATCGAAAGACTCCCAGTTCCATCCACATCGGTTATCGGGTTTCGGATTTTACCTGATGCTTCGAAGAAGGTGATTTGGCAACAACACATTTAATATTATTATTATTTTAAAACATGTTTGTTTCCTTTTGAAAAGCCACTTCACTTTTATATTAAAACTTTATTTGTGTTTTTTCCCCTTAGTAAGTGAAAATTTTTGATTCCCATTAGGATAAGAACAAGCTCTATATTTTTTCCCTTTCTAAAATGGTAGATGGAAAATCTTGATTCTATAAGTATAAAGACAATAAAAGAAAAATGAAATAATAGCTAAAAAGGCTTAGAATAGTCAATCAAAAGTTGCCTGCTAGATGATATGCGGGTTTGATTACAACTAGATGGCATTAATGAGTTTACCTACCCTGCCATGATAGTGATATGGAATCTTATGAATAATTTCTTTTCTTAGTAAAAAGATACCTTCAGCTTATATAATTCACATATTTTTTCTAGGCAAAAGTTATATTTGAGAACATCAGTTTTATGATTGCTAGGTAACAAATATCAATTATAAGTTTATCTACAACTAACTTTAATGTCAAGATCATTATATGGAAAAGATCAACTACGAACAATGTAAATTAACTACTCCATTACTAGTTGGTTGAAACAAACTCTATTTTTGATAGTTATTATGATATTAGCTGGCCCCAAGGTCATAACCTTGTAGCCTTGAAATCACTTCATTAAATCTGGATCCTCCCCTTCATAGCCTCTATATTTGCAAGTTTCAGTACAATCAGCATGTCAAGAACTGAATAACAGTTGGCACCCTCTTTTGATAAAGGTAGAAAATTTTCAAAGATCAACAAGATGACTACATATGGTAGAATGCCCTACATTGCATGATAGAGTTGTAAGAATCAAAGAAACACTTAGGAAATTGTTGCTTAAATCAGGGATTCAAGTCTAAGCGAGACAGGGGCAAGATGATCGAGATGCCTCGTCCCAAAGAGATTTCAAGACCGGTTTTGATAGTCCCATCTTGTCCTATCTCGTCATAATATATCATAGTATAAATTTTAAATATATCTAATTTATTATAAAGATATATATTTTAAATTTAAATATATTTATAAATAATAAAATATTAAAACTTTATAAATGTTTTTTTGAGTAAAAAGCAACCCAAATAAGTTTCTGAATGCCTAACCGAATTAGGGATCGAGGCATGACAGGATGCAGGGCATCTTGTTCCGTAAAAAAATGGGACACTTCAGTTTCATGAGATTTAAAACCTTGGCATGCATTATAGATAAACCTTTTTCCTACCATTATAGGAAAGAGAACTACTGCTAGTCAAGTGCAACTAGATCTTTTTTAGGATTTTTGACCTATTACATGAGCAGGCTAGGGACCTGAAAGTAAAGTTCAAAATTTGCTATGTAAAGTGGTGTGCCAGAAGAGATTAGGGTTCAGGTAATTAACTATATAGGACAAAGAAAGAAAAATTCTTCTCCAAGAGTCAGAACTCTAAGGAGTAATCTTTACGTAACCTACAAAGAAATTATACATTGAGACTTTAAGATTCAAAGTTTTCTTTTGTGCAAACCAGTGATGGTTCTTGCTGGAGATACATATAGTGCATATGCATATAACAATTTTCATATATAGTACTTGTCCTTTATATGAGAGGATCATCACTTGGCCACTTGTTGTGGATTGTTAAGGATCATCACTTGACCGTTTGTTGTGGATTGTTGCACAATTTGTAATTTTAACATTCACTAAAGTTTCATTATACCAAAACTGGTTCACAATCTTGCTGTAACTGGGAGGCTTGACTTTGAACAGTTGATTGTTGCTTACCTTTTGGCTTTTCGTGTTGATGGATCCATGCATATATCAAACAGAACTCTGTTCATGTTGATGCTGTTCGTGGGACATCTTTGGTCGACATGTATGCAAAATGTGGGTGTCTAGACTTGGCATGAGGTCTTGAGAAAACTTCAAGCAAAGAAATTTGAGATGATGCAGAAATTTATATAAAGTCTACATCCAAAGCCCTCTTCCAAGATGTAGATGGTTTGGTTCATGTTTGGTGTAATAAACTTAAAAATCTTCTTGATGGAGAAGTTCAATAAGTTTAGTATGTAAAACCTCATAAGAGGGCATTCATTTGAAACGAGTGAAGTTACTCTGTTACTTGAATTTCTGCATATAGATTTTATTTTCCCTTTTGTTCGTTCATTCCTATGAAATATAAATTTAATTGTGGCTGAAGGGGACCTAATGATCCATGAATTGCAAATTTACTAACAAGGAACTGAAGAGAGGAAGAAGTGACAAAACATTCAAGTCTGTCAAGGCTGAATTGCAAAGCAATTGAAAAAGTTTATTCGAGAACTGAAAAGGATTGAAATATTAAAGATATTTTCTTATTTTAGTAGTTCTTGACAGCAGATATTTAACTGATGCTATGACATTGTCTCAGTGGAATGACTAGTTTCATGTAATATTGCTGTATCTTGAGGTAACATGGAGATGGATGGTGAAGATGATGGATAAGAAGTACCTTTTCTGATCCCACAACTACTAGTGCTAGTGCTACTAAAACCAACCGATCACTAGTTGGCTAGAGGGAAGTTGGATTTAGAATCTTAATTAGTCTCTACAGAGAAAAACTTTGTAAAAATTCCAGTTGGAAAGTACTATTTTCTTGGCCGTTTACTCTCGTGGTAAATAACCCAGGTCTATCATGGGTGTCGAAAAGCAGGATCCGTTATTTTGGCAGCACAAACTTCTGAAACTTTACCAACCGAGTCGGGTCCATCTGGTGTCAAGGATCGGTTTTGTTTTGTTCTCTCTCTTCCATCTATTGTTTGGCTATATTTAATTCAGTCAACAAACAAATACCTACAGATGATCTTAGGAAAACCTTTATAATCAGGGAATCATTTTCAAGAACAAAATACAGTTCCTTTTGGAGATTTTCCTTGGATATATTCTAGTGAAGATGTAGGTCACTCAAATCTTTCTGTCTGTTAAGATTGCCAGAGAAACCTCTTCTCCCACACCGCTCCGTTATATTATTCTTCATAACGTCTAATTGCTTTGCTTTCAGGGAAGAGTATGAATGGGACTTGTACCAAAGAAGAGATTGTTAGCTTTTCAGTACAACTCATCCAAAATTTTCTGTTAAGCTCCATCAACTTTAGCACCGTGCAAACTTCGATGTATTTCGCTTCTTCTGCTGCATAACAGTTACCTTTAAGCGCTTTATGTCTCCGACCATCACATTTCCTTGCTTAATTTCTTATATTGTGGGTCACACGCTCCAAACTTGAGTTTTCATTTAAAGCCCCCTAGGAGACGGTGCCTTAAGTGATGGAAAAGTATAACCATACAGATAGAATATATGAAAGCTGATATTTTCTAAGTTTCTTTTTAAAAGATGAATGGTTAATCTCTTAGGTAGTGTTTGGTTCCCAAAAAGCTATTCTGGATAAGTGTACATGATAGCATTTATCGAGGGAATAACTCAAGAGATAACCATCTTTTTTAAATAACAATTTTGCCATCAAGGAATAGCTCTAATTATTCCTGGAGTCCCTAGGAAATAAGTCTAAGAAATAACCTATGGTTAAACTTTTTCAGAGTTATCCCCTGTAGTTATAGCTTTTGGGGATAAGAGGGACTATGAATATCCTCTCTTATCCTCTATTTCAAACATAGCCTTAATTCAAATAGTTATACTATATTTTTTAAAAAAAAAAGGTAAATAAGAGGAAATGAATTACATCCCCTAAATTTTATTGGAGAGAGCAGAATGTTGGTTTTCAAATTATATATATATATATATATATATATATATATATGTAGCGGACGCATGCAGACCGTTTAACATGCATAATATTAACATTATCATATGAAAAAGAAAAATTATCATATAATTTTTCTAAACATAAAAACATACCTATATGTTGAGGTTTTGAAGGAACAGATGTGCCCTACTATCGGATTCGTAGCTATGGATGAAGAATCCCACGGTAGAGTTTACGGGCCAAGGTACTTCATAAAATACCTGTAAAATTAAAACGAAACCAGAGCCTTCCTCACCTTTCTTAGGATTGGTATCGAATTATGAGAGTGGACTCACTCTTGATTTTCTATATTTCTCACAACTCTAACACACATAAAATAAGAGAGAAAAAGGATGAAAGAAACTTTTCTTTCATTTTTCCCTTACTCATATGAAAGTCTACATTATGCCACTTTTTTAGGCTCAAGATGAATTAGAAATTTAATTTAGATAACGTTCATCTGTTACAACATTTAGATAACATTTATTTGTTACAACATTTGATGTAGAAAAAGTTTATCTTTTACAGCCTATTTTAACTGCATGAGAACAATTCTCACATACACGTCAACTCTTCATCATACCAAAGAAAAAGTTATTTTCTTATTTGCAACTAATTTACAAATAATATCTAAATTAAATATAATATCTAATAAATCAAATTTATTATTTTATTTTTAATATTCTTAATAATCATATTATCAAAATATTAAAAATAAATAAAATTTCTCTCTCTCCATCAACTCATAATATGCGCGAGCAAAATTCTCTTGTGTTCCACAATAACACTTATTATAAAGTGAGAAAAATAAATAATTAATCACATTAATCATTCAATTCAAGAGCTAACCTAAGAAGGTGTGGGGACCATGGACCCATAATTTCAAGCTTCAATAAACTTGAATAAACTCAATTAAAACTCTTTAATTTTTTATTCAGTTTATTAATCTCGAAGTTATTCCATTAAAAACTTGAGACTGCACTCTTGAAAATTATAGAAAACTTGAGTTATCCGTTGATATAATCATAATTCAACCCTCCATAATTAGTTCATAATTAGAGCTAGGTGTAATAACCGTTATACCCCTCTAATTTTATCTTATTCCTTAAGTACCATTTATTAACTAGTTAAACAGTTAATATATGATCGAATCATAAATTGCGCGCATAACTATTTAGCCTCATAATCAACACTTATCTTTAAATCACATTCCCAGCATAGTTGTCAGAAGCGGACCAAACCGGCCGGTTGGACCGGTTGAACCGGGACCCGAAGGCCAAGCTGGTCCGATTTCAATATAAAACCGAATGTGTAAGTGACCCAGAATAACCCGATCAACCCATCCGGTTTACCCATGAACCGGTCAATCCAATCCGAACCGGTTTAGGTCACGGGTTTATTATCATGTTAACCTTAAATTTTTTATTAAAAATTAATTTTTTATTAATATAAATATATTTTTATATTAATATAATTGATCGATGATTGAACCAATGACCCAACGGTTGAACCAGTGATCCGGTGACCCGAGCCCTTGGCTGGGTCAATGTCTGGGCCGGGTCTGACAACTATGATTCCCATCCCAACGTGTTATTAAACCTCTAAGATGTAAGTATTGGGCCCAACATCAAATACGCTTTAACAAACAAATCAAAAGATCCAATAACACAATCAAGGAGTCTGTGATTAACTCAGGATTAAGGTTAATTTACATATGATCATCTTATGCCATAAATTAAATTCTTTATAACGGTCTTAAATAAAGATTCAAATTATGTTGGTCCTTGTCCTATATAATCTTATTATATATAATACCTCCACTAAGTGTCTTTACACAATAATTCGGATAAGATTATCACATTCAGAATGTTCATGGACCGTATTAGAGATTAGCGATGGAAGATCCTTACTTCTATCAATCACGGACATATTTAAATATATTAGCTGTAATTTTAATCCTCTTGTATACATTATACTAAAATTACAGCCTCATAATATGTTGAACCATTTATTGATTTTGATGATTAATAAAAGATATGACTATATTCATTTTGTTACTAATAAATTTAACAAGTGTTTCAGGGCTTAAAAATATTTGATTAATCAAAAGGTATAATGAAACGTGTTTTGAATCAAATGTTAAAGGTATATTTCAAAATTCAGAGCCTCGAGTTGACACCTAGAAAGTCTGGAGCCGACCCCATGGCCGATCAAATGCTTTTCTGATTTTTGGCACGGTCTGGAGCCGACACTCAGTGTTTCGGAGCCGACACCCAGAGTTTCGGAGTCGACACTTACAGTGTCTGGAGCCGACTCCAATGCAGGAACAGAAAGCATGTTTTTGGACTACCCTGGAGCCGACACTTACAGTTTTTCGGAGCCGACACCTGAACGCAGCGAGCCGACACTTACCTTTTCCGGAGCCGACTCCTCAACGAACTTTTACTTTCTATTTTTGGATACACGACTTGGAGCCGACACCTGAAAAGTTGGAGCCGACTCCAACCTGTCAGGAACGGATTTTCAAAATGTCAGAACGGCCTCCAACGGTAATATTTTCTCACCTAATCTCTAACGGACACTTTTTGTGTGTAGGAGGAATCCAAGGACATAAATAACGGCTAGTTTTTCACCTAATCCTGGATTAAGAAGAATCTATAAAAGGGGAGCCCGTTCGTTTGAAAAAGAGATGAAAAAGAGAGAAAAATCAAATTGAAAAATCCATGAAATCTTGAGCAAGAAATCTAGAGGAAAGAATCAAAGTTCAAATCCATCAACTCCAGAAAGCTCAAAGAGAAATCCAAGGCATTCAAAGTTCAAATTCGGAGGATTTTCAAAAGAGAGAAAGAGAGCCAAAACCCTGTTTTTCCCAACTTCTCATCTACAAATCTTTGTGAAGAATCCGAGCTAAGGCCTGATTCAACATCTCAAGGGAGAAGAGGAAAAGAAGAAAAGAAGAAAAGCTCAAATCAACTCTGCTTCAAACAGGCTTTTCTAACCTTGTTTATTTACATTGAATATTTGCTCATTTGAGGAGCTGTTTGTTATTGTAAACTCTATTCTCATTTGTTCTTGCTAGTTCAATTAGGGGGATTAAATTAGTGGAGGTAGTATACCTCGGGTCAAGCTAGATTAGCTTGAGGTTTGGGTTTTGTGCTGGTGAGCCCGGGAAAACCAGCTGGGTTCATTGTGATCCCATGGGAAACAATAAGTTTTGAGTTGTGAGCTTGTAAAACAACTCGGCTGTAATCTAGTAGATTATAGTGTGGACCCAAGTGGTACTTGGGAGTGGACGTAGGTGTTGGATACACTGAACCACTATAAAATATTTGTGTTTGCCGTGTTTTGAATCTCTCTCTCTATTTGTTTGTGGTTAATACTTACCTTGTACTTAATCTTGTTTATTCCAAAGCTAATCATTTTAAAAGGTTAAATTTTTTTAAGAACCCAATTCACCCCCCCCCCTCTTGGGTTGCCATTTGGGCCAACAATTGGTATCAGAGCAAGTGCTCATTTGATTTTGGTCTAACGATCAAGAGCTAAAGATCCAAATGGCAGCTCAAGCTAGTTCATCTTATTTAGAAGGTCAATCCACTAATCATCCTCCTTTGTTTAATGGAACTAATTATAGTTATTGGAAAGCTAGGATGAAGATCTTTATTCAAGCACTTGACTATGACTTTTGGGGAATCATAGTTAATGGTCCACACACACCCACAACTAGAGTAGACAACATGGTGATTCCTAAACCAAAACGGAATGGGATGAACATGATAAGAAGTTGGCTCAGCTCAACGCTAAAGCCATGAATATTTTGTATTGTTCATTGGATGCTAATGAATTTAATCAAATTTCTACATGTAATTCCGCAAAAGAAATTTGGGATAGATTAGAGGTTACCCATGATGGTACAAATCAAGTTAAAGAATCAAAAATTAATATTTTGGTGCATAAATATGAACTATTTAGCATAGAACAAACTGAAACAATTACATGCATGTACACAAGATTCACTGATATTGTAAATGGGTTGAAAAGTCTTAGTAAGATTTATACTAATTTTGAACTTGTGCGTAAAATTCTTAGGTCACTTCCAAGATCATGGGAAGCGAAGGTGACTGCAATCCAAGAAGCTAAGGACTTAAACGTTTTACCTTTGGAGGAACTACTTGGATCCTTGATGACTCATGAGCTGACTATGAAGCAACATCAAGAGGAGGAAGTCAAGAAGAAGAAAATAATTGCTCTCAAGGCTGTAGAGAGTGAGGAAAGCTGCAGTGATGGTGATGATGATGAGGAGACTGCACTCCTTGCTAGAAAATTTAAAAAATTTATGCAAAGAAGGAGACCCTTCCACAAGAAAAAGTCTGGAATAAAAATGAAGGAGAAAAAGAGAAAGAGAAGGACAAAGAAAAAGAAAAAGAGCCTTAATATGTTATGAGTGCAAGAAACCGGGATATTTCAGATATGACTGTCCTCAACTGAAGAAAGTCTACAAGAAGAAGAAGAAGGCTTATGTTGCAACATGGAGTGATAGTGAAGAATCCTCTTCCGAGGAGGAACAAAAGGAAGTTTCCAACATTTGCTTTATGGCAAACAACGATGATGAATAAGTACCAAAATCCTCAATGATGAATTTACATTTGATGAATTATATGAGGCTTTCAATGAATTAGTCAATGATTTTAAAATTCTAAAAAGAAAAATAAGTTTTTAAAAAATAAAAACTTAAATCTATGTAAAGAGAAAAATGATTTAACACTTAAGTTAAGGATTTAAAAGATAATCTTACTTATGAGTTGAAAAATTGAAATCAAAAATGAATCTTTGATTGAAGAAAAAGAATCAATTTCCAATGAAAATGATAGATTAAAGAAATAAGTTGATAAATATAAAAATATAGTTGATAAATTTACATATAGTTCTGAAAAACTTAATTTATTATTGAGCAATCAAAGAGCTATATTTGATAAAGCTGGATTAGGTTATAGGCCTAACATAAAACAAAAGTATGTCAAAAACTTCTTTAGAAAAGAACAGGATAAAAATGAAGTTTTATGTCATTATTGCAACAAGAAAGGCCATAAATCCTATGAATGTAATGCAAGAAATAGTAACAAGAAATTAGTTGTTAAAGGAAGGAAAATATGGGTTCCAAAAGGAATAATCTTTTTTGCTACTAACCATGAAGGACCCAAGAAGGCTTGGGTACCTAAATATAAGACTTGATCATTTTTGCAGGAGTATCTTGCGGCCAAAAGATCAAAGCGAAAGTGGTATCTCGATAGTGGCTGCTCAAGATATATGACGGGTGACAAGAATCAATTCATCACCCTTGAAAGCAAAAAGGAGGAGTTGTTACGTTTGGTGATAATGGCAAAGGCCAGATCATGAGATTTGGTAAAATTTAAATAACTCCCTCCACATTTATTGAAAATATATTATATGTTAATGGTTTAAAGCATAATCTGATTAGTATTAGCCAATTGTGATAAAGGTTTCAAAGTATCATTTGAAGCTTCTATTTGCACTGTTTCTAATCCCATTGATAATAGCATTGTATTTATTGGAAATAGAAATGGCAATGTGTACTTGATTGATTTAGATAATTTGTCTACTAGTAATCATTGCTTAGTTGCTAATAATGCTAATATGAATGAGATTGGATGGTTATGGCATCGTAGATTAGGTCATGCAAGCACACACCTAATTTCAAAATTAATTAGAATGGATTTAGTAAAAGGCCTTCCACAACTAGATTTGAAAATAACAAAATTGTGATGCATGTCAATTTGGAAAACAAACTAGAAACTCTTTCAAAACTAAAAACATTGTTTCACTTCTAGGCCACTTGAACTACTTCACATGGATCTATTTGGACCTACTAGAACCACTAGTCTAGGAGGAAAGAAATATGGTCTTGTGATTGTAGATGATTATTCTAGATACACTTGGGTATTGTTTTTAGCTCATAAGGATGAGACCTTTCCAATATTTTTGAAATTCTTCAAGAAGGTCACAAATGAGAAAAACAACACTATAGTGTCTCTTAGAAGTGATCATGGCATAGAATTTAAAAATCATTTATTTGAAAACTTTTGCATTGAAAATGACATCCATCATAATTTCTCTGCACCTAGAACACAACAAAATGGAGTTGTAGAAAGAAAAAATAGAAATTTAGAAGACATGGCCCGTACCATGCTATGTGAAAGCAACCTACCAAAGTACTTTTGGGTGGAAGCTATAAACACGGCATGTTACATTCTTAATAGAGCCTTAATTAGGCCAATCCTTAAGAAAACTCCTTATGAACTATGGACAATAGAAAACCAAACATTAGTTATTTTCATGCATTTGGTTGTAAATAATTCATATTAATGGTAAAGATAATCTAATGGATGCAAAATCAGATTTGATGCAAAATCATATTCTTAGGATATTCAACATCTAGCAAAGCCTACAGAGTGTTTAACAAGAGAAACTTAATTGTAGAAGAATCCATTCATGTAGTTTTTGATGAATCTTTAGCATCGAGTTCAGAAAAGATTGATGATGAGGAAGATACAAACATATTAGAAAGGGATATTAAAAAATTGAATATAGATGTATCTTCAGATCATGAACAAGAGCTAAAGATAATGATTCTCCTAGTGTTGATGTTGTTGATGTAAATCATAATGATGTAGATCTTCCTAGAGATTGGAGGTATGCCTATGTCATCCAAAAGAATTAATTATAGGTGATCCATCTCAAGGAGTAAGAACTAGATCATCAATGAGAAACATCAATAATCATCTTGCATTTGTATCTCAAATTGAACCTAAAACTATTGAAGAGGCTGAAAAAGATAATAATTGGATGTTGGCTATGCAAGAGGAATTAAATCAATTCACTAGAAATAATGTCTGGACCCTTGTAGATAGACCTAAAGATCATTCTATTATAGGATCAAAATGGGTATTTAGAAATAAATTAGATGAAAATGGCATAGTAATTAGAAACAAAGCTAGATTAGTTGCAAAAGGATATAATCAAGAAGAAGGAATTGATTTTGATGAAACTTTTGCACCTGTAGCTAGATTAGAAGCAATTAGATTATTACTCGCATTTGCATGTCATATGCATATCAATTATTTCAAATGGATGTTAAAAGTGCATTTTTAAATGGATTTATAAATGAGAAAGTTTTTGTTGAACAACCACTGGTTTTGAAGATCATGAATTTCAAATCATGTTTTTAAATTGCACAAAGCACTATATGGTTTAAAACAAGCACCTAGAGCTTGGTATGATAGATTAAGCAAATTTCTGATTGAAAATGATTTTACTAGAGGAAATGTTGATAAAACACTATTTTTGAAAAGAAAAGACAAAGATTTATTAGTAGTACAAATATATGTTGATGATATTGTATTCGGTGCTACTAACAATCTTTTGTGTCAAGAATTTGCTAAGTTAATGCAGGGTGAATTTGAAATGAGCATGATGGGAGAACTCAACTTCTTCCTAGGACTTCAAATCAAGCAAATCAAAGAGGGGATTTTCATCAACCAAGCAAAATACACAAAGGAACTTCTCAAGAAGTTTGGAATGGAGTCAATCAAACCCTTGGAACACCTATGAGTCCTTCATGCAAATTATAAAGATGAAGATGGTAAGAAAGTAGATCAAAAGTACTACAGAGGTATGATCGGATCTCTACTTTACTTAACTCAAGTAGACCAGATATCATGTTTGTTGTTTGTCTATGTGCTAGATTTCAATCTGAACCTAAAGAATCTCACTTAATTGCAGTAAAAAGAATCTTAAGATATCTAAGTGGAACTAAAAATGTTGGATTATGGTATTCTAGAGACTCAACATTAAACTTAATTGCATATTCTGATTCTGACTATGCTGGATGTAAATTAGATAGAAAAAGTACAAGTGGTGCATGTCAATTCTTAGGAAGTAACTTAATCTCTTGGTTTAGCAAAAAGCAAAATTCGGTTGCATTATCAACTGCTGAAGCAGAATATGTTGCAGCTGGAAGTTGTTGTGCTCAAATCCTTTGGATTAAGCGACAACTTGAAGATTATGGCATAACACTTGATAAAACTCCTATTAGATGTGATAATACAAGTGCAAAAAATTTAACTAAAATCCAATTCAACATTCAAGAACCAAACACATTGAAATTAGATATCACTTTATAAGAGAACATGTAGCTAATAATGAAATTTGTCTTGACTATGTTAATACTGAAGAACAATTAGCTGACATATTTACAAAACCCTTGAGTGAAGAGAGATTTTGTTATCTTAGAGGTAAATTAAGGATTTGTGACCCTTTGGAATGATTTTGAAACCCTTAAGGAATGACTATCTAGATTTCTATTTTCTTGAAATTCTTTCATAATTTTAAGGACAATTTATCTAGTCATTCATGCAATTTGACTCTTCATATTCAAAGATTTTTTTAAAAATTTATTGACCCTATTTCGATAAGTTTCGGATGTTTGAAACTCATCTATTTTTCTCTGAAACTGTTAGTGGAGTCGACACCTCAATTTGAGGAGTCGACACCTCTCCTGTGTCACTCTCGGTCCTTGACCTTGGAGCCGACACCCGTATAAGTGGAGCGACTCCAGTTCGAGCGCTAACTATGTTAGCGACTTGGATTGACACCCGACTTTGCGGGAGTCGACACCTGGTGGTCCTAAGTTGACTTTATTAGGGCAGAGTCGACACCTCCATCGTTTTTATCGTTTCCAATCCCTTTCCAAACTCTCTCCAAACTCTCTCAAAACCTTCCCAAGCCAAATTCTCCTCAAATCAAACACTCCCAAGGATTTCTATGGCTCCTGAGCGGAGAGGATCGGTTCTTGGAGCTCCCATAACCACCGGGAAGCGTACGGCACGGCATCCCGTCCGCGAGCCATCTCCAAGCGATGATTCTTCCTCAACCCATTCAGATAATCCTGGTCCCTCATTTCCACATGTAGACACTTTAGTCGGGAGAGTTATTACTATGGGTAGAAAGGTTGATTTTGATTTCTTTGAGTCCGAAGGGTTTTCGATTGGAAGATAAATCAAAGAGCTAGGCTAGGACAAGGTTTGTTCGTTGGATGTTTCCACTTATCCGGCCCTTATTAAGGAATTCTATTTCAATTTATCAAGAAGAGATGGTGGGATTATCAGTTCTGTTAAAGGGAAAAGAGTTCACCTTACTTTTAGAGTTTAGGACGTCTTCTGAGCATCCCTGTCACTGGATTAGTTGCTGACATTCATAGTGAGAGGTCTGATGCATTATCAAGAATGTTAGGAAGAGAAGTATCTGATTTGAAGAAATTAGGGCTAATCAGTTGCCCTTGGAGCTTAGATTACTTTACAACATCTGCAGTAGGATTTTATTCCCTAAGACTGGCCGATTTGAGTATGTCTCGAAGCAAGACATTGTTGTTATGGACAGTGTTCTGACAGGTCAGCCTATTAACCTTGCTGGGATGATGATTTTCTATATGGCTAAGGCTGGAGGCAAAAGAGATCCTCACTGTCCTATGGTATGATTTTGACTATGGTATTTAGAAGTCAAGGTATTGTAATTTCTGATAATGAGCCTTCAAAGAACCTTAGACACACTGATTACTATAGCTTGGCTACTGTGCACCGGATGGGCTTTGTGAAGATTAATGGTCAATAGAAGAGGAAAGATCATCTGGATGAGAGAGCCACTGAATTAGATCTTCTGCACCCTCTGAGGTTTGTCCATCAGCGAGTCATCCTTCACCAGAGCCTAGCAGATCTTCACCACCTCCTGCTCCTGCTCTTGCTCCAGTTCCTGTACCACCACCTATGTCATCTGTTGGATTTTCAGACATTCAGTTAGAGCAACTCAAAATCTATTTGCTGCTCAAAAAGAAGAAATGAAGACAGAGTTTGATAGCCAATTTATGGATTTGAAGGAAACCCTTTACTCTTTGGATGATCGCATTAGATTGATTGAGTCTACCCTTGGTTCCTCTGCTGAATCCTTGAAGAATGATCTTGAGAACATATTTGAAGAGCTTAAGGATATTGGTGGAGACTCAGAAACATATTCCAAATGCAATGCTGAGCTTCAAGACAAGATTATGACTGCATGTGCATTTGTTGACAAAAGATTAAAAGAATTTGTTAGAACTCAAAGTGAAGGGATGGGAAAGATTGTAGAAGAATTGCAAAGACTTCTTAGAACTCATTTTTCATTATCTTGTAATGAAGTGTCTTTGATAATTAGTCTAGTTTGATTTATCTTGAAGTTTCAATGTAATGAAGTATAGTTTAATGTTTGATACAATGAAGTTTCATTTTGTAACATTTGACTTTTGTTGTAATGAACTTATCTTATACTTAATGAATATCTTTTGAACCTTGAAAAATCTATCAATTTGTCATTTTACTTAACCCTTCTTGATCTTTTTGTTGATTACAAAAAGGGGGAGAGTTATGTAAAATCATATATGCATTGACTGTAAAACAAAAACAAGGAGGAGACAAATAAAGAGGGGAAAATATTTAGCTTTTATATGCATTGATCAAGTAAGCTCAATTAAGCTTAATTTATTGGTATCTAATTAACTGCACATAAGGAGAGGCAATTAAAAGAGGTATCAACCATTAAAATTTTCTGTTAAAAGGAAGAACAATTGTTAAATTGAACTTCATAGGGGAGCTATCTCATTCAGGGGGAGCTTATCTGTGAGGATTAAATATTTGAAAATTTTGTTTTGAGAATCCAATTGTTTACTCATGCATATACTCAATGTTTTTATAATCATCAAAAAGGAGGAGATTGTTGACCCATTATTGATTTTAATGATAATAAAAGATATGAGTATATTCATTTTGTTACTAATAAATTTAACAAGTGTTTCAGGGCTTAAAAATGTTTGATTAATCAAAAGGTATAAAGAAACGTGTTTTGAATCAAATGTTAAAGGTATGTTTCAAAATTCAGAGCATGGAGTCGACACCTAAAAAGTCTGGAGCCGACCCCATGGCCGATCAAATGCTTTTCTGATTTTTGGCACGGTCTGGAGCCGACACCCAGTGTTTCGGAGCCGACACCTAGAGTTTTGGAGTCGACACTTACAATGTCTGGAGCCGACTCCAATACGGGAACAGAAAGCATGTTTTTGGACTACCCTGGAGCCGATACTTACAGTTTTCCGAAGCCGACACCTGAACGCAGTGAGCCGACACTTACCTTTTCCGGAGCCGATTCCTCAACGAACTTTTACTTTCTATTTTTGGATACACGACTTGGAGCTGACACCTAAAAGTTGGAGCCGACTCCAACCTGTCAGGAACGGATTTTTAAAATGTCAGAACGGCCTCCAACAGTAATATTTTCTCACTTAATCTCTAACGGACACTTTTTTGTGTGTAGGAGGAATCCAAGGACAAAATAATGGCTAGTTTTTCACCTAATCCTGGATTAAGAAGAATCTATAAAAGGGGAGCCCGTTCGTTTGAAAAAGAGACGAAAAAGAGAGAAAAATCAAATTGAAAAATCCAAGAAATCTTGAACAAGAAATCTAGAGGAAAGAATCAAAGTTCAAATCCATCAACTTCAGAAAGCTCAAAGAGAAATCCAAGGCATTCAAAGTTCAAATTCAGAGGATTTTCAAAAGGAGAGAAAGAGAGCCAAAATCCCTATTTTTCCCAACTTCTCATCTACAAATCTTTGTGAAGAATCCGAGCTGAGGCCTGATTCAACATATCACGGGAGAAGAGGAAAAGAAGAAAAGAAGAAAAGCTCAAATCAACTCTGCTTCAAACAGGCTTTTCTAACCTTGTTTATTTACATTGAATATTTGCTCATTTGAGGAGCTGTTTGTTATTGTAAACTCTATTCTCATTTGTTCTTGCTAGTTCAATCAGGGGGATTGAATTAGTGGAGATAGTATACCTCAGGTCAAGCTAGATTAGCTTGAGGTTTGGGTTTTGTGCTGGTGAGCCCGGGAAAACCAGCTGGGTTCGTTGTGATCCTGTGAGAAACAACAAGTTTGAGTTGTGAGCTTGTAAAACAACTCGGCTGTAATTTAGTAGATTATAGTGTGGACCCAAGTGGTACTTGGGAGTGGACATAGGTGTTGGATACACCGAACCACTATAAAATATTTGTGTTTGCCGTGTTTTGAATCCTCTCTCTCTCTTTGTTTGTGGTTAATACTTACCTTGCACTTAATCTTGTTTATTCCAAAGCTAATCATTTTAAAAGGTTAAATTTTTTTTAAGAACCCAATTCACCCCCCCCCCCCCCCTCTTGGGTTGCCATCTGGGCCAACATAATATATTTGGATTTTCATATAAACATTCATCTTTCATATAAACGAGGCAAGATTGAATAAAATTGCTTCTTTTATTAATTCAAAAAATCAAAAAGTATAAATACATCTGATTTCAAGGGCACTATTCCTAATAATCTCCCACTTGTCCTAAAGCAGATGTGACATATCTTTTAATCCCATTCCCATAAGATGTTTGTTGAACGTCTTCTTAGGCAGCGTCTTTGTGAACGGATAAGCCAGATTTTGTTCGGATGCTATCTTCATTACATTGACATCACCTCGATGCATGATCTCTCTTATGAGATGGTATTTCCTCTCTATATGCTTGCCCCTTTTATGGCTTCTGGGTTCTCTTGAATTAGCCACAGCATCACTATTATCACAAAATAATGTTAATGGCATATCCATTCCTAGAACAACTTCCAAGTCAGTATAGAACTTTTTAAGCCAAACTGATTCTTTAGCTGCTTCACAAGCTACTATGTACTCAGCTTCCATGGTAGAATCAGCAATGCTAGATTGTTTGATACTTCTTCAAACAACTGCTGCACCACCAAATGTAAACACTGATCCAGATGTCGACCTTCGAAAATCTTTATCTGATTGAAAATCAGAATCAGTGTATCCTTAGGGGTTTAGGTCTCCACCTGAATACACAAGCATATAATTTCTCATTCTCCGAAGATACTTGAGAATGTGCTTTACTGCCACCCAGTGCCCTATCCTAGGGTTTGACTGGAACCGACTAACAACTCCCACTACATAGCAGATGTCTGGTCTAGTGCATAGCATAGCATACATTAGACTTCAACTGCTGATGCATATGGAATCCGTCTCATGTCCTCTTCTTCTTATGGTGTCTTAGGATACTGTTCTTTAAAGAGAACAATTCCATGTCGGGTCGAAAGAAGACCCTTCTTGAAATTTTGCATCAGAAAATGAGCCAGCACCTTATCGATATAAGATGCCTGAGACAGTGCTAGGAGTTTGTTCTTCCGATCCCTAATGATCTGGATACCAAGAACATAACTCGCCTCTCCCAAATCTTTCATTTGGAAATGTTCAGCCAGCCATCTCTTTACGTTAGATAATATTTTTACATCATTACCAATGAGTAAGATATCATTTACATAAAGTACTAAGAAAACCATACTTTTTTTTTATTAATGAGCTTGTATACACACGATTCATCAACATTTTGCTCGAAGCCATAGGTTTTGATTGTTTCATCAAACCTAATGTTCCAAGACCTGGAGGCTTGTTTGAGTCCATAGATGGCTCTATTAAGCTTACAGACTTTCTGCTCCTGATCTTTAACAATGAACCCCTCTGGTTGTTCCATATATATGGACTCCTCTAGATAGCCATTCAGAAAGGCTGTCTTAATGTCCATCTGCCATATTTCATAATCAAAACATGCAGCTATGGATAAGAGAATGTGGATGGACTTTAACATGGCAACTGGGGAGAAAGTCTCTTCATAATCAACTCCCTCCTTTTGGGTATAACCCTTTTCCACAAGTCTAGCTTTGAAGGTCTCTACCTTCCCATCTACTCCTTTTTTCTTCTTGAAGATCCATTTACATCCAATGGGCCTGACATCTTCAGGTGGATCTACAAGTTCCCAGACAGTATTGGAGTACATAGACTCCATTTCTTGGTTCATGGCTTCTAGCCATTTGTCCATATCAGGATCATCCATCACATGCTGGTATGATGATGGATCATCATCGTTGGTATCAGCTACCATAACATTTACTTCGCTATCCTGTCTATAGCGGGCTGGGGTTATGATAACCCTCCCACTACGTCTAGGCACCATAATATCCTAACTAGGAGCTATGGTTTCTTCTTCCCTATTTTCAACAACTCTTGTTGATGGAGTGGTAATCTAATCTTTGAGCAACTCTTCGAGTACAACTTTACTCCGATGTTTGAATTTATGTATATAATTATTTTAAGAAAAGTGGCATTTGTCGATACAAACACCTTCTTTTCTTGTGGACTATAAAACAAACCTCCTCTGGTGCCCTTTGGGTAGCCAACGAATAGGCACACTTCTGTTCGTGGTTCTAGCTTCTCAGATTTGCCCTTAAGAACATGAACTGGATACCCCCATGTGCGAAAATGATGTAAACTTGGTTTTTGCCCATTCCACATCTCTAAGGGTGTTTGGATACAGATTTAGATGGTACAACATTCAAAATGTGCATTGTCGTCTGTAAGGCATATCCCTAAAATGATATCGATAGTGAGGAATAACTAATCATTGATCTAATCATATCTAACAATGTCTGGTTCCTCCTTTCTGCAACACCATTTTGCTGTGGAGTTCTCGGAGCCGTGAGCTGTGAAACAATTCCATGCTCAATAAGGTAATCCTTGAATTCTATATCAAGGTATTCTCCACCTCGATCTGATCGCAGTGTTTTCAGTGATTTACCTAATTGTTTTTCAACTTCTGCTCAAAATTTCTAAAACTTTCCAAAAGTCTCAGACTTACTTTGCATTAGGTAAATGAAACCATATCTTGAGTAATCATCAATGAAAGTGACAAAGTACTCATAACCACCTCTAGCTTGTACGTTGAATGGTCCACACACATCCGAATGTACTAGCTCTAGTGGTTCATTATCCCTTTGGCCCTTTGCAGATAAAGTTCTTTTGGTCATTTTACCTTCTAAACAAGACTCACAAATAGGAAAAGTGCCAACACTTAGCTCTCTCAGAGGACCATCCTTCACAAGTATGTTTATCCTATCAAGGTTAATGTGACCAAGCCTAAGGTACCAGAGATATGTTTCATTATCACTATTTATTACCTTTTGTCTTTTGTTAGTCTTAGGATTAGCTACTTTAAACAGTTCGGTATTGTAAGAAACATTTTCATAAGGCGATAAAACATATAACCCATCAACTAAACATCCATGACAAATTTTAAGACCATATCTTGAAACTGAAATAACATTTACATTAAATGAAATTCCATAACATTGTTCATGAAGTTTAGAAACTGAAATCAAATTTCTAGAAAAGTTTGGAATGAAATAAACATTATTCAAAATAAGAAATTTCTCTCCAAACGAAAGACTGGCTGTTCCAACTGCCTTGGCCGATACCGTAGCCCCATTACCAACCCTCATTGTCAACTCACCATCAGAAAGCTCTCTTAAAGAACTAAGGAGTTGCATAGAAGAACAAACATGATTTGTTGCCCCTGAATCAATTATCCAGGAGGAGGTATCAACCTCAACTAGACAAGCTTCAAGTACAAGTAAATCACATTTACTATTTTTCTTCTCTTTTATTTGGTTGATGGCAACTTGCCTCTTGTCATATTATTCTCTAACATTACAATCAGCAGCAAGGGTTGGCTCAAGATACCAAATTTGATGTTCTTATTAGTCAAAATATTATCAAGATCATATTTCCATTTGGGATAGTTTTCTTTAGTTAGGGTGTTGCTAGAAAGCAGAGAAGTAATGGGATTGTTCAAGGCCATTTTCTAAAAAAAAATCAAGATGAATGTTTATAAGTTTTTGGAATAGAGATTTCAAAAAATAATTGAACAATTTAAGGAAAATACAAGAAAAAAAACCCATATTCTATTCCCTCGATAATTCAACTGGCCATGTACAAGTCTGCCGCTGTAGGGTAGGTCAGCTTGCACACTTAGTTAAACCGAGACTCTTCTCGATTAATAAGTATGTTTCTAAAATAACTCTTATTTCCACACTTATTAACTACCGAATTAGAAAAGGTTTGGTCAAAGATATAATCAACACATTTGATCTCATATCTTTATGAGTAAGACCCACCATTTCAAATTTCTAGACTTAACCCAAGCATGCCACTGTAGGGTAGGTCAGGCCAGGCTTGAAATACATCTACAAATTCTATCCTAAGAGATCTAGCCTTGTTATTGAATTGAACGGATATCACTTGTAGGGGGATGAAATCAAAATCAAAGCGCCTTGAGGCGCCGTTCAAGTCTCACGGTGGTAAACCAATGGTGAAGACCAACAAATTTATTAATTACTCATTATTAAAGTGGGATTGTATTTTATTATATAAAGATAACTTTTTATCTTTTGAATTAAATTCAATAACCTTTAAATCTTGTCATCTCATGTAGATTTAATCTATGAATTTAATTCTCTCAAGAATCAAATCTTGTAAATATTTTAAGATAACTATTATCTTTTTAAAATTAATATAAAAAAAATTAATAATCATATTATTAAAATTTAATATCACATATTAACTTTTGAAATTGATTTCTATATAAAGAATCATATTCTTGTTATTTATGAAATTAAATAGATTAGTCTTAGATTTAATAATCTCATTATTAAATTAATATATATTAACTTAACCTAAGACTATTTTTAATTTCATAATTTTATTTAAGAATCAAATTCTTAATATTATAATTCCAAACCATCCATGTAAAAAACTTTTTAATATATTTAGAATTATGATAATATTGTCTTTGTTCATTAACTAAGGCCGGCATAATCATGATTAGTCAAATAGTCCTAATCAATAATTTTATGGTGCATAGGATGGATATTTTTAATTTCTATATGACATAATAAAATTAACTCATCAAATAAATTATTTTATTTTAATGATCGTGGCCCATCTTATGGCCAAACTGTTTGGAGTAGGCTTAGGACCAATTTGCTTCAAAAATAAGTTTGGGATTTGTCCCAAACCATTTGGGATTTTTATAATGATTTTCTTCACGTACGACACAAACCAGTTTGGATTTTGACGCGATAAAATCTGTGATCAAATCGCAGATCCTTTTGGTTTCAAAAATTAATTCCCAATGTGGTAATTAATTAAATCATAAATATTTCATAACAGCCTATTGTGCTCTCCGGATCGTAGATAGTTGGGTCAAACGCAATAAGGCACTACCAGCAGCCTTCCTTGCGATGCGTTCCTAATATCCCTACCATACGTCCGTTGGGAAAGAGATCCGAGGTACTACCAATAGCCTCCCTCTTGGATCACCTCTGGGTTGAACACGATAGAAACCAAGAACATGATAAATCACATGCCCACAATTCTTGGAATCTATATCCCATGCTCAACTTTTAAGCAAACAGTTCACGGTAAAATAAATACCAAATATCAAATATTTATGCATACCAAATATCAAATATTTATGCATACCCATCCATAACATGCATGCCTAATATCAAATATTATAAAACATGTCAAATTATCACATATTGACATCATGACAATATTAATATTAGTGCATGACCGCTCTGATACTAGTTGTTGGTTTTCAATATATATATGTGTGTGTGTAGCGGAAGCATGCAGACCGTTTAACATGCATAATATTAACATTGTCATATGAAAAGAAAAATTATCATATAATTTTTCTAAACTTAAAAACATACCTATATATTGAGGTTTTGAAGGAACAGATGTGCCCTACTACCGGATTCGTAGCTATGAATGAAGAATCCCACGGTAGAGTTTACGGGCCAAGGTACTTCATAAAATACCTGCAAAATTAAAACGAAACCAGAGCCTTCCTTACCTTTCTCAGGATCGGTATCGAATTATGAGAGTGGGCTCACTCTTGATTTTCTATATTTCTCACAATTCTGGTGCACATAAAATAAGAGAGAAAAAGGATGAAAGAAACTTTTCTTTCATTTTTCCCTTACTCATCTGAAAGTCCACCTTATGCCACTTTTTTAGGCTCGAGGTGAATTAGAAATTTAATTTAGATAACGTTCATCTGTTACAACATTTAATTTAGATAACGTTTATCTGTTACAACATTTAGATAATATTTATCTATTATAACATTTGATGTAAATAATGTTTATCTTTTACGGCCTATTTTGATTGCATGAGAACAATTCTTAAATGCACGTCAACTCCTTGATCATATCAAAGAAAAAGTTATTTTCTTATTTGCAACTAATTTACAAATAATATCTAAATTAAATATCTAATAAATCAAATTTATTATTTTATTTTTAATATTCTTAATAATCATATTATTAAAAATATTAAAAAATAAATAAAATTTCTCTCTCTCTATCAACTCATAATATGCACCACTTACAAGAGCAAAATTCTCTTATGTGATGTTTCACAATAACACTTATTATAAAGTGAAAAAAATAAATAATTAATCATATTAATCATTCAATTCAAGAGATTAACCTAAGACGATGTGGGGACCATGGACCCATAATTTCAAACTCCAATAAACTTGAATAAACTCAATTAAAACTCTTTAATTATTTATTTAGTTTATTAATCTTGAAGTTATTCCACTAAAAACTTGAGACTGCACTCTTGAAAATTATAGATTAATTTTACTCAAAAAACTTGAGTTGTCCATTGATATAATCAAATTCAACCCTCCATAATTAGTTCATAATTAAAGCTAGGTGTAATAATAACAGTTATACCCCTCTAATTTTCTCTTATTCTTTAAGTATCATTGATTAACTAGTTAAACAGCGCATAACTATTTAGCCCAATAATCAACACTTAAGGGAACTAATTTTAAGCTTCTTTTTAAAAGCCATAGATTCCATATCTTTAAATCATATTCCCAGCCCAACGTGTTATTAAACCTCCAAGATGTAAGTATTGGACCCAATATCAAATGAGCTTTAACAAACAAATCAAAAGATCCAATAGCATAATCAAGGAGTTTGTGATTAACTCAGGATTAAGGTTGATTTATATATGATCATCATATGACATAAATTGAATTCTTTATAACGATCTTAAATAAAGATTCAAATTATGTCGGTCCTTGTCCTATATAATCTTATTATATATAATACCTCCACTAAGTGTCTCTACACAACAATCCGGATAAGATTATCACATTCAGAATGTTCATGGACCGTATTAGAGATTAGCGATGAAAGATCCTTACTTCTATCAATCATGGACATATTTAAATATATTAGCTGTAATTTTAATCCTCTTGTATACATTATACTAAAATTACAGCCTCATATATTTTAGATTTTCATATAAACATTCATCTTTCATATAAACGAGGCAAGATTGAATAAAATTGCTTCTTTTATTAATTCAGAAAATCAAAAAGTATAAATACATCTAATTTCAAGGGCAATATTCCTAACACAGAATATATAAAGAATTTACAAGACATTAGAATAGTAGAGCAAAGATACAAGATCAAAAGAAAGCCTCATAATTAGTTTAGAGTGGATTGTAGCAATGGAGATAATAGGGAGAGAAGCATCTAATGATTACCTTTTCTTTTGCTATGACTGATTGATCCCTAAAGTTGATGGCTTTCCAATATTTTCTACAGGACAGAAAGTGGAGAAGACTTCTTCTTGAGGAATATACCGGCTTTCCTTTTTGACCATACCTGCCAACACATAGGGGCCATTAATTGATCATGAGAACTTCTCAAGTGGCTCTAAATGTAATATCTTTCCCAACAGGAGTCTCCTTAAAGAATCCAAATCACTTTTTCACTCGCTTTTCTCATTTTAAAATTCTTTGAAGAATTCACTACAAGAGATTTTAAATATTGCGACGCCCAAATGCGTCGCAATTGCGTCGCTAAACATGATATTGCGACGCAACAAGGGCGTCGCTCAACTGTCCGTCGCAATACCCTTTGTCGCAATTGCATCGCAATATTGCGACTCTCTGCGACGCTCTTGCGACGCCACATTGCATCGCAATATTGCGACGCATGCAAATGCATCGCTAAATTTAAAAATAAATTTAGTTAAAAAAAATTATTATTAAATATTGCGACGCACTAAATTGCGTCGCAATATTTAAAATAATTTTTTTAAAAAAATTATTATTAAATATTACGACGCACTAAATTGCGTCGCATATTTAAAATAATTTTTTTAAAAAAATTATTATTAAATATTGCGACGCAATAATTTGCGTCGCAATATTTAAAATTAATTTTTTAAAAAAATTATTATTAAATATTGCGACGCACTAAATTGCGTCGCAATATTTAAAATAAATTTTTTTAAAAAAATTATTATTAAATATTGCGACGCAATAATTTGCGTCGCAATATTTAAAATTTTTTTAAAAAATTATTTTAAATATTAACGCATTAAATTGGGTAATTCAATTTCGCTAAATCTAAATATTGATACAAACATTTTTCACTCAATCCAAACAATAATATATTTCAAAAAATAATTTATATATTAAAATTTTGAAGTTTTTACAACATAAAAAAAGAAAAAAAAAATACATCAAGAATCTGAACGATCACGTGGAGGCTGTGGAGGCTGTGGAGGCTGAAGACTCTGCGACAAGCGTCTAACCATATCCCGCAAATAATGCATCTCATCTCGCATGTCTGCAACCTCCTGATCCCGGCCTCGCATACGATCCTCAAAATCCTGCTCGACCTCCTGGCGAACCTCCTCTGCAATAGATCTGCGAAGCTCCTGTAAACGCTCGGGAGGAAGATCAGCAGGAACTCGCGAGCTGGAGGCCTGATGGGGAAAAAATGTAGAAGCTCTAGTGCCCATACCATAGACCCTGCGGTCTCGTGGCTGGGCACCAACAGCCTCCAAAAACACACGTCGACTCTCCTCTGCTGAGAGTTCGACGGGCGTCTCCCCATCAGTAGAGTCGACCTGCGATGCCTGGGAGCGAAGCTCCTCGACTCGTGTCTTGAAATTATGAAATCAACAATAAATGAGTTAATAAATTTCTCGAAATAAAATTTTAGAAATTAAACAGATACTACATAAATCTAATTTCTTACCGCAACCTCCCGTGATCGCGTGTCGACCCAGGAGCCGTCCCTCCTGGTGTGTGTCGCCCTGAATAGACGAAACTCACCAGGATCTCCGCCCTCCTGCTCAGTCTATAACAATAAAAAAAATGATATTAATACAAATATTTGTAAATAACTAAAATAGTAATTAAAATATTTATGTTTTCTTACCATACGCCGTCTGTGCTCCTGAATCGAAATGGAGCCCGAAGTATGACGGGAGAGACCCGTGCCAGGACCGCCCTTCTCAGATCGGCGGTTCGTGCTGGCTGATGCGGACCTCCTGCGCCAGCCATCGGACTCCCAGGCCTGCTGCCACTCGTGCCAAATACCCTCTGGCACGTGCGCAGGACGCTGACCCGATGACCTCCAACGATGAAGCATGTCGGAGTATCGGCGTCGCGTCAGAGCCTCCCATGCTGCCCTAATGGCATCATGGGTGGCAGGATCCCACGTAAACTTTTTCTGCATTAAAATAAACAGTTAGTTTCTGAATTTATTAACTTTAAAGAATTATATATCACTGATAAATTGTATTTAATAAGTTTACCTGAAACTCAGAAAAATAAAACTCCCTCGTGGCTGGCGATACGTGGCGCCAATCGTAGCCACTGGGATCTGCACGCCTCTGAAAAACGGCGCTGATGTGGCTGGAGACATGATGCTGCTCAATGAATCTGTTAAAAAAATGCAAGTTTATAAGTAAATGACTTAAAAACATAAATAAAATATTTTTAATTAGTATATACTTACATCCCCTGAGCATCAAGTCGAAGTACAGTGCGGCCGCCGATGGAAGAACTCTCGGAGGTCTGTGCCGATCGGGTGGATGGTAATACTGGTGCAGAGATCGAAGGCTGCGCCTCTGCTGGAGATCCAAACTCTCCATCTCCGACGCTCATGTGATCTGATGTCGCAGGATCCAAACTACGTCTCTGCTCACCCAACTGTCGTCGGTAGATCTACCTCTGCCCCTCATACTGAAAATACTAAAGATTCACACAATTAAATTACGATTAATGATTGACTATGTAAGAATTTAACACTTATAAAAAAAAGTTAAATTTTAAAAAACCTTTATGTTTAATCGGTGTCATTTGTTTCGTGAAATGTTGGTTCAACATCCGATGCCGTATCGGATTGCGAATCAGTTTCATTATCATCGGAAGGAAACCGAACATTTGCATCCGCAATTTCTTGGACATCACCACTTGGATCTCTAAGTGATGTTTCAGGAGCCCTTGTGTCATCCTCAATTGCATGCATTTCCATCTCATCCTCTTGAAATGCAGGGCACTCGGCTGATTGACTTGATGAACTCTCCTCTAATACGATTGTTGAACGTGGGACGATTTTAGAAACGGCCCACCAATCTCGCTTGTCGTTGCGCAAACTTGGATATCCGCAGTAAAAGACTTGCTGAGCTTGGGATGCAAGGATGAATGGGTCATATTTCTGTAATCTTCGTCGATGGTTCACTTCAACCAAATTATAGTCGTTATGAACCCTTTTGCCCACAGGAACTATCGGATCGAACCAATCACAACGAAACAATACGGTTCGTTTCATAGGCCAACCGGGATATTCAACTTCAACCACCTCTACTAACTTTCCATAATAATCCTGCATATTTGCTCCAACACTTTCTCCTTTTACACACACGCCCCAGTTCTGCGTGCCTCTTGAAGCTGCTAATCGTTCAATCTGAAATTTGTACCCATTTACAAAATAGCCAGTAGAGGTTGTTACGGTCTTCAATGGCCATTGCGATAGACATTTAATGAAAATATTGTCGGTTGTCGACCATGGACCGTTGACCTATAAATTAATAAGCTATTGACATCCAATTCAAAAAATAATAGCCATTATCGAAATTGATTGAGTGATACTACTCACAAATTCATAAAACCAGTAAGCAAACTCCGTTTCTAATTTCTGCCCAATTGCAACTTGACTGATGTCGGGATTCATCTGTCGTTGTCTATCACAAAACATCCTTATGGGATGAAAAGGATGAAAACTACTGTTAGAAATTAAATATTATGGTATATTATTATATAAATTTAAATTTTCAATTTAGCATTGAAGTATACACTTACTCAATATATGGATCGACTTCTCGACAGTTCATTAGGATGTAATAATGTGCTGCATTATACTCCATATCGCTAAGATTTCTTGACTTCTGCCCACCAAATGAACGGCCGATAGCTTTAAAAATTGATATTCTACCGTCATTAGCTTCTGCTTCGTCCACACATACGTCATCGTTACGACCATGATTTCGGCTCCTCGTGTGGACGTGACCCTCAAAGTAATGTGAGGCAAAAGCTGAAACTTCTTCGACCAAGTGTGCATTGCATATAGAACCTTCAACCCTTGCCTTATTACGCACATTATTTTTTAACTTCTTAAGATACCTATATGTAAAGTTGCAACAAAAAATTAACGAATTTTTCAAGCAATGAAATAATATTTGAAATGTCAACATATCTTAATGATGTATATATTTACCTCTCGAAAGGATACATCCAGCGATACTGCACGGGACCAGCTATGCTCGCTTCGTATGGCAAGTGAACCGGTAAATGCTCCATTGAGTCAAAAAAACTGGGAGGAAATATTCGCTCAAGCTTGCATAAAATAATTGGAATTTCCTCCTCAAGCCTTGCCATGGATGCAGAAGTAATGACTGCGGCAGATAACTCCTTGAAGAATAAGCTGAGCTCCGTAATTGCCTTCCAGACATGTTGCGGAAGCAACTCACGAAAAGCTATAGGTAATAATCGTTGCATGAAAACATGGCAGTCATGGCTCTTCATGCCGAACAACTTGAGCTTATGCATGTCCACACACCTACCGATATTTGAGGCATAACCATCTGGAAATTTTAACCCTCTTAGCCAGTTACATAAAACTTCTCGTGAATTTCTGTCAAGAGTGTAACATGCTTTAGGATAGGTCCCATCGGCACTCCTTCTCAAATCACCTCTTCTGCAGTACTGATTAAGTTCTTCTCTTGACTTTGCAGTATCTTTTGTTTTTCCCGGGATGTTTAGCACCGTGTTAAATATGTTATCAAAGAAATTTTTCTCGATATGCATAACATCCAAGTTGTGCCGGATGAGATTTGTGCTCCAATAAGGCAAATCCCAAAATATACTTCGCTTCTTCCAGTTATGTTCTTTACATATACGGCTATTTATTCTATCTGCATCCGGTTCCCATGCATACATCAACCCCAAATGCTCTATAGAATCAAATAGATCCGTGCCGGACCTAACCGGTTCGGCAAATTTTGTGACTGCTTTGTTCTTCCGGAAGGCGATCAAGTTACGCCTGTAAGGATGATTTGGGGGCAAGAACTTCCTATGGTTATCAAACCATGACTGCTTACCACTCTTCTGCAATGTAAATGCATCCGAATCATACATGCAATGAGGGCATGCCAGACGTCCAGCAGTGCTCCAACCAGACAACATTGCATATGCCGGAAAATCACTTATTGTCCACATCAAAGCAGCTCTCATTAAGAAATTTTGTTTCATAGAAATGTCGTAGGCTACCACTCCTGTTTCCCACAACATTTTCAATTCGGCCACCAACGGTTGCAGAAAGACATCAATCTTTTCCTTTGGATTTGATGGTCCTGGAACCAAAACGGTTAAAAACATTGCAGGATCTTTCATGCACTTCCACGGAGGAAGGTTATATACAGTCAGTATCACAGGCCAACATGAATACTGTTGCCCCGCTTGACCAAATGGTTGGAAGCCATCGGTACAAAGACCTAATCTCACATTCCTTATATCTTCAGCGAAATCAGGATGATTTTCATTGAAATGCTTCCAAGCCTTTGAATCTGATGGATGCCGCATTTCATCCTCTTTAGATTCATGTTCGGCATGCCATCTCATATCAGCAGCTGTTGCCTCAGATCTGTATAATCTCTGCAGGCGTGGGGTAAGAGGAAAGTAATGCATCCTCTTGTAAGGCACACTTTTCCTCCTACTTGTACCGGCTCCTCCTTCGGTGTTTTTGAACCTCGATTGCCCACAAATCTTACACCATCTCAGCTCTGAGTCTTCACCCCAAAATATCATACAATTGTTCAAGCAACAATCGATCTTATTAACTGGGAGCCCAAGCCCACGCAACAACTTCTTTGTTGCGTAAAAACTGTCTGCGGCAACATTATCATTTGGCAGAATTTCTTTGATTAACTCAGCTACAGAATTGAACGCCTTTTCTGATAATCGATGTTCTGCCTTAATATTCAACATTCGAGCAGCTGTAGAGAACTGGGAATGACCCTCACACCCAGGATACAATTCTTGATTGGCAGCACGCAACATATCGTAAAATTGTTGTGCTTCTGGATTTGGTTCTTCCATAAATGTATTCTGATTGAAGTCATTACCCGATGCATTCATAACCATTTGTTCATATGTGTTTAAATTCACAAATGGTTCATCTACGGGAATTGACTCTTGTTGGCCTATAACAGCTGCTGGAATATCCTCTGGTTCACCATGACAGTACCAAACATAGTAATCAGGAACAAAACCCTTCTTACACAAATGCACCTTAACAGTTTCCACATCTCTGTAGGCTTTATTCTGACACCTGTGGAAGTTGCATGGGCACCTAATCCTAGGCCCATCCATCCATTCAGGTTGGCTACATGCAAATGCGATAAATTCTTCCAATCCATTCAGAAAATCTGGATTCAGCAAGCCATCTTTTATCCTTGCATACATCCATGAGCGAGTCCCGCTCATTTTTGACCGACTTATACAAAGTCTGGTAAATCATTAAATGAAACCAAAAAATAAAACTATATTAGTATTAAAATATATAACTAAATTATTTCTTGGGCACAAATTAAGGTTAATTACAACCAATTAAATCATTTATAAGTACCCAAATTTTTTTAGGTAATAAGGACCCTACCATGCAAGGGCGAGCCACGGCTACGATCCTTGGGGTGCTAGCAAGGACCGATGCATAGGTTAATGGCTAAAGAGAGGGCTTGAGTTTGTGTCGGGCCATAAGGCGGTGCGTTTAGTCATTAGACTTCACAAGAATTCAAGTGTCTTAAATAATTCTACCTTCACTCCATGTCTACAAGGTAAGGCCCTATCCCATTCAAGAATATTTTTTGTGATATGTTATTCTGCTATTAATTATCATCGATCGGCAACATTGAAATTTCGGCAGCATTTCCCCATATGTTCTCCTACATGTGTGGTATATAAGCCACACTAGGAGAACGTATGAGCAAATGCAAACCGAAATCTCACCCCACGATGATTACTAGCAGACTAACATGTCACAAGAAATATTCCCAAACTGTCCACCAGGACAATTTGAGAATTTGCAAGACTAAGGCTTACAAATTCTCAAACGGGTCTAAAGGTTAATTAAAGTGCTGTGATTATGGAAGTCCGAAGACAATCGAACTTATGCTTGTTATTCTTAACTTCTTGTGAATTATACATGTAATCACTAACTTTTTAAGATTATTGTGTCAAATACAAATGTTTGCGAATACTAAAATGTAAATCATTGAAACTAGTAATTTGTTGCTGGAAATTAAATAATATTACAACAAAACATTTTATTTAGCATTTCAAAATGTAATGCATCATTAAGTTTGCAGCAGAATATAAATAATCAAGACATAACAAATGTAAATGAGTATAAATGCACAAATACTATTGTCATAAACATTCTGCTTAAATTAATTATTGCATAAATATTATGTAAATTAAATAATCTAGCATTACAAATATTATTGAATAATCAAGACTTCCAAACAGCTTTATTAGGGGGGTTTCCCCCTCCCCGTGTTAAAACAAAATTTTTTTTTTTTTTTTTGACAGTGGCCTGGCCACCGTGGCCGCGGCCGTGGCCGGACAAGAAAGAAAGGGGGGGGGGGGGGTTCCCCCCTCCCCCCACAGTGGCCTGGCCATGGCCGGATGGGGGGGGGGGGGGTTCCCCCTCCCCCCTGTTAAGAAAAAATTTTTTTTTTTTTTTGTCACAGTGGCCTGGCCACCGTGGCCAGGCCACTGCCGGCCACGGCAGCGGCCGTGGCCGGACAAGAAAAGAAAGGGGGGGCGGGGGGGTTTCCTCCCCTCCCCCCTGTTAAAAAAAAATTTTTTTTTTTACAGTGGCCTGGCCACCGTGGCCAGGCCACTGCCGGCCACGGCAGCGGCCGTGGCCGCCTTGTCCGGCCGCGGCCACGGCCGTGGCCGGACAAGAAAAGAAAGGGGGGGCGGGGGGTTTCCTCCCCTCCCCCCTGTTAAAAAAAAATTTTTTTTTTTGATTACAGTGGCCTGGCCACCGTGGCCAGGCCACTGCCGGCCACGGCAGCGGCCGTGGCCGGAGAAGACGGCCACGGCAGCGGCCGTGGCCGCCTTGTCCGGCCGCGGCCACGGCCGTGGCCGGACAAGAAAAAAAGGGGGGGCGGGGGGGTTTCCTCCCCTCCCCCCTGTTTAAAAAAAAAATTTTTTTTTTGATTACAGTGGCCTGGCCACCGTGGCCAGGCCACTGCCGGCCACGGCAGCGGCCGTGGCCGGAGAAGACGGCCACGGCAGCGGCCGTGGCCGCCTTGTCCGGCCGCGGCCACGGCCGTGGCCGGACAAGAAAAAAAGGGGGGGGGGGGGGTTTCCTCCCCTCCCCCCTGTTTAAAAAAAAAATTTTTTTTTTTATTACAGTGGCCTGGCCACCGTGGCCAGGCCACTGCCGGCCACGGCAGCGGCCGTGGCCGGAGAAGACGGCCACGGCAGCGGCCGTGGCCGCCTTGTCCGGCCGCGGCCACGGCCGTGGCCGGACAAGAAAAAAAGGGGGGCGGGGGGGTTTCCTCCCCTCCCCCCTGTTAAAAAAAAAATTTTTTTTTTTTGATTACAGTGGCCTGGCCACCGTGGCCAGGCCACTGCCGGCCACGGCAGCGGCCGTGGCCGGAGAAGACGGCCACGGGCCGTGGCCGAGAAGACGGCACCGGCCACGGCAGCGGCCGTGGCCGTAGGAAATAAATAAAAAAAAATCATTTTTTTTTAGTTTATCGGAGCTAACCTTGGTTGAGATGAGATCGCCCGGAGTCGGATGCGATCGCCGGGTAGCCGGAGGACGGGGATGCGCCGGAGATTGGAGCTTTAGCTTCACGGCGGCGGCTAGGTCAAGACGGGAAGGAGGAAAGGAGAAAGGGGCCGGCTTAAATATAGGCAATTAGCGACGCCAAAATTGCGTCGCAATTTTCGTCGCAAAATTTTTTTTTTTTTTTCTTAGCGACGCACTAGGGCGTCGCTAATCCATCGTTAATACATGTTTTTAATAATTTTCTGAAAACATAGCGACGCCAATAAATGCGTCGCTAAGCGTCGCTAAATTGGCGCCATCACCTGGCGGGAAAAATATTTTTATTTTCTAATAATTGCGTCGCTAAGGCGTCGCAATATTTTTTTAATAATTTAAATTGATTAAAATAAAAACTTATTACATATATTGCGACGCAATAAGTGCGTCGCAATTATTTTTTAAATATTTTTAAATGAAAATATTTAAATTTATTATAATAATTGCGACGACAAATTGGCGTCGCAATTTATTTAATAATATTTATAAATGATTATAATTAATGTTAATAATTGCGATGATAAATGGCATCGCAATTTATTTTATAAAATTTTTAATTACATAAACTTATTTATTGCGACGATTCGACGATCCAACGGTTGCGATCGATCCAAGCCCTGATCCCGATCGGCAACGACCGATCGCGGACCGCGGCAATCGGTCCGATCGGCAAAGGTCCGACGGTTGCGATCGATCCAAGCCGTGATCCCGATCGGCCACGACCTATCTCGGACAGTTGCAATCCGTCCGAGATCGCGACGATCCGACGGTTGCGATCGATCCAAGCCCTGATCCGATCGGCCACGACCGATCTCGGACCGTGGCGATCCGTCCGATCGCGACGATCCAACGGTTGCGATCGATCCAAGCCCTGATCCCGATCGGCCACGACCTATCTCGGACAGTTGCAATCCGTCCGAGATCGACGACGATCCGACTGTTGCGATCGATCCAAGCCTGATCCCGATCGGCCATGACCGATCTCGGAAGTTGCAATCCGTCGAGATCGGCGACGATCCAACGGTTGCGATCGATCCAAGCCCTGATCCCGATCGGCGACGACCGATCGCGGACCGTGGCAATCGGTCCGATCGGCAAAGATCGACGGTTGCGATCGATCCAAGCCTGATCCCGATCGGCCACGACCTATCTCGGACAGTTGCAATCGTCCGAGATCGACGACGATCCGACGGTTGCGATCGATCCAAGCCCTGATCCCGATCGGCCACGACCGATCTCGGACCGTGGCGATCCGTCCGAAATCGGCGACGATCCAACGGTTGCGATCGATCCAAGCCCTGATCCCGATCGGCCACGACCTATCTCGGACAGTTGCAATCCGTCCGAGATCGATGACGATCCGACGGTTGCGATCGATCCAAGCCCTGATCCCGATCGGCCACGACCGATCTCGGACCGTGGCGATCCGTCCGAAATCGGCGACGATCCAACGGTTGCGATCGATCCAAGCCCTGATCCCGATCGGCCACGACCTATCTCGGACAGTTGCAATCCGTCCGAGATCGACGACGATCCGACTGTTGCGATCGATCCAAGCCTGATCCCGATCGGCCATGACCGATCTCGGACCGTTGCAATCCGTCGAGATCGGCGACGATCCGACTATTGCGATCGATCCAAGCCCTGATTCCGATCGGCGACGACCGATCGCGGACCGCGGCTATCGGTCCGATCGGCAAAGATCCGACGGTTGCGATCGATCCAAGCCGTGATCCGATCGGCCATGACCTATCTCGGACAGTTGCAATCCGTCCCAGATCGCGATGATCCGACGGTTGCGATCGATCAAGCCCTGATCCCGATCGGCCACGACCGATCTCGAACCATGGCGATCCGTCCGATCGGCGACGATCCAACGGTTGCGATCGATCCAAGCCCTGATCCCGATCGGCCACGACCTATCTCGGACAGTTGCAATCCGTCCGAGATCGACGACGATCCGACGGTTGCGATCGATCCAAGCCCTGATCCCGATCGGCCACGACCGATCTCGGACCGTGGCGATCCGTCCGATCGGCGACGATCCAACGGTTGCGATCGATCCAAGCCCTGATCCCGATCGGCGACGACCGATCGCGGACCGCAGCAATCGGTCCGATCGGCAAAGGTCCGACGGTTGCGATCGATCCAAGCCTGATCCCGATCGGCCACGACCTATCTCGGACAGTTGCAATCCGTCCGAGATCGGCGACGATCCGATGGTTGCGATCGATCCAAGCCCTGATCCCGATCGGCGACGACCGATCGCGGACCGCGGCAATCGGTCCGATCGGCAAAGGTCCGACGGTTGCGATCGATCCAAGCCCTGATCCCGATCGGCCACGACCTATCTCGGACAGTTGCAATCCGTCCGAGATCGACGACGATCCGACTGTTGCGATCGATCCAAGCCGTGATCCGATCGGCCACGACCGATCTCGGACAGTTGCAATCCGTCCGAGATCGGCGACGATCCAACGGTTGCGATCGATCCAAGCCCTGATCCGATCGGCCACGACCTATCTCGGACAGTTGCAATCCGTCCGAGATCGGCGACGATCCGACGGTTGCGATCGATCCAAGCCTGATCCCGATCGGCCACGACCGATCTCGGACCGTGGCGATCCATCCGAGATCGGCGACGATCCGACGGTTGCGATCGATCCAAGCCCTGATCCCGATCGGCGACGACCGATCGCGGACCGCGGCAATCGGTCCGATCGGCGACGATCCGAGGGTTGCGATCGATCCAAGCCCTTATTCTGATCGGTCACGATCGATTTTGGACCGATCGCTATTTAACATAATTAATTTTTTTAAATATATAACGACGCAAAGGGTTCATATTTTTTTAATATGATAATTATAATATAAAAAATTAACTTTAATTCAAATAATTACGATGCAACAAGTACGTCGCTATATTAAAACATAATTTTTCAAATTAATATTTTTGCTTATTACATCGCTAATGCGTTGCTATTTAACATAATTAATTTTTTTAAAATATTGCAACTCAATGTGTTACGTCGTAATTATTTTTCTCATATTTATAATTTATCAAATTTAATTTTATTTAAAATTATTGCGATGCATTTATTGCGTCGCTATATTAAAAATAATTTTAATTTATTTTCTGGTTTATTGCATCGCTAATGCGTCGCTATTTAAAATATTTAATTTTTTCCAAAATATTGCGACGCACTGGGTGGCATCGCAATATTTTTTTAAAATATTAGTACTGTAAAAATATAATTCCATTTAAATTATTTGCGACGCAATTGTTGCGTCGCTATATTAAAAATAATTTTTCTATTTTCCAATTTTATTGCGTCGCTAAGGCGTCGCTATTTAAAATATTTAATTCTTTTGAAAACATTGCGACGCACTGGTTGGCGTCGCAATATTTTTTAAATTATTACTACTGTAAAAAATATAATTTCATTTAAATTATTTGCGACGCAATTGTTGCGTCGCTATATTAAAAATAATTTTTCTATTTTCCAATTTTATTGCGTCGCTAAGGCGTCGCTATTTAAAATATTTAATTCTTTTGAAAACATTGCGACGCACTGTTATGCGTCGCAATATTTTGTAAACTATTTATATTTTAAACAATATAATTTTATTTAAATTATTTGCGACGCATTTATTGCGTCGCTAAATAAAAAATTATTTTTCTTATTTTCTAATTTATTGCGTCGCTAATGCATCGCTATTTAATATATTTAATTCTTTTAAAAACATTGCGACGCACTGTGATGCGTCGCAATATTTTTTTCCGATAATTAGATTTTATAAAATTTAATTTAATTTCAATTATTTGTGACGCAATTGGTGCGTCGCTAAATTAAAATAATTTTTCTAATTATCTATTTTATTGCGTCGCTAATGCGTCGCTATTTAAAATATTTAATTCTGTAAAAAAATTGCGATGCAATATTTGTGTCGCAATATTTTTATTGATATTTATATTTATAAAAAATTAATTTAAAAATATTGCGACGCAATATTTGCGTCGCAATATTAAAAATTTAATTTTTTTTGATTTTTTGGTTAATTGAGTCGCTAATGAGTCGCTAATGCGTCGTAATATTTTGTTGTCACAAAGGCGTCGCAAAGAGGTCGCAATTTAGCGACGCAAATTTGCGTCGCTAAATTTGCGTCGCTATTTCAGTATTTTCTTGTAGTGATTCCTTGTAGTGCTTCTACCTTTCCTCCCAAGGAAAATTCAGATCTGCTATTCAACCAGAAGGTGATGGTTATGTCATGATCTAGGCTCTAAGTGGATCTGCTCAAGTGCAAGCTTCATCTTTCAGTGCAACAACTTATGTTTTTATGGATGCCAATCCCTACACCTTGATGAAGGAAGTTTATAGTGTTGTTGCTAGAGTCCATTTTAATACATTTAGGCTATTAGAGAAGTCTGTCCATCCTCTAGTGGACAGGTTTGGTTGGCGCACTTCAGACATAATTCTATCCATCCTCTAGTGGATAGGTTTGGTAGGCACACTTCGTGGTGCATGAGGTGGCATGAGCCGATGCATTACCATCTCAATTCTAAGGTGATCGAGGGTAAACTCTCTCCAGGGCTGGCTAGAAGCTTTTTGTACTTAATTTTTTTTCTTTTCGATTGGAGAGAGCATTGACTAAGGAGGCAGGCCATTAGAAGGAAATCTAATTAATGATGTATATATATATTATTAAAATATTTTAATAATTTTTTAAAATATTTGTTACAGAATATTTGATTTGGTTCTGCAAAAATATTTGATTAGATTATAGAATATTTGGTAAGATGTGAAATTCAGGGCACTTGATATAACTTGTTAAAGTATTTTATTTATCTTTATGATTATCAAGTTTTATGCAATATTTATCGTAGACAATTCCTGTCACACACACACACACACACACACACACACACACACACACACAAGAATGCCTCTTCGAGGGGATTAAGCCTCCAAAGAAAATAGGAAGGATTGGAACTCTAATTATTTAAGAAAAGCTAAATACAATTATAGAAAAATATCTTCTAATAAAAAAATACATAATTGAAGAAATAAATCATTATCACTTAAAAAGAAATAATAGAATGTTTTTCACTAATTACAAAAAAAAAAATCAACCACTAGTATTAATGAATATTGTGATCAACAACACTATCATTCTATGCAAAGTGCGCAAGAGAGCTCCCATCCACTCTATACGTAATGTGTGATAGATTAGGGACAAACCAACTGGGTTGAGACCAAGTTTACTGAGGGCCATTCGGATAAAAGGGCTCGACACTTCCATCCTCCAATCTGAACGCACCTAAATCACGAGTTTTATCTTTATGTTCAAGGATTGCCTCCCAATAACCATTAGTGAAATAGATGCAATTTTCTTTCAATGCAAGAAAGTCATGCTTTGATACGGCGAAGAAGTAATTATCACCCAAGAATAATGCATAGTCACCCAAGCTCTTCGAGTCGTTTTTAAACCGGTGCTAAAAGGCACCAGTTTTAGAAAAAAAGGGTGGGAACGAAGCTTATTGTAAAACTGGTGTTAAAGTGAAAAATGCTATTTAAAATAGCGTTTTTCACTTTCATCTTCTCACCCTTGCTGCGCCATGTCAGCGAAAGCCTTCCGTTGGCGTGGAAGAAGGCGAACTAGAAGTCGCCACTTAAAGTAGCAATTTCAATGCAGAAATCGCCACTCCAAGTGGCAATTTCCTTTTGACCAAGCAAATTGCTTACGGTACAATTAATAAGAGGAGAAGAGATGAAACTGGTTCAAGTGCTATGCGGAAAAAAGGAATGGAGATGAGAGAAGTAATTAATAAAAGGAGAAGATATGAAAGGAGATGGGACTAGGGAAGGATGAGAGAAATGATACGGTTCACGAAGCGTTTAGAAACTTGGAACGTTATCCCTTCATGGCGTATGTAGAGCCAGGTCAATTAATTAAAGGTGATAAAAGAGTGATGTGCCCTTTTCGCTTGATGCCACTGAAATGGTTTCGCATTAGCATAAAGCATGGGATGATGAGCTCACTTTCTACGTCACAAAGGATGAAATCATCTTTCTAGAAAGGCTGAGATGAAACCATCATTTTTTTTCGCTACTTGAATTTAATAAATAAACCATTTTGATGTTTTAAGAATATACTCAAAGCTTTCTAAAGTAGCCAACTATATATATCTAGAAAAAAAAAAACACAATATCTATTATTAACATATGAATGCTAAGTTATCAGAAATTGTATAGATATAATGTAACATTCTTTGAAATAATCAATACTAATACTAGACTTAACCTGCTCGACTTACCTTATACGCAAAGCTTATAGAAATATAATTTATTAATCTTCGTATCTTTAAGTAGACCCATCTTGAATAGTTTAAAAGGAAAAAGTTTGATAAAAATATGCATTACTCTTGTATGAATGCATCTCTAATAGGGCTGAAAACGGATCGGATAAACTTCAACCTATCCGTATCCATATTTGAATTTTATCAGATTCGGATATTCATTTTTTAGTTTAATCAGATTCAGATACAAATTCGAATATTTAATCTAAAAATTTATTGGATACGAATACAAAAACGGATTTACCTATTTTTTTAGATACAGATACGGATATCCGTTTCATATTCAATTCTTTAAATTTATATTATTAATTAATGAGCAAAGGCTCGAAGCATTGGGAAGAGGACAGAGATGGTTGACAGAGACTCTTCCACCACTACTAGAGGCTGGGGTTTTGGCACAGAAAAAATTGAGCGACCACCTAGGGGCGGTCGCAAAGCCATCTTTAGCGACCGCTTGAGGGCGGTTGCTAAAGGTGGTCGCGAAAAGTTAAAAAAAAATGGATGTCCACCGTTTCAAGACCACCTTTAGCGACCGCTTGAGGGCGGTCGCTAAAGGTGGTCGCGAAAAGTTAAAAAAAAAACGGATGTCCACCGTTTCAAGACCACCTTTAGCGACCGCTTGAGGGTGGTCGCTAAAGGTGATCGCGAAAAGTTAAAAAAAAAAAATGGATGTCCACCGTTTCATTTAATCATCAGTCGATGCCCTAATCCCACGCCGCAAGGTCTTCTTCCTGAAACCCTCGCTCCCACGCCCGCAAGGTCTTCTTCCTGAAACCCTCGCTCCCACGCCGCAAATCTGATACTCCGTCGACCCCCGCGAGCTCCTCTCCGCCGTCAACCCCGGACGCCGGAACCCTCCCCCGCCACCTTTAAAACTCCACCGCATAGAAGCAAAAACAAATCCGGGTAAGCTCCCTTTCCCTGTTATGGTTTTATTGCTCTCCCTTTAGAAGATTTTGTTAGTGTTTTTCGAGGGCCTCCCTTTTCTGCTGAAGATTTTGTTTGTTTTGCTCCTCTCCGCTGTTAGCCCCCGAACGCCGGAACCCTCCCCCGTCTGTTGATCTGGCAGGATTTCGACAAGGTGTGGCAGATCTTCGACTCGGCCCAGTCCCGGGACTTTCGAAAGGTGGATCTCGTTTCTCTCTTTTTGTTCGAGTGTTTGGTTTTTGAAGGGTTGTTTATGCTGAAATTTGCGTGTTTTCTTTTGTTGCTAAGAAGATTGTGCAAGGGATCATTAGTGAGCTGGAGTAATTCTAGGGTTTCATCCCTTGCAACTTGTTGTGGGCCGAGGTTAGTTCTTATATTTCCAAATTTTCTTTTAAGCATTCTGCTGCGTTGCCTCAGATAGCAAGATTTTGGTAGTTTACTGTACTGAGAGTGCTGGAATTCAGGCTGTTTTTCAATACCCAAAAGAAATTTTGTTTTCAGATTAATTAGTTTCATATAATGTTCAGTTCTAGAAATCGTAGATTCCTGTCCAATTATCAGCACCTAGTTCCAGCTGTGCCTTCAAATTCTTCCACCGTAAAGAACTAAAGATCATAGAGTCATTCTACCTCATATTCTAATCACTATGATACACTTGTAAAAATTAAGTGTCGTGCTTCCTTTCGGCAACGGAAAGTAAGGAAGGACAGCGACATATTCAAAACTTCAGTTTAGGAAGCATAAGAGCTCCCCCATCCAAAGACATCGATCAAAGAAATTTTCTTCTTTATATTTGTCAGCTGAATGTTGATCATAATACTGTGGGTAAACTTACCTTTATATGCCCATTTTTCCTGGCTATTTTTCTTTAACTGATAATTGTAGTAACTAGTAAGAGCTCATCTATGCATATAAGTGAGGCCGTTCATCCTTCATAGCACAAGTGGAGGCTGCATTTGTGTTTAAAGAATGCATCTTGTAAGGGCTGAAGCACTTGTGGGTGAACTAAACTCATGTATTTCCATGATTATTGTTCTTTTTACTCCTGATTATAGCAACTGCTCATATATCCAGAGAAAAAATGATGCAGTTCTGCATGACACACTAGAGACAGAAAAGTGCCATAGCAAATGTGTCTTGGTTCGGGTAAAGCACTTGTGGTCAACTTGCTGTTTTCTTTTCCTTCTCTGTTGATGGGAGTGTTTTGGGAATAATATGACTAGCATTTTCCAATAGCTGCATTGGCCTTTTGATTTAATTACCAAAATGTCATGTTATTGGAAAAGGTTAAGTTCTTGGAATCTCCCCATATATTACCATCATATAACCGATTCTATCTTCTTGTATGGACTCAGCATGAGCAAACATATTTAAACATTCAAGTACCAGTGTAATAGTTACATAAAGAACTGGTCTATCTTCTGTTGCAATTATCTGACCAATTGCTTAAGTAGATTGTTATAGTTACCATAATTTGCACGGACTTTGCTTAAGACATTAAGAAGTGGGCATGGGTCCTTGATTTTGTAAATTGGGTTGTAATGTAAAGTCCACCAAGGTTGGTATTTGAGCACCGAGAGAGGAAATGACACTGCTGAACTGCCACATAACTACTAAGGTTTCCTAGCCTCATAACTAAGATTTTGTTAATAATCCTTTATGGTCAAGAGCACCCTATGATCTTGAATTTATTCCTCCTCTGGCGGTATGGTATGGCATGATATGAACAACTTTATGGTCAAACACATGTAAAAAGGTCAAGAAGTATGGCCAGGCAGGTTGTTAGCTGTATGCTGGCAGGCTTGACAACCAACATTTACCACCTTGTTTAAGTTTCCTTTTAGCCTACTTTTGTTGTGCCAGTAGGCATTTGTCTTGAAGTGGCAAGATATACTGAGGCCTTAGGTAACTTTGCATGCATAAACAATATGCAGTTTAGCGTGGTGCTTTGTAGCTATGATTTTCTCCCAATAATGCCACATCTGTTTTGGAATTTTATTCCATCTCTTGCATTAGCTGCTAGGCCTGGATGATCAAACATAAAGCATAATGCTGAGGTTCTGATCCTATACCATGTATCAACATTTTTTTCACTACCTGTTTCTTGATATTATATGTTCCTCATTGATTTGTATTCACAGTGAGTAGAAATGTCATGAGTTCAGGTCTTAGTGTGCCACTCCATTCAAGTTTGTGCATAGAGTTATTCCCATGTTCTGCATGATTTCTTGTGTTTCTTTATAATTGTTTTGAGAAATTAGCAGTGGACGGATTGGTTATTGAGGGGGTGATGTTCTAACTAAGACAAATCATGTTATGTTTGAGACATGTCTCTCTAGGTTGCTCTATTGTGCAAATATTTTTCTCTAATCAGCAACCATGTTTCTTGCTAGCTAGCTTAATGTCATGGCAATATGATTTTCTTATTTACCTCACAGAATTTCATGTGGAACAATGTTTGACAAATAGGCAGGAGAAATTAGCATCCTTATTTTTGAAAATTTTTATTCTTTAGTTCTGAAGTAAACAACCATGAATCGCAATAAGTGCACCATGTTGAAAACACATTGCTCAAGAGACATCCAACATACTAAAGATCATATTTCTTTTAAGGAAGCCAAAGAGGCTGAGAGGTCATGTTATGATGTCTTATGTTGAATTCTTGAAAACTTTAAGGTCCTAATCTGAAAATGAAGGTTATGGTTTTCATGTCAATCATGTTTTGTTACTGCATACAATGTTGTTTCTGCATTTTAAATCCATGTCTGATATTATACCACTAATTGATAACTTCTTCATGTTGTAAAAACTCATTCTCTTTTCTTTGTTGATTTTAATTTTGAATTTAATCCCTCTTTTTTCAGAACACAAGAGGTCAAGTGAAGCTAGTGAGGTAGAATCTAATCGGTGGAAGTTTTTACTCTTTTTTCTTTTAAACCAATCTTCATTTTTCTTAATTTATTTGTCCGTGCATTGCCTAGCAAGTTATTTGTCCGTGCATTGCCTAGCAAGTTATTCATGCTTTCACAGAAATACTTAGTGACATGGATAAGAGTTGGATTGATTTGCCAAATAGGACGTCTACGGAATATATAGAGGGGATTAAGCAGTTCATTGCCTTCACCAATGGATTTGATAGTGAGCACATCAGTTGTCCCTGTAGAAAATGTGCGAACCGTTATTACTACACACGAGATATTGTACGAGAGCATTTGATTCTAAATGGGTTTTTGAAGAATTACAAGAATTGGACTAGACATGGGGAAGATTATGTTCCTTATTGCAGAGAGGAAAGAGTTGAGATGGAGGTCGATGTTACGACAGTTGATCCGATGATCGTGATGCTAAATGATATTGCATGCGGGTTAGCACCCGAAGACAGTTGCTGTGAGACTGATAGGGTGGGTGGGAGTAATCCTCGCTCGGTGCAGATGAAGAAGCATTAAGGTATTTTGAAATTCTGGATGATGCGCAGACCGAATTGTATCCTGGATGTACGAATTTCAGTAAATTATCTTTTATTGTCGAGTTGTTACACTTGAAGGCTTTGAATCAGTGGACGGACACGTCCTTCGACATGCTGCTCCAACTATTGCACAAAGTGCTCCCATTTAGTGCAAAGCTAGTTGAGTCCTACTACCATGCTCGCAAGTTAACTGAAAACTTAGGCTTCACATATGAGACTTTCGATGCATGCCCAAACAATTGTATGTTGTTTAGAAATGAGAATGCCGACCTCGATACGTGTATTGTGTGTAAAACTTCAAGGTGGAAGGACGATGGGGTTGGTCAGAATCATCAGAGTAATTCGCGAAGTGTTTCGAATCGTGGGAAGCTTGTCGCTGTAAAGCACGTGCGATATTTTCCACTCAAGCCAAGGCTAAAGAGGCTTTTTATGTCATCTAAAATTTCTAAATTGATGCGATGGCATGCAGAGCATGGTAGGGAGGATGAAAAGTTAACACCCAGTGGACTCCCCGGCATGGAAGGATTTTGACAAGAAACACCTCGACTTTGCCTTGGATAGTCGTAGTGTGCGGCTTGGGTTGGCTGCAGATGGTTTTAGCCCCTTCAGGTCCATGACCGGGGCAACTCATAGTACATGGCCAGTGGTGTTGGTTCCGTACAATCTTCCTCCTTGGTTATGTATGAAGCAACCTTTTCTGATCCTATCCACTCTTATTGACGGACCAAGGGGCCCTGGGGATAAAATTGACGTGTATATGCAGCCTTTAATTGACGAGTTGAATGAATTATGGGCCGAAGGTGTGATGACTTTTGATTCTGAAGGAAATGAAATGTTCAAACTTCGCGCTGCATTATTATGGACAATCAATGACTTCCCGGCATATGAGAATTTGTCAGGTTGGAGCACGAAGGGGGAATTTGCCTGTCCTTGTTGCAATCAGAGTAAAAAGTCAACCTGGCTAAAACATGGCAAAAAGTGGGCTTACACAGGTCACAGACGTTTTTTACCTCCATTGCATAGGTTCAGAAGGGATAAAGTGTCATTCGATGGCACTCGAGAATATGGTCCAACACCACAAATAATGACTGGGGTTGATTTGTTATCACAACTTGAACAAGAGCAAATACGCACAGTATATGATTTCCAAGATCTGTTAGTCCCTCCATTGCCTGCTATTCCTGGTGCGAACAGAAGGCGCAGTCATAACTGGAAGAAGAAAAGTATTTTTTACGAGTTACCATACTGGAAAGACAATTTACTGAGGCACAACTTGGATGTTATGCACATTGAGAAAAATGTGTGTGATAATATATTATGGACCCTTCTCGGTGTTAAGGGAAAGTCCAAAGATAGTGCCAATACACATCGTGATTTGCAGGAAATGGGCTTGCGGAAACCACTACACTTACAGTTGACAGAGTCTAACAAGGCATACATGCCTCCTGCACAGTACACGATGAGTAAAGATGAGAAGGAGGCATTTCTTTCCATTTTGAAAGGGGTTAAGGTGCCTGACGGCTATTGTTCTAATATTTCTAAGCGTGTGAATATGAAAGAAAGGACTTACAAGGTTTGAAGAGTCATGACAATCACATTCTCATTCAACAATTAATTCCTATTGCAATCCGAAATTGTTTACCTAAGAATGTTGTTGAGCCCTTGATTGAGGTGAGTAACTTCTTCAGACAACTGTGTTCAAGAGTCCATCGCACAAATGATTTGAAAAGTCTCCAGGATAGGATTGCGCTAACACTGTGTCATCTGGAGAAACTCTTTCCACCTTCATTCTTCGATGTAATGGTTCACTTGACCATACATTTAACAGGTGAAGCATTGCTTGGTGGTCCTGTCCAATTTCGGTGGATGTATCCTATTGAGAGGTACCTAAATACGTTAAAAAGGTATGTGCGTAACAGAGCTCATCCAGAGGCATCAATAGCTAAGGGTTATTTAATGGAAGAGTGTACTAATTTTTGTGCTGCATATCTTAATGATGTTGAAACCAAACTTGATAGGCCCTTACGGATTAATGATGGTCCGATTGGGGAGGGAACAACATTTGATCTAGATAACATCGACTGGATTCAAGCTCATCGATACGTGTTGTTTAACACTCCATCAGTTGTGGCGTTGATTCAGTAAGTGAATGCTCATTCATATATTTAACTTGTTCGTGTTATGTCTAACTCAATCATGCTTGTCATTAACACATGTTGTTCTGCATTATAGGACACACATTGATGAGCTCAAAAGGGACATGCCTCGTGCGACAGATAATCAAATTCGGCAGTCCCATTTTCAATCATTTCACGATTGGTTCAAGAATTATGTATGTATAGATATGGTTGTATGTGTACATATGGTTGTATGTGCTTCAATTTATTCTTATCATATTAGTTTTACATAGCTTTATTCAATGATTACTTTAATTTTGTAGGTGTACAATTTACGACGAGCGAGTGAAGGTACTTTGACTGATGAAATGAACCAACTGGCTGATGGTCCGTTTATAACGGCACGACGTTACACAACTTGTGATGTCAATGGGTTTCGATTTCGCGTCAAAGAAGTAGATGAGAAACGAGCAACACAAAATAGTGGTCTAGGGTGTCCTTCTGTCGATGCAGGTTATTATTATGGCCAGTTGAAAGATATCATTGAAGTTATATACAGTCACGGATTAAAATTTTTGTTATTCAAGTGTGACTGGGTCGATCCAATCCGTGGGACTAAAGTTGACAAGTATCAATTTACGTTGGTAAATTTCAACAATTTGTTATATCGAGATGAGCGAGTAAGTAATGAACCCTACATATTGGCCAGGCAAGCTGAGCAAGTTTACTATGTTATGGATCCCATAGATCCTAACTGGCAAGTTGCAGTTAAAATGTCAAGGAGGGGGGTGTATCAAATTGAAGATAATGAGCCAGATATTGATGCATTTGCTAAGCAAGTTCTTGACCAAAATGTAATATTTCAACGTGATGAGGATGTCAACTGGGTTAGAGAGACCGTTGAAGGAGATACTATCGACTTGCATGACCAGTGAACTGTTCTCCTTATTTTCTTCTCAATTTTGCTTAAGAATATGTTTGACTTTTTGTTTACGAATGGTTTTAGTTATTACTTGCAATTTATTTATCTTATGATACGTTAAAAAGATATGTCCGGACGTAAGAGGAGAGAGCGTCCACACACGATGGACGAGTTTTTACATCATAGCCAGGCTCGTTCGCCGACGAGGGATGATCCGCAGACACCTGCACCGGCACGATTTAGATCTCTCCAGTCCATGCCAGCAGGGCCTTCTCCATCTACAGTTGGTGCATCGACCTCCACACATACTGGTATAATTTTATTTTTATGTTTAACAATTATATTAAATAATTTTAGTTTTATTTAACTAATAAGTTTATTGTTTATAGCTTCTACTACAACGAGTTCATCTTCCAGTAGGGGTAGGGGCCCAGCTAGAGGGATTCCTTCATGGAATGCTGGTACCCGTTATGATGTGCAATTTGACGACACATTTCATCCAGTTGGAGAAGGGGCTCACCAGTTTATCAGCCAGTTGGGGCATATGGTTCGAGACCCACATAGATTTCCCCTGACTATGCTCGATTGGACTGCTTTTCCTCAGGATACGATAGATCGACTCTGGGGGGAGGTTAAGGTAAGCCGCTGAGTTCTATCTTAGCTTCAACGTTATTATACGATGTGTCAATTTAATACACCTTGACTACTAAAATTTCTTGTCCTATGCAGGACAATTTGAGGTCATGTCCTGATGATTTTCGTCCAGTTTGCTTGGCGAAGTGTCGAAAGTTATGGAAAGACCACAAGAACAAGGTAAAGAAAGAGCATTGGGAGAAGAATGTGGACGACCCAGACCTTCTTCAGCGAGTCCCAAGGGGCATTCTCCCCGCACAGTGGCCTGAGTTGGTCCGGTACTGGTCGAGTGAGAAGGCAAGGGTGAGTAGTTCAACCTATTTTTTTGTTAAATTCATATGAAACATTCGGTGTAAACTTATAAACACGACCCAAAATGAATGCAGGAAGAGGCAGAGCGAAATTCTCAAAATCGCTCGATGCAGGGCCCTACTCACAAGCTTGGGACTCGACACGTTACGCAGATCCGGCACGAGGTAAACTGTCACGTTAGACCATACGTATTTTGATTGTTGACGTAGTTTGTATTCATATATGTAGATGACATGATTTATCCTTCGACAGTTACGTGAGCGGGGTGCACCCATCGACCGGATGTCTGTATGGATGGCGAGTCGCAGTCTCGACCATCCTGAGGTTGCAGCTCTTGTAGTAAGTATTTACCTTTACGCAATACTTTTTTTAACCTATTATGAGATTTATTGATTTACTATTCTAATTTGGTTGCTTTCTTGCACACAGGCCCAGTTTGAGGCTCGATTGGCCGAGCTGCCAGAGGAGGAGCGATAGGTAGTTGCTAGGCGGGATGAGATATTCCACACCATCATAGGCCAGGATGGGCACGGATACACACTTACATACGGCACGGGCATACCACGTTCGACTATCATGCGAGCGGAGTCATCCGGATGTAGTTCATCCCAGGGCTCACGCATGCGAACTGACGAGGTGGCTGAGCTGATCCAGTCTCTTCACCAGCAAATGGATGCGCATGTCGAGGATCTTCGGGTAAGGATGCAGGTTGCGATGCAGGCCGAGGTGCAGGCTCAGGTACAGGAGCAGGTGCAGGCATTTAAGGCGGAGCTACATCATCGACTAGCTCAGAGTGGTGTCCCTATAGCTGATGATTCAGATCCACCGATTCATACTCAGGTTCATAATTGAAGACATCTGTATTTAAATTTAATTTAATTACTTTTAAAATATATATTATTTATTTCTGTTGTTAATCATATACTGTAATATTGTAGGCCCAGACGCTGGCAGTGGTCACCAGGCGAGACATGAGTCAGTTGGTGAGGGCATGCTTGATCCAGTAGGCTCAAATGAACAGAATCGGGTATGAGTTTATGAATATGTTTTAAGTTTATTAATTTCTACAATGCTGAAACTTATTCTCGAAAATGCTTTTGTGAAGATAATTGCAATTTGTTTTTCTTTAATTATATTTATATTTTATTGACTAGTAAATTAAATTTTTTGTTTCAGGTTGATTGACTGGTGCTGCATTGGGATAATTGTTTTCTTTATGTTTTTCTCTTGAAAATTGTATTAGTTTTTTTTTTTTTGGATTGTAAATCAAAGATGTTGCAGATTTATTAATATAGATAAATTATTTTTTTATTAGCTTATACTTTTATTGTGTGTGTACAATTTAATTTTAATATTTAGTTTATATAATTTTGTAAAACAGGTATAGGTACCCAAAAAAAAAAATCCAATAACCAAAAATGAAATGAATTAAAAAAATAATAAAATTCAGTATTAGCGACCGCCTAGGCGGTCGCAAATGGCTTAAAAAAGGACGTCGCCTTTGCTCATTCAGAACAGAAAATAAAAATAAAAAAAATTAAAAATATATAGTATTAGCGACCGCCTTGGTGGTTGCTAAAGGCCTTCAGGCGGTCGCTAATAGTCAGAAAATAAAAAATAAAAAAAATTAAAATATATGGTATTAGCGACCGCCAAGGCAATCGCTAATAGTCAGAAAATAGAAAATTAAAAAAATTAAAAATATAGTATTAGCGACCGCCTAGGCGGTCGCAAAGGCCTTTAGGCGGTCGCTAATAGTCAGAAAATAGAAAATAAAAAAATTAAAAATATATAGTATTAGCGACCGCCTAGGCGGTCGCTAAAGGCCTTTAGGCGGTCGCTATAGTCAGAAAATAGAAAATAAAAAAATTAAAAATATATGGTATTAGCAACCGCCAAGGCGGTCGCTAAAGGCCTTTAGGTGGTCGCTAATAGTCAGAAAATAGAAAATTAAAAAAATTAAAAATATATGGTATTAGCGACCGCCAAGGCGGTCGCTAATGCTCTTTCAGGCGGTCGCTAATAGTCAGAAAATAAAAAATAAAAAAAAAAAAATATATAGTATTAGCGACCGCCTAGGCGGTCGCTAAAGGTCTTTCAGGCGGTCGCTAATAGTCAAATTTGCCCCACCCCAAGCGGTCGCTCAAGCGGTCACTAATACTATAGCGACCGCCATTGGCGGTCGCTAAAAGTCTTTAGCGACGAGTTTCTGGCGGCCAGCATGTGGCGGTCGCTAAGCGGTCGCTAAAAACTATTAGCGACGGCTTTTTAACTTTTAGCGACCGTCGCGGTCGCTAAAAATATTTTTTCTACTAGTGCACTTCTGGTGATGCCTCTTCGTCCTTTTTTTTTATTCGTGCCTTGGGAAGAGGACGGAGACATAAGACTTCCTTTTTTTACCCGTGCCTTGGGAAAAGCACGGAGACATGAGACTTCCACATCTGGCTTTTACACGCGATGCCTCTTCATTTTTTTTAATTGAAAAAAATGTCATACCGCGTGGGATTGGGAAGAGGACGGAGATAGAGACTCTTCTGCTTCTGGCTTCCGCACGCGATGCCTCTTCGTTTTTTTTTTTTACTCGAAAAAAATGGCAGATTAGGAAGAGGATGGAGACAGACTGTACTGTTCCGCTCCTGGCTTCCAAATGCAATGCCTCTTCGTCTTCTTTTTTTACTCGTAAAAAATTCGTGGGTTGTTGGGTGGGTTACATCTAACGGCATTTAATTGGATCAATTTAAGTTCTGAGTTGAGTTTAGGATTTAATTTTTTTTAATCTATAAATTTTTATAATATTTTTTTTCATTCTAATTATCATTATAAATGTTTTTATTATTTAAATTAATTCTTCATTTTTTATCTTAACAACCAAGTCTTCTCTCATCTTTTTTTTCTCTAATTATATTTTTTTATTTATCTTGATTGATTCTTATTTATAATGTGTTCAATTAAATTGGTAAATATTTTAAATATCATAATTATAAACTTAAGGATAACCATTTACGAGTTTTTTGAATTGAGACTTATATTTAAGATGATTTCATTTATTTATCATTATTTAAGGATAACCGTACCATTTCATCTCTCTCCTCTTACAAAAGGAAATCGCCACTTTGAGTGCCACTTGAACTAGCGATTCTACACTGAAATCGATTTCTAGTCCGCCTTCTTCCACGCTAGCTGAAGGCTTGCTGACGTGGCACAGCAAGGGTGAGGTGGAAGTGAAAAATGTCATTTCAAATGGCATTTTTCACTTTAACACCAGTTTTACAATAAGCTTTATTTCCATTCCTTTTTTCTAAAATTGGCGCCAAAAGGCACATGTTTAAAAAACGAGTCCAATCTCTTCACCTCAACCCATTTGTCAGCATCATGGTTAATCATGTAAACCTCGAACAAAGTTATCCTCTACTCCCTCGATACCTCAAAAAGATTACCCAATATCTCAACCAAATACTTCTTGTTATAGGCGTATGGTTTTAGATCCGCTGTTACCGTGCTAACAATTGGAAAAAGGGCCATTCAGGTCATGTGATTCGACCGTCCCACTGACACTAGCCGTACAAAACCGCACCTCGTAAAAGATAACATCTTGGAAAGGAAAACCTTCGCCACTCTCAACGAGAGTCCATGCCTCGTCTCCGGGTTCGCAAAAGCAAACAATTGAAGAAAGCTGCCGCAAATTACCACGACGTGTATAACTTTCTATGATTCTGTAATGGGAGACGCGGCTGGAGGAGTCGAAGACGGGCTCAACGTCCAAAAAGGTGGTGATAGAAGGGAGCGCGATCCGAACTCCGGTGAGCGGGTTGAACATGGAGAGCTCGGAAAAGTCGTCTAAAATCATGAGCCATCCATCTGACGAGCAAATGCAGCGGCGCCATCTGACTCGAGGGAAAGCGATTGTCAACTCCACGTCATGATAGAAATCGTAGAATCGGCAAATCTCGTTGGCTTCATCGGCCTCGGTTCTGGTAAGCAAAAGCTAACAATCAATTTTTTCTAATATTCTAAATTCTAAAATCTCAACAAATCAGATCTGATATTAGTATTACATCCTAAAATCTTATTAAATAATATCAATATTTTAAAATTCAGAAAAATCACATCAAATAATTTAAAAGATTTTATTAGATATTTTAGTGATAATATTCTTTATGATAACAATATATACATGTTTGATATATTTGAGTACTTGATATTTTCTTAATGTCTTTAAAATTTAAATGTCTTGCCAAAACTCTCCTTTTTTTCCTTAGTTTTCATCCATTTCAGAAAAACTGCCAAGACCCTGCCTCTAACCATTTCCTTATAACACGATGTTACCTTCTTTTAGAAACCCTCAAACTCATGAACTTGCATACAACTTTCAGCTCAAATTCATCGTCCTTCGAACCGAAGCCGCAATCGGTGTTGCGTATTCCCCTTTTGCTACAACTTCATCGTTCTCAAAGTTCATAGTTTGAAGATCAAGCCTTCGATGCACCTAAAATTTTTTTATAAATATTTTTTAGGGATGGCAATGGCCCGAGAATGGTCCGAGACGATCTATACCGATCCTTATCCCCGTTAAAAAAAACATTCCCGTTCCCCATCTCGTTAAGCCGTTAAATTAACGGAGCAGGGATGGGGATACCCCGGCTAAAAATACATTCAAATTTCAAAGAAATAAATAAAGAGATATCCCCATCAAGATATAGAAGATGGACTAATGAAGATAGGTTCTCATCTTCAATTGCGTAAAAAAGAAAAAGTAAAAGACGGTTACCTGAAATAAGAAAGATATTTTATTTATTTTTAATTTTTAATTTTTTATATATATATATATATGCATATATTTAAAATTTAAATATATTATATTAAAGTTAACGAGGATGGGTAAATGGAGATGAGGCAGAGAATACCGTCCCATACCGTTTACCTGTTAACGAAAAATCCCCGTTACCCGTTAAGCCGTTTAGATCGGAGATTTTTTGACCCGTTAAAAATGGTACCGTCTGGGTAAACGGCCAAACGGAGAAAATTATAATCCCTAATATTTTTGGAAAGAAAATTATAATCCCTAATATTTATCACATGACAGATTATCACATGACAGATGACAGAATCCTGGTACCAGGACCCTTCCTCTTAGGGAATATTTAAGAGTGATATACAAGATGTGTGTTGTAGGGTCTGGGATACATAAAGAAAAACAATGACGGTATAAACAATGTTTTGTTTACATCGCATATATTCTAGTAATTATTATTGAATTAAGTTTCAAATTATTTGATCTGATGACATGAACCTACTGATAGCATAATAAATGAAATTTTAAAATTATATTAGGCTTACTTATTGAGTGTGAGCTCATAGAATTCTCACAATGTTTTTCAGAGCCTCAGGAATGAAAGGATAGTTGGGATAGAATGAGCTTCTATTAAAGAGAGTTAGTTCCATTATATTGATTTAGTTCAAATTTGCTTGTGTGTAGAGCAGGTAGCCCAGGACTGATAATTATGGTTTGTAATAAATCATGGATGTGAATTTTGCTTTATATTTATTTATGTGATGAAGTTCGAGACGCCTTGCATGCCTGGCATGCGGCGGGTTATCATCCTAGCTCAAATTTTGGTACTGGGACGTGACAGCTTTAGTGGTATCAAAACTTGGTTATGACATTAGGGACATATACATGATGACACCTTAGGCAAAACACTAGAATGACATTGAGACAATTATAAATTTAAGGAAATTTCAGATATTATGCTTTGAAAGCCTAACAATTAATGTTTACAATGATATTAATTACAACTAATTTATCAGGAGAAAAGAATGGCACGTCGCACTAGAAGTCGACAAAATGATGAGGGTTCCCAGGTTGATAATGCTAGCCAACTGGAAGGTCTGGAAGCCACCAGAGATGCTGCCCCTGCCAATTCAGTCGGGACTGATCAGCAGCGACTCTAGACCAAGATGCTTCAGGTTCTCTTGGGTATGGCGCAGTCGATGTGGGACTTGCAGCATCAAATTTTGCAGGCCTTGTCCACTCAGCCTGCTCACACTACCCCGCAGACACAGCCTGCCCTCTTGTTCCACAGACTCAGCCTGACTCTATTGCTCCACAGACCCATCCTACTCCATCTCAATCCTGAATAGGGGTTGGCTGCAGCTTTGAAAACTTCAAGAAGTTTGCCCCTGCCCCTTTCTCTGGATCCACCAACCCTGTTGATGCTGAGCAGTGGGTGCGAGACATGGAGAAGGCTTTTATGACCCATGATAGTCAGGATATGGAGCGGATCAGATTTGCCACCTACCTTCTTCAGGGAGAAGCCTATGATTGGTGGTTAGTTAAGGAGCAGCGTCGGAATGGATAGATTATTTCTTGTGGAGAGTTTAGAGAGATATTCTTCGATAAATACTTCCCCAGGAGTGTACAGAGACAAATGAAATCAGAATTTATTAAATTGGAGCAAAAGGATCTTTTTGTGGCCCAATATGAAGCTGAATTCACCAGGTTGGCCCGTTTTGCTCCAAATATTGTGACCAATGAAATGGCCAAGGTCACCATATTCAGTAAGGGACTGCGACCCAGACTGAGGCAAGCGGTCAATGCATTTGAGCTCCTCACTTACAGTGCTGTGGTGAATAAGGCCTTGGTGATTGAGAGGGATATGAATGCTGTTCAAAAGGATTGGGAACTACGGAAGAAGAGAAAAGGGCCTACTTCTGGCCAATCCTCTGCTCATGCCAAGAAGAAGGGTGCACAGCAGGCTCCAACTGAACCACAGAATAAGGAGACTCGTTGCATTCATTATGGTAACTCCCACCCTGGAAAGCCTTGCCACAGAGTGACTGGTGCCTGCTTTGTCTGTGGAAAAACTGATCACAAGATTGCTACCTGTCCCTTTCGGAAGGATCGACAGCTTTCTTTAAGTCAAGGAATGAGCCAGCAGTATCAACAGCAGCCACCGAGGACCCAGGGAAGGGTCTTCAACCTTACTCAGCAGGACGTTGAAGCCTCCAATTCTGTGGTGACAGGTATACCCTTTAATGTTATATCTAGTATTACATTCTTATCTAGTGCAATGCATTGACAGTTAATTAAAAGTTAGGTTCAATCCTTAATGTTAAAACAAATTACACTTATGTCCATGAATGATTAAAGTAGGTACTGCTTATGCTCAAACTTTAATTGACCTAGGTGCCACGCATTCTTTCATATCTAACATATATCTTGACAAGAATGCATCATTGACACCTATTCCTCTGGAGCAAGAGTTGCATATTGCGCTTCCAAATGGAGATGTTATGAAAGTTGACATAGTATGCAAATCTTGCCCAATTATCTTGGAGAATAGGAGGTTGAATGCTGATCTCATTGTCCTCCAACTGAAGTTTTTCGATGTTATCCTTAGAATGGATTGGTTGGCCTCCTATCATGCTTCAGTAGACTGCTTCAGGAAGATTGTCAACTTCAAAACTCCAAGTCAGCCTGAATTCAGTTTTATTGGTGGTTACAAACACCTAGCCTCAATGTTCATATTAGTAATGCAGGCTGGAAGGTATTTGATGAGTGGTGGTCAAGGATTTCTTACTGTAGTCAAGGACCTTCAGCAGGAAGAGACCAAGTTGGAGGATATTCCCATAGCTCGAGAATTCCCTGATGTCTTCCCGAGGATTTGACTAATTTACCTCCTGATCGGGAAGTCGAGTTCTCTATTGATCTAGTTCCTAGAACTGGACCTATATCAAAGGCCCCTTACCGTATGGCCCCGGCTGAGCTAAAAGAACTGAAGGATCAACTACAGGAGCTCCTAGATCGGGAATTTATTAGACCCAGTGCTTCTCCTTGGGGTGCTCCAGTTCTATTTGTTAAGAAGAAGGATGGCAGTCTTCGACTCTGCATTGATTATCGAGAAATCAATAAGGTAACAATGTGGAATAAGTACCCTCTGTCGAGGATTGACGACTTGTTTGATCAACTTCAAGGAGCCGGAGCAAGTCCGGGTACCATCAACTCAAAGTCAAAGAGGGGGATATGCCAAAGACAGCATTCAGAACCAGATATGGCCACTATGAGTTCTTGGTGATGCCGTTTGGGTTAACTAATGCCCCAGCAGCATTCATGGACTTAATGAACAGAATTTTTAAGCCATATCTGGATCAGTTTGTGGTGGTTTTAATTGATGATATTCTAATATATTCCAAGAGCCATAAGGAGCATGAGGACCACCTGAGGATCGTGCAACAGATTCTTCGAGAGAAGAAGCTTTATGCCAAGCTGCAGAAGTGTGAGTTTTGGTTGGATCAAGTATCTTTCTTGGGTCATATAATCTCTAAAGATGGTGTATATGTGGACCTAAAAAGATTGAAGCTATCATTAGCTGGAGCCGACCTTCCAATGTGGCGGAAGTCAGAAGCTTCTTGGGATTAGCCGGGTATTACCGTAAATTTATGGAGAATTTCTCTCGCATTGCTCTACCCCTAACTCGTTTAACCCAAAGGCGAGTGAAGTTTAACTAGACAGAGGAGTGTGAGAAAAGTTTCTAGGAGCTAAAGCAGCGCCTGGTATCAGCTCCCATTCTTGTTCTTCCAACAGGATCTGAAAGTTTTACTATATATACTGATGCCTCTCGAAAAGATTGGGATGTGTTTTGATGTAGAATGAGAGGGTGATAGCCTATGCCTCCAGACAACTGAAACCTTATGAGCAGAATTATCCTACTCATGATCTGTAATTGGCTGCTATGATTTTTGCTCTAAAGATTTGGTGGCATTATCTATATGGAGTATCGTGTGATGTGTATACAGATCATAAGAGTCTAAAATACATCTTCACACAGAAGGAGCTGAATTTAAGGCAGAGGAGGTGGTTGGAACTATTGAAGGATTATGACCTGAATCTACAGTATCATCCTGGGAAGGCCAATGTAGAGGCTGACGCTTTGAGCAGAAAATCCTCTTCTGAGTTAGCTGCTATGATTACTTCCCAGCCTCACGTATTGAGAGATCTGGAGAAGTGGGAGGTTGGTCTGAGAGTACAGCAGTCTGATGGGCTTGTTGCAGCACTTGTACTCCAGCCGACCTTAGTTGACATAATCAAGTCATCCCAGATGGAAGATCCAGATTTACAAAAGATTAAAGAAGTTGTGCAGTCAGGAGTTCAAAATGAATTCTATGTAATGGAGGATGGATCCTTGAAATTTGAAGGGACACTTTGTGTGCCAAACAGTGAGGAGCTAAAGGCTGAAATTTTGAAGGAGGCTCACTACTCTCCCTATACTGTGCATCCAGGTGGCACTAAGATGTACAGAGACTTAAAGGAAAATTTTTGGTGGAAAGGCATGAAGAGGGAGATTGCTCAGAATGTGGCCAAGTGCTTGGTGTGTCAGCGAGTGAAGGCCGAGCATCAAAGTCCTGCAGGACCTCTTCAGTCTCTGATGATTCCACAGTGGAAATGGGAAAAGATTACAATGGACTTTGTGACTGGTCTACCCAAAACTCCCAGAAGTAATGATGCAATTTGGGTTATTGTGGATAGACTAACAAAATCAGCTCATTTCTTTCCTTTCATAGTTGGGGTCTCTAGTGAAAGATTGGCTAATTTGTATATTGATCGTGAGACTCCATGGTGTTCCGGTATCTATTGTATCGATAGAGATACCATGTTTGTGTCCTAGTTTTGGAAGAGTCTTCATAAGGCCATGGGAACCAAACTAAACTTCAGTACTGCCTATCATCCCCAGTCAGATGGACAATCAGAGAGGACCATACAGATTCGGGAGGACATGTTGCGAGCTTGTGTGATGGACTTGGGTGGAGCTTGGGATAACCACTTACCTTTGGTAGAGTTTGCATATAATAATAGTTACCAAGCCAGCATCCAGATGGCTCCATTTGAAGCTCTGTATGGTAGGAGGTGTAGATCTCCTATATTGGGATGACGTGGGGAAAGGAAATTGCTAGGCCCTGAGCTGATTCAGCAAACAGTAGATAAGGTGCATTTGATCAGGGAGCATCTTCATACAGCTCAGAGCAGGCAAAAGAGCTATGCTGATGTCAGAAGAAGGAATTGGAATTCTAGGTTGGGTACCATGTTTTCTTAAGGGTATCACCAACCAAAGATGTGATGAGATTTGGGATTAAAGGAAAGCTGAGTCAACGTTATATTGGACCTTTTGAGATCTTGAGCAGAGTCGGAGAGGTTGCTTACAGTCTGGCACTGCCTCCGATTCTATCTGGGGTACACAATGTTTTTCATGTCTATATGTTGAGAAAGTATATCTCTGACCCCAGCCATGTCATAGCGTATGAGCCTATACAATTGAGAAAAGATTTATCATATGAGGAGCATCCTGTGCGTATCATAGACCGCAAAGATCAGGTTCTGAGACGGCGTACCATTCCCTATGTCAAGGTGCAATGGAGTAATCATTCTGAGAGGGAGGCTACTTGGGAACTGGAGGAAGAAATGAAAGAAAAGTATCCACAACTATTTATATCTTAAAATAGTTAATGATTGAAAACTGTTAGCTTTAGTTGATTGTTAGTCCCTGGGACAAAATTGGAATATTAATTTTTCTCTAATGAAAGTTATCAATTTCGAGGTCAAAATTTTTATAAGGATGGGAGAATGTAATCCCCTGGATTTCTCAACTACTCGTGAGAGTTATCACGAGATCAGGAAGATAGACTCTAGATATTTGAATTCCAAATATATCTAACTAACAGAGTCCTTTGATTTGAGGACTCTGCATCGCCTTTAAAGATCACCGAAACCTCCTTCCCATCATCCACGAACGCCACCTTCCCATTGTCATTGTGCACGCATCTGCTCCTGGTAGGTCCTCTGTCCATGCCTGGGAGGGAGAGAAAGTTAGAGAGAGAAAATTAAAGAGAGACAGGGAGGAACCGGGTTGAGGAAATCCGGTCCCTTCCCTGTGTCGACGCCGGTTCAGGCCCGGCGGCGTGCCCGCCGCCTCGCCGGGCCTGAGCCCTGGCCGACAGCCCCACCGGCACTGGGGGCGGCGTTCGGTGGGGTGCCGAAGGAGAGAGAGAGAAGAGAGCTGAGACGGGAGAAAGAAGCCCCCTGGGAAGGATTGCCGGCGGTCCGATCCTTGGTTCGGGCCCGGCGGCGTACTCGCCGCTTTGCTGGGCCTGAGCCTTGGTCGGCGACCTCCACCGATGCCGGGCGTGCATCCGATGGAGGTCCGGCCGGCCATAGTGGCCGGCCGTGCCACGGCACGCTTCTTGGCCACGGTAGACAGTGAGAGAGAAAGAGAGGAAGAAAGAGGAAATTGGGGAGAGAGAGGAGGGGAGGCCGGCCGCGGTGGCGGCCGGCTCTGGTTCGGCCAATGGTGGCCGGACCGACGCCAATTTGGTCGGAATTGATGCTGGCACTGTGAAGGACGTGCGGGAGACGAAAGAGAAAAAGAGAGAATGGGAGAGAAATTGATGAGAGAGAGGGGGGGAGAGGCTGGCCACGCGGCGGCTGGCCCCGGTCCGGCCAACGGCGGCCGGGCCGCCTCCAATTTGGCCGGCGGCAGCCCTGGCCGCCGGCACAGCTCTCGGCTCCTCTGTTTCAAAAGAAAAGAGGAGCTGGGTGATAGAATTAATGGGCCGTTTGGGCCATCCAGTCTTTGGGCCCTGTTGGGCCATTTCTGGGGCCCTATTTGAGCGATATTTTGGGCCATGTATCGGGCCGAGAATGGCAAAATAATTATATGGCCCGAATCAGGATTGATTCTAGTTTCTGGGGATAATTTTATTTTTCCTATTTGGGTGTATACATTGAGAGATATTCGAGCCCAAAGTTGGGCCCGTGAAGTGGTTTGGATAGAATTTAAGAATCATTTTATAAATCAGATTTTAGAAATTTAATAATGAAAAATGATACTGTAGGTTCCCAGGTGTCCAATTAGCTGGGTTATCAATTGAAATTCGCGTACTGTGGTAAGTAAGTCAAGTATTATAATTTTATAAATTATTTAAATTTGTAAATTGTGAACTTATAGTTAAATGTAATTATGTTAATCTTACAAAATCATGTTGTTACTATGATAATATGTAATTATGATAATGACAGTAAAACTTTATGTGTCGCCGCGGTTCTCACATGACAGATGACAGAATCTGGTACCAGGACCCTTCCTCTTAAGGGATATTTAAGAGTGATATACAAGATGTGTGTTGTAGGGCCGTGGGATATATAAAGAAAAATAATGACAGTATAAACAATGTTTTGTTTACATCACATATATTCTAGTAATTATTATTGAATTAAGTTTCAAATTATTTGATCTGATGACATGAACTTGTTGATAGCATGATAAATGAAATTTTAAAATTATATTAGGCTTACTTATTGAGTGTGAGCTCATAGAATTCTCACAATATTTTTCAGAGCCTCAGGAATGAAGAAGGATAGTTGGGATAGAAGGAGCTTCTATTAAAGAGACTTAGTTCCATTATATTGATTTAGTTCAGATTTGCTTGTGTGTAGAGCAAGTAGCCCAAGACTGATAATTATGGTTTGTAATAAATCATGATGTGAATTTTGCTTTATATTGATTTATGTGATGAAGTTCGAGACGCCTTGCATGCCTGGCATGCGGCGGGTTATCATCCTAGCTCAAATTTTGGGTCTGAGGCGTGACAGTTTTTCTATCTTGTGGGCATCCATCCATTCTTTTGGTTTAGCCAACAAACTAAGTGCATGGAGCATTGTCTATGAATTGAAACTTGCAAATGCATTGTTTTTTCATGTTGCATTGTTAATTATACACCCTTATATTCTCTTCTTTTCCAGCTGAGAAGTTCAGGGAACTTGTTGGAAAAGAGGCTGCATCTAAGAGTGGCGAGTTTACATTTTTGAACTGCTTCGACATGGGCTCTGGAAGTCTTGCTTGTGGGGCCAAAGAAGGTGTCAAACTCTATGTCTACAACCTCCTAAGTGCTCATGTGGAGAAAATAAGGCAGCGAGCCACTGAGTTAGCAATAGCTGAGGCACTGAAGGAAGGGTTGAATTCGAGTGATGCAGCCAAACAGGCACAAAAGGTTGGAACAAAAGCTGCAAAGCTGGCTTCCAGGCAGGCCAAGCGCATTTTAGGTCCTATTATATCCTCTGGCTGGGACTTCTTTGAAGCCATATACTTTGGAGGCACCATGACCGAGGGATTTCTCAGAGGGACTGGCACCTTGTTTGGGACCTATGCAGGGGGGTTCCTTGGAGAACAAAGGCTGGGTAGGTTGGGTTATCTTACGGGAAGCCATCTGGGTACGTAGTTGGGTTGGAGGAAGGATAGGGCTGATGGTATATGACGTTGTAAATGGAGTGAATTATTTACTTCAGTTTGTCCGGCCTGAAGAAAACACGAGCTCTTTTATTGCTGATGGAGATTCTGGGTCTGAAGATGATGCGTATAAAACAGAAGAATACGTTCGCTATGAAAGTCCAATACCTCAGGTTGTTGAGGAGTTTTCTTCACTGTTTTTTTATGTTTAATACCTTGAGCACTGCAATAAGCATCAAATGGCCCAAGATATTCACCTCCATTGTCTGTCCGAATGCACTTTAATTTTCTCCCCATCTCTCTTTCAACCTTGACCTGAAAATGCTTAAACACATCTAAAACTTGATCTTTAGTTTTAAGTGTATAAGCCCAAACTTTTCTTGAATAATCATCAATAAAAGTAATAAAGTAAAATGTACCACCATATGATTTAGTTTTCAAAGGGCCACAAACATCTGAATGTACTAGATTCAACACATGTTCTTTTTTAGAAATCAAGTTTTTTTTGAAATGAAACTCTATGTTGCTTACCATTTAAACAATGAACACAAGTCTTTAGAGACACACCTTTCAAGTCGAATAGGAGCTCTTTCTTAGCTAGAACTTGTAGTTCTTTTTCACTCATGTGGCTAAGTCTTTTATGCCACAATTCGATAGAAGAATCATTTTCAAGAGTGTTGACAACATCTGGACAGATTTTGCCTTGCATCCAATAAAGAGTTGAAACCTTTTTTTTTCTAGCCACCACTAGAGAACTCTTGGACAACTTCCATTTACCATCACCAAATTGATTGTTGTAGCCTTCATTATCTAATTTTTTGGTAGAAATTAGATTAAGATGAATATCTGGTACATGTCTTACATCTTGAGCAATAATTTGCAGCATTTGTTTTCAAGCAGATATTATCCATTCCAACAATTTGAGAAACACCTTCATTATCCATCCAAACATGCCCAAAATCACCTTTGGTGTAGGAATTGAAGAAATCAGCACATAAGGTAACATGGAATGAGGCACCGGAGTCAATTACCCAATCAGAGTCTTGACAAGTGAAGTTAACACAATTGTCATCACACACAACCAGCATCTCATCACCAGAAGTCACCAACGTGATGTCTTGTTTCCGTTTTTCTTCACCTTTCTTATTATTTTTAGTTTTAAGCTTCCAACATTCTTTCTTCATATGCCCTTTCTTGTGACAATAGTGGCACTTAATTTCTTTCTTCGATTTCAAATCTTCCTTGGAGCTATCACGACTTTGATCTCGAATGTAAGACATTTTACTTCTATCTCTCCCACGCCTATTAACAACAAGTGCCTCTGAGTTAGAAGAATTGGATGATTTTCTTCTAACCTCTTCATTAAGCAAACTACTAGCCACTTGGATCATAGTGACTTTGCCATCAAGCATTGAGTTACTAATTGTCACAACCAAGGTCTACGAACTAAGCAGCAACAAAGCTTGAAGTTCATCATCAAATGAGATACTCATGGTGGCAAGTTGATTCACAATGTCTTTTATCTGATTCAAGTGCTCCGCAATTGATCCACTTTCTTTATACTTCAAGTTCACCAATTTTTTAAACAATAAAGTTTTGTTGGTTGTTGTTTTTCTTTCATACAAGCCTTGAAGCTTCGTCCAAAGACCATGAGCCCAAGTCTCGGTAGAGACATGATGGAAGACACTATCATCAATCCAATACAATAAAGTTTTGTTAGTTGCTATTTTTCTTTCATACAAGCCTTGAAGCTTCGTCCAAAGACCATGAGCTGAAGTCTCGGTAGAGACATGATGGAAGACACTATCATCAATCCATTGGCAAATGACAGCAACGGCTTTTTGGTTAAGCTTAGCCCACTCCTCATCTTTCATCTCTTTTGGCTTCTTCTCATCACCTTCAACAGGTCCATACAAATCTTTGCAAAAGAGAAGATTCTTCATCGTGATTTTTCAAGTTGACCAATTGCTTCCATTGAAGTTAACCATGTGACCCACATTGCTCTCCATAATTTACACAACCTCTCCAAATCTGGCTCTGATACCAGTTGTTGAAAAAAATGGTTTCCCACAAGTGTAAATCAATGAAGAGAACAATAAGCAAAAAAGCAACACCACAAAAGATTTTTACGTGGTTCCCTCAATTGAGGTACGTCCACGGGACTGATGTCCAATTTCACTAATTTTGTAGGTGTTTACAAGAGACACATATGTCTCAAATTGACAAGGAATTCATAGGCTGAAATGAAGCTTTTTGACAAGTGAGGAAGAAGCTGCACGAAAGCTCCAAAACAATAGAAATTGAAAGGTTGCTTAGTCAAGAGAGAGTCCTCGTCATCAACTCTCCAAGCAGCTATAAATTCCAGCACACTACTTCAATTCAGCCCTTTGGAATCCCAAAAAATCCAGCTTCCAATGAAGCACCAACTTTCCACAAATTTGCCTTGAAACAAGTAGTCAAAGAAACATTGATTACCCAAGCAAACACTAAATAACGAAGTGTCTTCCCAATAAATTTGAAGACAACACATTTCATAACTTCCAAGCATAATTAAATGCATAAGGAGGGATGCCCAACAATTTTAACCTCACTGGGATAAGATCCTATTCCTAAAGAACAGAGCTTTGCTTTGCCACCATTGTCGAAACTTGCAAGACCATAGGAAAAGCTTGCTGGTGCATGGATCGATGGAAACTATAATGCACAGAGTTGGATGTGAGAAGTCAGAAGATGCTTTTTTTCATCCTTCACCTCCTTTTGTTTTCTAATCTCATTGTGAAATCATTATTAAAGGAATATCTTCATCCATTTCATTCTGCCATGTTTAAAGCTGAGTGTTTATGTCTTTTCAAGTCTCTCTATACTGGTATAGCGATCCATGAATTATTAGATGATGGCAAAGAGAGGAGGGAGAAAGAGGTGCTAGTTTTCCTGATAGAACTAAGATCAATTTTGTTAGCTTGTAATTTGCCAATTTTTATGTTGTTGATGTACACCAGATTGGTATTAAGCTCATTTCTTCTGTTAGCTCTTCTGATCCTGGTCTTTCTACTTCAAGCACATGTAGAAGGGCACTCCCTATGCTTAATCCTTGTCAAGATAATGTGTATTGGTTTGCATGTTTCTACTGCAAGGACTTTCTTTTCTATGTTAATCATCATTTGAAAAACTGAGAATAATGGTAGGGGCACCACCAATCATTTCCAAAAAATGGTATGAGAAATACCCATTTCAAGCACTTGGAAAAGCACCTCAAGGTCTCATCATCCTGTTTGTTTGCTTATGTTTCTCATCAAGAAACTTTTCACTAGGTAACACGGCATATCTATTACTCAGTTTCTCTACAATCTTACTTCTTGGAGCATGTCATTTATATAATAAACAAGTACATTATTTACTATATTCAAGTGGTTTATTTCTTGCCAGATAATCTATAGCAATTTGCATATCCTTGGTTGTTCTGCTTTGGTTGTCCATGATATGTGTATATCCCAAACAAGTTATGTTGTTTACACTAATATTAGGTTCTAATTTCATTTTCTTTTTGTGCTCTTCTGATCTCTTGTTGTCATCTGGTGCTTTTTGCAAAATGTAACATCTTTGCTAAGTATGAAGCACCATAAATTTTTCCTTTGCAAATCTTGTGGTCAGATCATTTTTTTACTGCTTTGAAAGGCCATGGAGCCCTCTGCTGTTTGATGATTCATCCCTTTGAGGGTCATGGTTATTCTGCTAGAGAGAGCATAATTTGCGTCCTTTGGGAGACTGATAGGTAGCTGCAGAAGCACCGTGTGCAAACAGTTCTGATAAACCTGCAGACCTGGATACATGTGATACTGAATCTCTAAAGGACATTGAAAAATAAGGCCCTTTCAGCTAGCAGAGATGGGCTAGGACAGGAAGGTTTGGACCAGGAAAGGTCACATTTGACACCAAGGTCATTTTTGTGGCAAGTCCCCTTTTCATTCCAAAGTAAATTTATAACTGTGTTTGCCGCAGTGCTGCTGTTATCATCATCATTGATTTTATTATGGAGATCATTGTCTTTTCCTGAAATATCTTACTCCATACTTTGCTTCATACCTATATCCATGCTGCCCTGTAGGCACATGTCTGAAACCCAGTACTACCACATGCCTTTTAAATTCCATCTCATGTCTCTTGGAATCTAAGGTTACTCTAAGTGAGATATTGATTATGTTATGTGACAAGATTAAAACTGGTGATTAAATGTTTCAGCATTTTGTCTAACTGGAGTTCTATTTAGTGCAGAGCATAATAGCTTCTAGAGTCTACAAAGGGTAGGAACCAACCAGCCATACGAGGGCCAATTGGCCACCTGACCCATTGATGGTTCCACGGCTGTCCCTTGGGTCACATTACTACCTGATGAAGGCGATGCTAGGTCCATCGACTTACCCTTCACAATGTTTTCTGGCATGACTCTCCTTGCATGCCCCTTTAAGAAGGTGCACTCTTGAGCATGTCTAATAATACATCCACCACCGAAGCAAATAATGTTGATGTTCTTGTACATGAAAGTTTGCTAAGTCGATGTCCAGATGCCCAATAGTGAACCCAGGACCAAGAGGTTCATTATGTCCATCTGAGTGTACACACAAGCAAAACACGTACACTTGGTTGGATTCTCTGTGGTAGGTGATGCATAAGTCAATGCTTAATGGTATTTCACAGCCAAATCAATGGACAAGGCTGCCACATGATCCCAATCCTCCCAAGGGAGCCTGGGCATGCATGTCCACGTGATTGCCATCTTAATGGCTGTTAGAACGAACTCTGGTCGCCACGGCTTTATTGTGATAACCTATCTAGCCATCATTATTGGACCCACCACCCATGCATCATGCCCGCCTTTTAAGTGAAAGTGAAACCCAAAGATGTTATCGGATACTTGCAAGCACCTTGAACTCATTAGGAACTCTCCATTTGAGATTGAATTCTCTGAAAACAAAAGCCTGACATGGATGATTCCCAAGAAACCTCACAACTAGGGTCAATTTCCATGATGTTTGTTCCTTTCAAGCTCATAATACTCTTAGTAAACCTTTTACGTAGCCACTCCAACCTTTTACCAGGTTACCGCCTGGGCTTACCAACGCCTCCACAAACTGCCTTTCACTACTGCCACCCACAACCATTTCAATAGTGGCATAAACCCATCTGTAACTAGACCTCTCCAAGGAGGTGCCCTAGAAGGCTTTTCACTAGGCACGTGGGTTATTACTTATTGCTCTGTTGTTAATTGTTATGGATGAGCTTAATTTCATCAAGAGGGAGTTTGAATTCGAATTTTAAATTCGATTTGGCCAACTAAGGAAGCTGATTTTGGGGAGGATTTGTTGCAACTTCCAAATCTGATCAACAAATCAGTCCATGGTTGCCAAAAGTGTAAAGCCAGTTTTGAAAATCAGTCCATGGTTGCCAAAAGTGTGGAGCCAGTTTTGGGATAGGATTAGATTGAAGGAGAGTCTTCGATCCTTTTGTGTGTCTTCTTCAACCAGTGAAGTTGAACGAAAAAAAAAAAAAGAATAGGAGGCTCTGTGAGGACATCTCCGTGTGTTGTAGATCCTGATTCAACTCTCTGGATCATAAGAGTTTCTGAGAGAGAGTATTTTGAGGGCTTGTACCTAATTCAACTCTTAGTGAAGCCTTGCAGATCCTATGCCACCATGGATGTAGCCCAGTTTGGGTGAACCACGTAAAATCCTCGTCTCTCGCTGTTTTCTTTTGGATTTTGGTTCCTATTTTTATTCTGTATTTTTTTTGTTGATTTTATCGCAATTGCGTGCTTGGTCGTACTAATAGCGATCTTATTAGAGGAATATTTGTTGTATTCCCTATCAAATTGGTATCAGAGCTTGGTTTTCTTCATTTATTACGGTCGATAAATCAACAAAGAGATGGCAGAAGACAAGATCAAAATCGAGAAATTCAATGGTCATAATTTTGGATGGTGAAGGATGCAAATTGAGGACTACCTATATCAGAAGGATCTTTACCTTCCATTAGAGGGAAAGAAGCCGGATTCAATGAGTGACTCAAATTGGATGATTCTGGATAGGAAAGCCCTGGCCACGATCAGATTGTCATTGACACCTCAAGTGGCGTATAATATTGCAAAGGAAAAGACCACCGTGGATATGATGACCGCTTTAACAAAGCTGTATGAAAAACCTTCCACCTCAAACAAGATATTTCTCATGAAAAAGCCTTCAATTTGAAGATGGCTGAGAATAGTTTAGTGACGGAGCATCTGAACGAGTTCAACACGATGATTAATCAATTAGAGTCGGTCTCTATTGCTTTTGATGATTCATTCAGGGCTCTTCTTTTCTTATGTTCCTTGCCAGAGAGTTGGGACAATCTTGTGATGACAGTCAACAACTCGGTATCAGGTAACCTTACATTCAATGATGCAGTTAGTTGTATATTGAATGATGAGATGAGAAGAAAGGCTATGGGTAGGACTTCTACAAGTGATGCACTCATGGTGGATACCAGAGGAAGATCACAGGAGAGGAAGAAGTCAGAGAAAGGTCGATCCAAGAGCAGAGGAAAGTCCAAAGGGAGATTTTCCATGAAGTGTTGGAACTGCGGGAAGAAAGGTAACATGAGCAAGGATTATTGGGGTAGAAGAAGGAAAAAGGTGCAGAGAGCAAGATAGAAGGTCAAGAAGCAAATGTTGTGAGTACTATTGAGCAAATTTTGAGGATGTGTGCCTGTCAGCCGACGATGGGGCAAACTCAAATCTGTGGTTTGTAGACTCAAGGCTTCTTACCATTGCAGCTCAAAGAGACACCTATTTTTGGATTTTGTCCAAAGAGATTTTGGTCATGTCACAGTTGGCAATGGACAGCAGTGCAGAATTGTTGGTAGAGGAACAATTGTACTGAAGCCAGTGACAGGTGGAGAATTGAGACTTGCACAAGCCAGATACATCCCAGAGTTAAAGAAAAACCTAATTTCTATCAGTCAGCTTGATGTTGAGGGTTATGTATCCGTTTTTGGTAATTCTCAGTGAAAATTACTAAAGGGTCTATGGTTGTTGTCAAAGGGAAGCGGACAGGCACTCTCTACTTCTTGGCAGACAGTGAGAGTTCAGTTTCAGTGGCAGCAGGAGACACGGGTACAGTGACTACATTATGGCACAGGAGGCTCGGTCATCTTAGTGAGAAGAACTTGAATATTCTACACAGGAGAGAGCTTTTACCTGGGCTAAAGAAGGTGAATCTAGAGTTTTGTGAAGAGTGTATCTATGGTAAGCAGAAAGCAGTGAGTTTTCAGTTTGCAAGAACTCAGAAGAAGATTGAAATGCTGGATTTGGTTCATTCAAATGTCTGGAGTCCAGCACCAGTGGCATCATATGCGGGCAATAAGTACTTTGTCATGTTTATAAATGATTTCAGCAGGAAAGTCTGGGTGTTTGCTATGAAGGAAAAGTCTGAGGTCTTTGGCATCTTCAAGAGATGGAGAGTCATGTGTGAAAGCCAGACTGGAGCAAGTCTCAAGTGTCTCAAGACAGATAACGGTGGTGAATACTACAGCAGAGAGTTTGATGTCTACTGCGCAGAGCATGGAATCAGAAGGATCAAGACCGTTCTAGGGACACCAGAGCAGAATGGTGTGGCAGAAAGAATGAACATGACCATTCTTAGAGAGAGAGGAGTATGAGGTTTGACTCAGGTCTACCTACATATTTTTTGGGCGGCAGCACTGGACACCGCAGTGTATTTGATCAACAGGAGTCATCTAGTGCATTGGATGGTGGGATTCAAGAGGAGGTTTGGATAGGAAAACAGGTAAAACTTTCTTTTCTTAAAGTATTTGGCTGCATTGCTTATTCTCTGATTGAGAAAGAGAAGATGAGTAAGTTAGACTCCAAGTCTACAAAGTGTGTTTTCATTGGATACGGTGGCAATGAGTATGGCTACAAGCTCTGGGATTTCCAGAACAATAAGATCATTCGAAGCAGGAATGTAGTATTTGATGAAGAGCATACTTACAAAGACAGGAAGATGCAGTGGAAGAAAAGAAACAGGAGTTTATAGAACTCGATCCTATCAGAGATGGAGAAATTCCCGAGTGCAAACTGAAGATGGAAACTCCGAGGATGTGGAGGAGGAAGATGTGGTTGGAACAGACAGCCACATGCATACATCGGTACCTCAGCCGGTGTCCCCACAGTTGAAGAGGACCACGAGGGTTACCAAGCCATCACAGAGGTATTCTGCTAATAATTATGTTTTGTACACAGATTCTAGAGAGCCAGAATGTTTTGTTGAAGCCATGCAGGATGAAGCTAAGGTCAAGTGGGAGTTGGCTATGAAAGAGAAGATGGACTCTTTAAAGCAAAACAAGACTTGGGATCTTATGAAGTTACCCACTGGCAAGAAAGCTCTGTTCAACAAATGGGTGTACAAGATGAAGAATGAGGTCGATGGTACCAAGAGATACTAGGCAAGGTTAGTTGTCAAGGGTTATGCACAGAAAGAGGGAATTGACTTCAGGAGATCTTTTCCCTAGTAGTCAAGATGACATCCATCAGGGTGATTCTGAGCATGGTAGCAGTGGAGGATCTTCATCTAGAGCAGCTAGATGTGAAGATAGCATTTCTTCATGGAGATTTGGAGGAGGAGCTGTACATGAACCAGCCAGAAGGTTTCCAGGTCAGGGGAAAGGATGACATGGTCTGCAGATTGAAGAAAAGTTTGTATGGTCTGAAGCAGGCTCCGCGGCAATGGTACCTCAAGTTTGACAGTTTCATGCTAGAGAAAGGCTTCACTAGATGCCAGTCAGATCATTGTGTGTACTTTCAGAGGTACATTACAAATGAGTTCATTATTTTATCCTTGTATGTGGACGATATGCTTGTAGCAGGTTCCAGTATGAGGAAGATAGAAGAGCTCAAGAAACTGATGGCAAAGAAGTTCTCAATGAAGGATTTGGGAGAGGCAAAGCAGATTCTTGGCATGAGGATCAATAGAGATAGAAAGCAACGAAAGCTGTGGCTATCTCTGGAGGACTATGTAGAAAAGGTACTGAAGAGGTTCAATATGGAGAATGCAAGGCAGTGTCAACACCTTTGGCAGCACACTTCAAGCTCAGCAAGCAGTTGTGTCCAACAACTCAGAAGGCAAGGGATGAGATGATTAGAATTCATATGCCTCAGCCGTGGGAAGTCTAATGTATGCAATGGTTTGCACAAGACGGATATCGCACAAGTAGTGGGAGCAGTTAGCAGATACATGCAGAATCCAGGCAAGGAGCACTGGAATGCAGTGAAGTGGATCTTGAGAAATCTCAGGGGTACGTCAACTTATAGTTTGTGCTATGGAGGTGATAGTCTTCAAGTACAGGGATTTGTAGATGCAGATCACTCTGGTGACAGAGACAGTGGGAGGAGCACCACTGGTTATTTTTACTGTCGGTGATACAGCAGTGAGCTGGGTATCTCAGTTGCAGAAGATAGTGGCATTGTCAACTACAGAAGCTGAGTATGTGGCGATCACTGGAGCTAGTAAAGAGATGATCCGGTTACAGAAGTTGATGGAGGAGCTCGGCAAGGAGCACGAGTGTAATACATTATGGAGCGACAGCCAGAGCGCAATTCACTTGGCAAGGAATCGAGCATTTCATGCAAGAACCAAGCACATTCAGCTTAGGTATCATTTCATACGCAGTGCGTCGGATGAGGAGCAGTTGAAGCTGGAGAAAATTGATGGAACTAAGAATTCTGCAGATATGTTCACCAAGGTTGTGAGCAGAGACAAGTTGAGTCTATGTTGCAACTTGGTGAAGCTTTCCAAGAGATAGATCAGGAGAGCGTGGCACAGAGAAAGAAGGTAGATCTAAGATTGATGTCATTAATCTCCAAGTGGGAGATTGTTATGGATGGAGCTTAATTTCATCAAGAGGGAGTTTGAATTTGAATTTTAATTTGATTTGGCCAACTAAGGAAGCTGATTTTGGGAGGATTTGTTGCAACTTCCAAATCTGATCTTGGGGAGGATTTGTTGGAGATTTTCAGGGCAGCAAATCAGTCCATGGTTGCCAAAAGTGTGAAGCCAGTTTTGAAATCAGTCCATGGTTGCCAAAAGTGTGGAGCCAGTTTTGGGATGGGATTAGATTGAAGGAGAGTCTTCGATCCGTGTCTTCTTCAACCGGTGAAGTTGAGCGAAAAAAAAAAAAAATAGGAGGCTCTGTGAGGACATCCTCCGTGTGCTATAGATCCTGATTCAACTATCTGGATCATAAGAGTTTCTGAGAGAGTGTTTTGAGGGCTTGTACTTGATTCAACTCTTAGTGAAGCCTTGCAGATCCTGTGCGCCGTGGATGTAGCCCAGTTTGGGTGAACCACGTAAATCCTCGTCTCTCGCTGTTTTTTTTTGGATTTTGGTTCCTATTATTATTCTGTATTTTTTTTGTTGATTTTATCGCAACTGCATGCTTGATCGTACTAATAGCGATCTTATTAGAGGAATATTTATTGTATTCCCTATCAGTTAACCATGTCTTCCCTCTGCCATGCTTTCACATCTGTTTTGTTAGAGCCATTTCCATCCATTATCCATGCTTCAAGTTAAATGAGATTTTGGTAGGATGTAAACAGCTAGAAGGATCTTCGCTCTTAAATCATTTACATCTTTGGCCACAAAATGGGATTACCTACTTGTTTTTGCATTGGTACATGCGTAATTGCTTCTATCATGTGCAAGTATAGTCAAGGTTTGTGGTACTAACCCATACCGACCGTATCGCTATCGAGTTTTGTTTCAATACCAGTTTTTATTGAGTGAAACTATCTTGCACCATCTGGTACCATACCTTACAGACCATACTTACAGATCTATACCATATCAAAATAGAAATGTATTTGTATGGTTCTCAATATTAGTTTTGTGGACCTTGAGTGTAGTTGTTGATCTTGATGAGAATGGGCTTCACCATCTTTTTCTATGAGCATATATTTGAAACTTGTTCCACCATATTGATTGCCCTTTATCTGAATTTGTTCACTTATGTCTGGTATATCCACCTTCAGCTTGTAATCCTACTCCCAAATCTTTTATTCTCTTCTTGATTTTATGGAATGAAATAGCTAACGAGCTTTTCATTCCAAAGTGTTGATCATGGTGATTTGATTTTAATAACTAGCAATCTCGCTAGTACACTAAACAACAATCTATCTCAAAATTCATTCTAGTCCTATGTTGATAAACATGAAAAATATTAAAAAAAGAAATTGATTAAATTCGAGACCTTTTTGGTTGGTCTATTTATGGTTATAGATATGAATTTCTTCATATAATAAAAAAAAACTCTTTCATGGTTCCCTCCAATGATGATGTCATAATTTATTATGAATAATAGATTACAAATATTAATATTTATAGAAAAATTTAAAAATTAAATTTCTCAATAGTTTTTTAGTATTTTTAATACTTCTAAATTTTGGGATTATAAACAAATATTGCAGTCCAATTTAAAGTAGAAGGGACTTATAATAAATAAACAAAATATGAGAATAAGATTTGATGGAGGAATTCAAGGTTGGTTGAGCATTCAAAAGTGGATTTAAGATATTATTGGAGGAGAATTGGCTTTTTTGCTCTTTCGTGTCATCAATTAATGATGGGTCATCTGAATTGGGGGGAGTCTTGCAAAAAGTGTGTGTGTGTGTGTGTGTGTGTGTGTGTGTGTGAGAGAGAGAGAGAGAGAGAGAGAGAGAATGGGGGAGGGGGTGTTGCAGTTGCCTACCATGCTGGCAATTCAGAGAGTAGAGAAAATGAGATGAAGGGAGGTGAGGTGTTGTCACAACCTTTTGACCTACCATTAGGTTCGGTTGGTAAGCTAGGACTAGTGGAGGTAGAGAGAGAGATGGAGAGAATTGATGCTGTGGGTGAATCTCAGTGATGCCATGATGGCTATTGGTTGACCATTGGTTGTCTGTGTTGAGGAGGGAGCAAAAGAGAGAGAGAGAGAGAGTCAAGGAGAAATGAAATCATGCCTTTATTACCTGCAAGGTTCTTTGCCAACATGTTGAAAGGATCACTACTAGAAAAGTGTGATTTGCCGAGGAATTTACCTAGGAAAGAATCCCTCGCAATTACAAGGGATTTTCTGACAAAAAAATATAAACTATAAAATTTTTCGATAAAAATATTTTCTTACAAAATCTATCACAAAATTAATTTTGTTAGAGACTTTCGAGGATATTTCTAACATAAATGGCTTATTTGTAAAAAAAAATTGATAAAAAAATCCCTCAAAAATTAATTTTGTGAGAAATTTTTTTTAAGGGATTTATTTTTCATTAATGAGTTATTAATAAATTTTTTTATGAAAAAATCCCTCAAAAATTTGTAGCAAAATTAATTTTCAAGGGATTTTGCAAGGGATTTTTTGATGATATTGCAAGGGATTTTTGAGGGATATTTCTATAATAAATGGCTTATTTGTAAAAAAAAATTTCTAAAAAATCCCTTGAAAATTAATTTTGTGAGGAATTTTTCGACGGATTTGTTTTTCATTAATGAGTTATTAAAAAATTTTGATGAAAAACATCCCTAAAAAAACCCTCACAAAATTAATTTTTGAGGAATTTTTCGGGGGATTTTTTTGATGATTTTACAAGAAAATTTCTAAGGAATATTTCTATAATAAATGGCTTATTTGTAAAAAAATTAATAAAAAAATCCCTCAAAAAATCCTTGGAAATTAATTGTGCGAAGGATTTTTCGAGGGATTTATTTTTCATTAATGAGTTATTAATAAAAATTTTTTCTGAAAAAATCCCTCGCAAAATTAATTTCTGAGGGATTTTTTGATTATTTTATGAGGAATTTTTTAGGGATATTTCTATAATAAATGGCTTATTTGTAAAAAAAATTGATAAAAAAATTCTTCAAAGAATTTTTCGTAAATTAATTTTGCGAGGGATTTTTCAAGGAATTTCTTTTTGAAAAATGCAATTAAAATGCAACCAAAAAGGGGTCCAAACATGGCATACAAGGCCCTTCCATCAATCTCTTGGACAGCAAATGTAAAATGACAAATTATTCAACCTAACTAAACATAATAAGCTATGTGCATATTTACTTTACCGAGTCATTTCAGAATCCCCAAACCCCAGCTGTGGTTGAGCTACGTATCCTGGCAGCACCATACCAACAGCAGGAACCCCAAGACCACCAGGATGTTGACCCCTAAATTGCATGACTGCATAAGATTTTAAGAAAAGGCAACGTGAATGCTACAAATATTCAACAAAAAAAAAAAAAGAAATTCCTTTATATGCTACTATTCCAACAAAGAAATTTTACAAATAAAGCCGAAGAGCATATTAAAAACAAAATAAGCCTGGCAGGCCAATTAGCAGACAATGCTACTTGATGACGCAAGCTCTCCTCAAGGCTTTTTTGTTCAGCCTCAAGGCTAATAAGACTTTATAATGTGGTAGAGAATTCCTCATGCTATTCAAAATGAAGAATAAGAAAATGAACACACCTGGCAATAGTTCTGGAGTGCCAGGAAAGCTCCGGTCCCCATGGGCAAGGCCCATATCCCCAGTTGCTCCAATAACCTGAGCTCCACTGTACAGAAAAGAGGCCCTTCCAGTTCCTTGACTGCTACTTTTCCCCTTTCCAATCATTGCTGTCTTGGATTTACCTGATCCTGGAGGTGAATCAGTCTCTCCAACTTCAGATGAATCAAGACCATATAGTGTTCTTGATAAAGTTTTTAGGTGTGGTGTATTACAAAGAATCACCCCACAGAAGAGCTGGAATATTGCTGCAGCAAATGGTGAAAACTATTAGGATATAAAACAGTGACAACTTAGTTATGTTCTGAATGCAACTAAACCTCTGTCTTATAACTTTCTCATAAAATACAAACTAGTTGTCATGAGTTTATATGGTAGTTCTGAACTTGTGAAGACACAACAGAATCTCTTGAAAACTGCTTGGAAACAGTTGAAGACAAATTGCATGAAAGAGTTGGAGGATAAAAAAAATTGGTACAGCTCCAAACATCTTAACATGTTACATGGATGGATAACCCTCATTGGGATGCCTTTACTTGGATATTATCACAGATAATAAAGGGACATAATTATCAATTTCAAGCAACAAGTATGAGAAGATGCAGTCACAATAATAATCCGCAAAACAAGAAGGAAAAAATAAAAAACAACAGAACTCAACACACCAATCATCACCATTATCTATATTATTATTTTATTTTTTGAATATGACTGTGAACTGGAAAGAGATAAAGCATTTGGACCATAGATTATAAATGATATAAATATAAGGAAGAGCGTTATGAAATGAAATGTTGGAAGCATGCTACTTCGCACAAAAGGAAATATTTAAACTTTCAAAATAAATTATGAATGGAATTTTGACTGACTTTCTTGGTTAAGGCAATGCATCCTTTCAAATGATTCAGAGGACCAAAGATTTTTGCTGATATATCTAGGAATCTTTCTACCTATGACACAATGTATGATAGTTCTAGTGCTACGGTTATGACACAACATATGCCTCTTTTTACCTTGAGAATATATCTTATATGAAAAAACTAAAAAACTGCATTCAGCCAGTAATGTTCTGATACTTGCGATAGGTATAATAATGCTCTCAAATAACAATATTTCTTTCTAGAGAGATGCTCAATTCCTTGGCGACTGGGCTTAACATGGCTTACCCCGACTTCCGTGTCGGCCACGGCCCGTCTCGACCTCTGCGTCGGCCATGGCCCACCCCGACCTCCTCGTCGGCCGTAGCCAGTTTAAGCCTTGGTCACGGTGTTGGCGTCGGCCACGGCCCATCTCGACATCTGCGATGGCCACGGCCCATCCCAACCTCGGCATCGGCCACGGCCCATCCCGACCTCGGCATCAGCCACGGCCCACCTCGACCTCCGTGTCGGCCACGGCCCATCTCGACATCCGTGTCGGCCATGGCCCATCCCGACCTTTATGTCGGCCACGGCCCACCTCGGTCTCCTTGTCGGCCGCGGCCAGTCTAAGCCTTGGTTACGGTGTCGGCGTCGGCTTCGGCGTCAGCCCCGGCGTCGATCTCGGCATCGGCTTCGGTGTCAGCACTGGCATCGGTCTCGACGTCGGCCCCCGGTGACAATCACCCACGTTCAAGCTACGTGGTCCAATTCCATCAAGAATGACAGACCACGTCACCACGAGCATGCCCAGCTACGCCGCGGTGGACGTGCTCCCTCCCGACGCCGCTAACAACGAGCATGGCCCCACGATTAGTCCCATGACCCATACTTTTTGGCACGTTGAAGACTAAAAATTAATAACCATCTGAAGGAGGCTGGACCACGACGGACGAATGGTAAGAGGGTTCTCGAACAGGTATAAAAGGCCTCCAGCCCTTGAGGTAGGGGGCTCAAGCTCTACCCAATCTTCACAACATTATTCCTTCATGTTCTCTAGATCGCTAACTTGAGCGTCGGAGGGTCCCCGTCGGAACCACCGGTACGGGACTTTTCTTGCAGGTTTCTGGCTTGAAGGAGGCGGTCCCTGTCATCCCCTGATGGCCAACAAAGCATTTCCGTCGCCTGACGCTCCTCAAAAGTGATTTGGCTGCAACAGATTAGCGCGCCAGAAAGGGGGGAAGAGCATGAGTAGCAAGGCGTGTAGGGGAGAAAGTGACCAAGCTCTCACTCCCTCCTTACCCGAAGAAGAGATGGTGGTGACCCATGCTCAAGAGGCTTCTACCAGCCTGGCTGGGGGGCAGCCAGCGAGGGCCGAGCAGCCGGAGGCCCTCCCGCCAATTCATCCCTCACCACCATGCCAAGGTGATAGGGTCATCGCCCTCGCTCTGGAGGTGCGGTCCCTTGCGGCGGTGATTCGGAAACTCCAACAACAGTCGGCGGCCGTGCAACCTCTGCCGCCACCCCACTCCTTAGAAGAAGTTGCGGCGCAGCCCAGCCAACAATCCACCCGTGGAGGACAATCCCGACGGAAGGCTCACCGCCGTCGGGATGTTCCCACCAGAGGGAGATCTCCTGACAGTCCCTCTCCCCGGAGATCCCGGGGCAAGGTCCCGGGGAAGGGTATGGCCCTTCGACATCGCCCGTCCTCCCGTTCCCTATCTACCTCGTCAGGAGAGGAGTCCACAGGCGAGAGGGTCCACCTCCGTGCAGAGAGGCGACAGGAGGAGCGCTACCAGTGTTTAGAGGAGCTCGACCAAAACTGACCGATCGGTCGAAGGCAAAATATGACAGTCGCCCCCCACTGACAAGGCGGATCATGGAAGAACCCGTCCCTTCCCGATTTTGCCTTCCACAGCTGGATCCTTATGATGGCACTACCAATCCCCTAGATCACTTGGAAAGCTATAAGGTGCACATGCAGGTCCAGGGAGCATCGGACGCTCTTCTATGCATTGCTTTCCCACCCTACGAAAGGCTGCGAGGGCTTGGTATTCCCGTCTACCTCCTCGTAGCATCAGTTTGTTCAGACAACTGGAGAAAGCTTTTCTTGCTCATTTCGACGCAAGCCGACGGATCCCTCGGGTGGAACAGTCTCTTTGCCATCCGACAGAAGAGTGGGGAGACTCTTCGGGACTTCGTTGCCCGCTTCAAGGAGGCAGTGATGGAGGTTTACCATCTCGACGATTCGGTGGCCACCTTGGCCTTGAAGCGTGGGCTCCGTCCTTCCCGCTTCGCGTATTCGTTAGACAAGAAGCCCCCGAGCTCGTACGCTGAGTTGCTGAGTCGAGCTCAGAAATACATCCACACTGATGAGGCCGACTCCTCCCGGTGGGAAACTGAAGAAGGCCCCAGCAAAAAGCAAGTTCGATCAGAGTCGGAGGGCCTCACACCAAGAAGCCCGAACCACCTCGCCGGACGAACAGTCGGCCACGGACTTTTGCCCCTGTCGGTGAGCATTACACCCCTCTGTTAGCCCCGATTTCCAACATTCTTATGGAAATCGAGGGTGAGCCCTATCTTAAGCGCCCCGCGCCCCTGAAGCCTGGAGTTCCTCGCAACAAGAACATGTATTGTCGTTTCCATCGAGATCACGGCAACGACACAGAAGATTGCCGACAGCTGAAGAAGGCCATAGAGGAGCTCATCCAGCAAGGGCACCTCGGTCAGTTCATCCGGAGAGGAAATCCAGCGGCGCCAGGCCCTTCGGCAGCACCTCCCAGCAAGCCAATGTTGACAACACCCCGACTGGAAAGACTGTGGCGATGATTTCCTGGGGAGCGAGATAACATTGTAATTCCTTTCTCTGAAAGGGATCTAGAGGGGGTAGATAACCCGAATGATGAAAGTGTCGTTGTATCCATGACAATTACTAAACACCCTGTAAAGCGAATATTGGTTGATAGTGGAAGCTCGGCCGATATTCTGACGTATGACGCATTTGTTTATATGAACTTGCTTTTGGATTCTCTTCGGCCAGTGACGATGCCCCTCGTTGGCTTCACCGGAGATGCAGTGAGAGTTCAGGGAGAAATTGCTCTCCCCGTCACGGCTGGAACTTCACCTTACCAGAGCACGATCTTCATAAAGTTTCTGATGGTGAGAGTTCCTCTCGCATATAACGCTATTCTCAGCCGGCCAGGTTTAAATCTGCTGGATGCCATTATCTCGACAAAGAGGTTGCTAGTCAGGTTCCCCACTCGTCACAGGATCGGGGAAATGCGGGCGAAAGGAGCCCGGCGTCCCTCTGCTACCACACGACCCCTAGCCTTCAGTCCGCACTTCCCTCGCCGACTTCTGAATTGACGGACCCGAGAGAGGCCGAGAAGAGGTTGTCCTCCGACAATATCTCTCGGTATGATGGGAGTTCGGTTGCCAGAAGAAGATTGAAGGCTTCTTGATCTCTTGGGACTACCGAGGTGTTATTGTTAGCCTCAGTATTGGGTGTACCCCATTCCCTCCTTATCCCCTCCACTTCAGCGAAGAAGAAACGGGATTTCCACCCTTTTATGGACGAAGGGAGACCTAACCTGAGGGCCCTACCCGGCCGAGGGGCCAATAGCCACCAGTCGGATTGAGCCCGAATGGTATACAGGCTGCAAAAGAGGGAAACATTACTCGGGAGACCTTGGAGGCGGGTCAACACCAAGAAGGCACAAATGGCCCTAATGGAATTGGGGAGTAGTTGAGCTGGGACCAACTCGTACCTATCAAGGAGATTAATGATGAAAGGGTGAAGACGAAGATGAAGACCGGCCTTAAAAAACTCCTCATAAAGGGCTATCCCCCGAGGGGGAGAGGTTACCCTGTCGTTGGGGCCCGGTGCGATCAATCGCATCTCTTTAGGTATGTTATAGGCTGCCCTAAAGGTTGCAAGGTCGACGGAAGTGACAGTGGAGGCGGTCCCCTCAAGGGAACCGCTCCTCGCCCTGGAAGACGAAGCTGCCCTAGGAGGTGGGGTTACAGCTGCTGACGGGCTCCTAGCAACCGGTTCCCTAGCCATGGCCCTAGGGGTCGGAGAGGAATGGTTTGTGGAGGACCGAGAGGACGAATAAGAAGAAGACGACTGTGAAGGCATGGGGAACTAACCTGGACAGAGGAAGAAGAAGAAGTTGGAGGAGCTCTTGAGCTGGAAGGGGAAAGGGCTCTGCACGGTAGGTGAAATCGAAGCTAGGGCACGTCCTTGCTTATAAAAATTTTTCGGCATCTTCAAAATTGTCCCACCCGATGCACCTGCCATGCGGATGCTATCCATTGAGGAGGATTCTGCAACGATGCTCTGGGCGCGCGATAGATGGAACCCCCCGACCAATCAGAATATATCGATGCCAGTGATGTGACGGCTTAATGATGATCGCCGATATCTTGGGGATCCCAAACTGCTCCCTGACCTCGAGGCAAATCCGATGGTTAGGATGCGCAGATGAAGCGCCCCTTTCGCTTGGATGGTGACACCAGCTCAGGGATGGGGGGCATCTGATATGACCGATCGGGTCAAAGAACACGCGAGCCAATTCCTTGGTGACTGGGCTTAACATGGCTTACCCCGACTTCCGTGTCGGCCGCGGCCCATCTCGACCTCCGCGTCGGCCATGGCCCACCCCGACCTCCTTGTCAGCCATAGCCAGTTTAAGCCTTGGTCACGGTGTTGGCGTTGGCCATGGCCCATCTCGACATCCGTGTCGTCCATGACCCATCCCAACCTCGGCATCGGCCATGGCCCATCCCAACCTCGGTGTCGGCCATGGCCCATCTCGACCTCCGTGTCAGCTACGGCCCATCTCGACATCCGTGTTGGCCACGGTCCATCCCGACCTCCGTGTCGGCCACGGCCAGTCTAAGCCTTGGTTACGGTGTCGGCATCGGCTTCGGCATTAGCCCCGGCGTCGGTCTCGGCGTCGGCTTCGGTGTCAGCTCCGGCGTCAGTCTTGGCGTCGGCCCTCAGCGACAATCACCCACGTTCAAGCTACGTGGTCCACTTCCATCGAGAATGGCGGACCACGTCACCACGAGCATGCCCGGCTACGCGCACAGTAGACGTGCTCCCTCCCGGCGCCGCTAACAATGGGCGTGGCCCCACGATCAGTCCCATGACCCATACTTTGTGGAACGTTGAAGACTAGAAATTAATAACCATCTGAAGGAGGCTGGACCACGACGGACGAATGGTAAGAGGGATTCTCGAACAAGTATAAAAGGCCTCCAGCCCTTGAGGTAGGGGGCTCAAGCTCTACCCAATCATCACAACATTATTCCTTCCTATTCTTCAGATCGCTAACTTGAGCATCAGAGGGTCCCCGCCGAAACCACCGGTCTGGGACTTTTCTTGCAGGTTTCTGGCTTGAAGGAGGCGGTCCCTGTCATCCCCTGAGGGCCAACAAAGCATTTCCGTCGCCTGACGCTCCTCAAAAATGATTTGGCTGCAACACAATATATGATAGTTCTAGTGCTACGGTTATGACACAACATATGCCTCTTTTTACCTTGAGAATATCTTATATGAAAAAACTAAAAAACTGCATTCAGCCAGTAATGTTCTGATACTTGCGATGGGTATAATAATGCTCTCAAATAACAATATTTCTTTCCAGAGAGATGCTCAACAGGCTCATCAACCTTCTTGGGCTTCTTTTCTTGAATTTTCCAACGAATCACAAGCTCCAACATCCCATGGAGGAGGAGAACAAGATGTGATTCAAAAATGATATCGTTTCATGTCCTCTTAGCACCAGGATTTGTGGTCGACTTTTGGATTTTTACTTCGGTGCCACCTATCATTACAACATACACACCCACTAATAGCAACTAACATTAATATGGATATAATAATATGATCCTATGTTGGGCCTCTTGTGCTAAGGACTAGGAAGAGATGGGAAAAGTCACAACGACTCACTGTTCACAAGGTAACAGAAACAGAGCAGATTTATTGCTCATGACCAAAACGGTGGCTTCGGAGAGGAATGAGAAGAAAAGAACATCACAGAAGAAAGAGAGAGAGGTCTGCTAGCTAGTAGATGACCCGATATCAGTGCAGACAGATCCAATGTAGAGCTAATGGGGTGAAGATCATGACATCCACAACTGAGTTCTCAAATCGTTTTGAAACCATGTTTTAACCACGGATCAAGGGTGACAAAAAATGCAAAAATAGAATGTAATGTCAAAGGAAAGGACACCTCAATGGTCCGCTGCTAACAACCTTGCCTATCGGCCGACTCTGGCTCGATTGCCTGACAGTTGCATTGGTAGCTCCGACGATGCGAACACAGGAGTTAGTACTCCATCAATAGGAAAAAGAGGAATAGAACAAAAAAAACAAGGGAGAGAAGAAAACCAACCCAAGCCAAGAGGTTAGAGGCAATTGGCTGCCAGGTTGTGAACTCGACGATCGATCGATTCTTCACAACAGTCCGACGGCGAAGTAAAGGCAGCAAGGAGGAGGATTCAATGACTGAACAAGGGGGAATGAGAGGCTTTCGACTGAAATGCCACTGGCGATCATTAACCAAGACTACCGAGCAATCGAGAATGAGTGACAGATAGCACACCTAAATGCTGATCAATCGGAGGCAAAATGGCGATGGTTTGAGGCAATACGATTACTCACCAAAAAAAGGGAGTATTCGAGTCCCTCCTCGATCTCAAAGAAGGGGAAGAGAGATCCGATGACGAACGAGAAACGGCGTCAGATCCTTGTCTTCGAATCAAAACTCGGAAATCAAGCGGCGTTCTTGAATGCGAGATCAAAACACCAGATCCTTTCTCCAGTGTCTTCCCTCTTTCTTAGTGGATTGTCTGAGTTTCAGGGGGGACGAGGACCCTATTCCTATTTAATGCCGCTTCCACTCCGAAGAAACCCATAAAGAAACAAAATTAATATGACATAAAATATTAATTTAAATTAATATTTAAATTAGTGACGAAAAAAATCGCTATTTCGTCACTAATTTAGTAACGCTCAAAGTAATTCACCATCAATTTAGTGGCGAATTAGTTTGTTCGTCACTAATTTAGTAACGAATTACCCTTTCGTCACTAAATTTAGTGATGAAAGGGCAATTCGTGATTAAATTAGTGACGAATTATTTATTCCATCATTAAATTAGTGATTATTGGCCCAGATGACAACCCAAGAGGGGGGGGTGAATTGGGTTCTTTAAAAATTTAGCCTTTTAAAATAGTTTGCTTAAGAAGAATGAAAGCAAATGCAATTAATACAAACAGTGAATAAAATAGAGATAGAGAAGAGTCAATAAGCACGGCAAACACAAAGATTTTATAGTGGTTCGGTGTATCCAACACCTACGTCCACTCCCAAGATTCACTTGGGTCCACACTATAATCTTCCTTGATTACAGCCGAGTTGTTTTACAAGCTCACAACTCAAACTTGTTGTTTTCCCGGGATCACAACGAACCCAGCCGGTTTTCAAGGGCTCACCAGCACAAAAACCCTAACACAAGCTTTACCAAGCTTGTACCGAGGTAAGACTACCTCCACTAGTTCAATCCCCCAGATTGAACTAGACACAAAAATAGAAATGTTGTTTAATTACAAAGCTCCTTAATGAGCAGATAATCAAATATAAGAACAAAGTTTAGAAAAGCCTGATTTGCAGTTGGTTGGCTTTTGAGCTTTTCTTCTTTTCTTCTTTTCCTCAACTCCTTTGAAGTGTAGAATCGGGCCTCAGCTCGGATTCTTCACGGATGAATGTTGGAGTTGATTTGAGCTTTTTCTTTCTTTGAATGTTGAAAATCTCTTGATTTGCTCTTGAATAGCTCTTGGATTTTCTTCTGAAGCTTCCTTGGATTGTTGAACTTGAGCACAGATGAAGCTTCCTTTGATTTCACACTTTTTCTTTCACTCTATTTTGAATCACGGATTTTTTCAAATGACGCTCTGTTTTTCCTCTTTTTCTGAAAGATTTTTCTCTCTTGATTTGAATTCTATTTCTTCTCTTTGATTTGAAAACGGCTTCTCTATTTATAGATTCTGCAAAAATATAGCCGTTAGAAACAAAGAAAAATAGCCGTTAATTAAAAATCTTACCGTTGACGCTGAGTTGGCATTCGAAAAATCTCGCCCAGATTTGCTGGAGTCGACTCCTGCTTTCCGCGAGTCGGCTCGAAGTCGTGATACCAAAAATAGAAATATTCAGAAAGTTAAGGGTCGACTCATCAAAAATAAGTGTCGACTCCTGACAGTCGGGGGTCGACTCATGAAAAGCAAGGGGTCGACTCGCGAAGTGCTCAGAAAAACACCTCTGGTGTCTGAGCGGAGTCGACTCACACAGTCATGGAGTCGGCTCGACAGAATCGGGGTCGACTCTGAAATCACAGGGTCGACTCGAGACAACAGTCATTTCTGTATTCTGAGTGGAGTCGACTCTGAAACTCTAGAGTCGGCTCCGGAACGTATCAAAAATCAGAGAATTTTCTGATTGACTTTGAAATTCGTTCCAGATTCATTTTAAATCAATTTTGACTTGAATACAATAAAATTGTCATTAGGAATCAATTCAAGAAATGTTCCAAAAACTCATTGATTAAATATGAAGTATAAAATTTCTTTTTGAAAGCTTAAACATGGAGCTTGAAGTTACTTTCAAATTGATTAAAGTTATACTTAACATTCTCATTGATTGTTCTAAATAAATTCATTGCTCATGTAAATAAACTCATTGCATCTTTTAATATACTCATGGCTTTTGGTAATCATCAAAATCAATAAGATTGGGGCAACAAATTCTCAACAATCTCCCCAACAATCTCCCCCTTTTTGATGATGACAAAAACATTGAGTTTATGCATGATTGATTAAGAATTTATTTTATTTTCATAGTTAGGCTTAGGCTCCCCCTGAATGAGGTAGCTCCCCCTATGAAACTCAATTAAATAATTCATTCAATTATTTATCTCATTCATTCAATCATTTTAATATCATTTGATTAATTAATTTCTCCCATGCATATACAGTTATAAACTATAAAACTCTCCCCCTTTTTTGTTATCAACAAAAAGGTAGAGAAGCATCAAACATAATCATTCATTCATTAAGATATGATTTAACAAAATCTGAGATTCATTGATAAAGGAGTACATTCAAACTCAGATTACATTGAGCATTCAAAATAGACTTTTCATTACATCAAAGTATCAAAATGTAAAACATAATATAACTTCATTACATTGCAAGGACTAAGTATCTAATACATCAAAATGAGTCCTTACAATCCTAGTTAAATGATCTATAATATTTTTCATTCCATCTGTTTGAATCTTACATATCCTTCAGTCTTTCATCTACAAAAGTGCAAGCAGTCAAATTTTATCTTGAAGTTCAGCATTGCATTTTGCATAGGTTTCACCATCTCCACAGATGTCTTTAAGTTCTTCAAAATATTCTTTAGATCTCCACTTAAAGACTCAGAGAAGTGCTAAGAGTTGATTCAATCTTGGTGATCCGATCATCTAAAGAATAAAGAGTTTCTTTAAGATTCATAAACTTGTTTTCAAACTCTGATTTCAATTTATCTGACTGATCATCAAGAAGACCTTTAAGCTGCCTTAACTGAAGATCTGAAAACCAACAGATGAAGATGATGCTGATCAACCAACGGAGCAGGGGAAGGGCAGGAGCAGGAACAGGAGCTCGGAGGTACAGGCGAAGAATGTCTAACTGACGGTCCCGGTGCCTCAATCCGCGGCTCTATCTTCCATCAAACCTTTCCTTTCCCATCTGCCATTTTCTTCACAAAACCCATTCTATGAATAGTGGCCAAACTATAAAATCTGTGTGTCTTAAGTTCCTCATTGGCTCACTATCTGAAATGACAATCCCTTGGCTCTGAAAATTTTAGTAGAATCATGCCATAGGGTAAACTTGATTTTCTCTTACCTCCACAGTCAGCAATGTACCATAAAATCATACTTGGAAGATTAATGGGTTTCCAGTCACTATAGCATCCATTACAAAATATCTCTTTCAGAACATAATCAAATCTCCCAATCTTGGGAATAGGATCCTACTAAATGTTATGGAGAAGTCTCAATTCTAAGGATAGTTGATTAGCAAAGACTCTTCAAAACCAACAATCTCCCTGTTAAGCAATCTAGAAGAGCTGGGCTTCTATCTTCAGAAGAAAAGTAGAGTACCAGACACTGGAAGATCCAATAATCTTGAAGCAAATCCACTGTCACTGAAATTCTATTTCCTCTAATGATGCTTACAAGTCCATTGTCTCCTCTAGATAGATTCTTATAAAATTCTTTAACTAGGCTGGGTAGGTAGGACAATCTAAAGAACATATCTTCTCCCAACCCATCTCAATCAACTGCCTCCCACAAAATCCCTCAGCCTCAAATAATTCAAAATCACTTTCCTCCCGGTGTAATCACTCTATCGGCAAGTCTATCTACCTGAGATGGAGCCGTAGAGGAGAAGCACTGGAGTGAAGAAGATGAGGTGGAATCCATGCTCGGTGAAGGCTCACGACGGGACGCCTCACGGTCTTCCTCACCGCCCTCTTCCTCTTCACCCGGCCGCACCAAGGTTAGACCACGGGTTTTAGGGGCCATTTGATCTATTGGAAGGGTTAATCAGGGATTTTTGAGGATTTGGAAGGTAGGAAAATTTTGGAGAGAGTATTTGAAGATTTGAGAGATAGAAATGACGGCGAGTCGACTCTGCCCTAGATAAATCGACCTGGGACCACTTCGAGTCGGCTCCCGCAAAGCGAGGGGTCGACTCCGGACAGTCACAGAAAACTATCCCGAAGTGGAGTCGACTCGCGCAGAGAAGGGGTCGACTCAGAGTTTCAGTAGAAACATGGAGTCGACTCCGATACTCACCGAGTCGGCTCCGAGACCATTTCAGAGCAAAAACATAAAGTTTCAGATAATCTGAAATGTGTCCGGATATTGATCATAAAAATTGATAAAATAATCATTGGATTTAATAGATCAATTAGATATGAATTCTAGATAAGATTTCCTTAAAGATCAAGGATTTGAAAGAATTTAGATAAAATTTCCTTAGGGGTTTCAAATTCATTCTAATGGATCACAAATCCCTAACTCTCCTCTAAGATAACAGAATCTTTCTTCACTCAAGGGTTTTGTAAATATATCAGCTAATTGTTCTTCAGTATTAACATAATCAAGACAAATTTCATTATTGCTACATGTTCTCTTATAAAATGATATCTAATTTCTATGTGTTTTGTTCTAGAATGTTGAATTGGATTTTTGTTAGATTAATTGCACTTGTGTTATCACATTTTATAGGTGTTTTATCAAGTGTGATACCATAGTCTTCAAGTTGTCGCTTAATCCATAGGATTTGAGCACAGCAACTTCCAGCTGCTACATATTCAGCTTCAGTAGTTGATAATGCAACTGAATTTTGCTTTTTGCTAAACCATGAGATTAAGTTACTTCCTAAGAATTGGCATGCACCACTTGTGCTTTTTCTATCTAACTTACATCCAGCATAATCAGAATCAGAATATGCAATTAAGTTAATGTTGAGTCTCTAGAATACCATAAACCTACATTTTTTGTTCCACTTAAGTATCTTAGTATTCTTTTAACAGCAATTAAATGTGATTCTTTAGGTTCAGACTGAAATCTAGCACATAAGCAAACAGCAAACATTATATCTGGTCTACTTGCAGTTAAGTAAAGTAGGGATCCGATTATACCTCGATAATATTTTTGATCAACCTTCTTACCTTCTTCATCTTTGTCCAGCTTGCATGAAGGACTCATTGGTGTTCCGAGGGGTTTCATTGATTCCATACCAAACTTCTTTAGTATTTCTCTTGTGTACTTTGTTTGGTTGATAAAGATTCCCTCTTTGCTTTGTTTGATTTGGAGTCCAAGGAAGAAGTTGAGTTCTCCCATCATGCTCATTTCAAATTCACCCTGCATCAACTTAGCAAATTCTTGACATAGAAGATTGTTAGTAGCACCAAAAATAATATCATCAACATATATTTGAACTACTAATAAATCTTTACCTTTTCTTTTCAAAAATAATGTTTTATCAACATTTCCTCTTATAAAATCATTTTCAATTAAGAATTTACTTAATCTATCATACCAAGCTCTAGGTGCTTGTTTCAAACCATATAATGCTTTGTGCAATTTAAAAACGTGATTTGAAAATTCATGATCTTCAAAACCTGGTGGTTGTTCTACATATACTTCTTCATTTATAAATCCATTTAGAAAAGCACTTTTTACATCCATTTGAAATAAGTTAAAATTCATGTGACATGCAAATGCAAGTAATAGTCTAATGGCTTCTAATCTAGCTACTGGTGCAAAGGTTTCATCAAAATCAATACCTTCTTCTTGATTATATCCTTTTGCAACTAATCTAGCTTTGTTTCTAATTACTATGCCATTTTCATCTAGTTTATTTCTAAATACCCATTTTGATCCTATAACAGAATGATTTTTAGGTCTTTCAACTAAGTCCATACATTATTTCTAGTGAATTGATTTAATTCTTCTTGCATTGCTAACATCCAATTATTATCTTTTTCAGCTTCTTCAATAGTTTTAGGTTCAATTTGTGATACAAATGCAAGATGATTACTAATATTTCTCATAGATGATCTAGTTCTTATTCCTTGAGATGGATCACCTATAATCAATTCCTTAGGGTGACTATAAGCATCTCCAATCCCTAGGAAGATCTATATCATTATGATTAGTGTTAGTATCATCATCCTTAGGTGAATCATTATCTTTAGCTCTTGCTCATGATCTGAAGATACATCAATATTTAATTTTTCAAGATCTTTCTCAATTATGTTTGTATCTTCTCATCATCAAATTTTTCGGAACGAGTTGCTAAAGATTCATCAAAAACTACATGAATGGATTCTTCAACAACTAAAGTTTTCTTGTTAAATACTCTATATGCTTTACTAGTTGTTGAATATCCTAAGAATATTCCTTCATCAGATTTAGCATCAAATTTGCCTAAATTATTTTTACCATTATTGTGAACAAAACATTTACAACCAAATGCATGAAAATATTTAATATTGGGTTTTCTATCATGCCATAATTCATAAGGTGTTTTCTTTAAAATTGGTCTTATTAAGCTCTATTTAAGATGTAACATGCTGTGTTAATAGCTTCCGCCCAAAAGTATTTGGGAGTTTACTTTCACATAGCATGGTACGGGCCATGTCTTCTAAAGTCCTATTTTTCCTTTCAACTACACCATTTTGTTGTGGGGTCCTAGGTGCAGAAAAATTATGATTAATACCATTTTCATTGCAAAAACTTTCAAATAAGTGATTTTCAAATTCAGTTCCATGATCACTTCTTAGAGACACTATGGTAGTGTTTTTCTCATTTGTGACTTTCTTGAAGAATTTCAGGAATATCGAGAAAGTCTCATCTTTGTGAGCTAAAAACATTACCCAAGTGAATCTAGAGTAATCATCTACAATCACAAGACCATATTTCTTTCCTCCTAGACTTGTGGTTCTAGTTGGTCCAAAAAGGTCCATGTGAAGTAGCTCTAATGGCCTAGAAGTTGAAACAACATTTTTAGATTTAAAAGAACTTCTTGTTTGTTTTCCAAATTGACATGCATCACATATTTTGTTATTTTCAAAATCTATTTTAGGTAAACCTTTTACTAAATCCATTTAATTAGTTTTGAAATAGGTGTGTGCTTGCATGACCTAATCTACGATGCCACAACCAACCAATTCATTCATATTAGCATTATCAGCAATTAAGCAATGATTATTAGTAGACAATTTGTCTAAGTCAATCAAGTATACATTGCCATTTCTATAACCAGTAAAAACAATGCTATTATCAATGGAATTAGCTACTGTGCATAAGAAGATTCAAATGATACTTTAAAACCTTTATCACATAATTGGCTTATACTAATTAAGTTATGCTTTAAACCATCAACATAAAGTACATTATCAATATATGTGGATGGAGTTATTTGAATTTACCAAGGCCCAAATTTGACCTTTACCATTATCGCCAAATGTAACAACTCCTCCTTTCTTTTCTTCAAGGGTGATGAATTCTTCTTTGTCACCCGTCATATGTCTTGAGCAGCCACTATCAAGATACCACTTTCTCTTTGATCTCTTGGCCACAAGACATTCCTGCAATGAAATCAAACTTTATGTTTAGGTACCCAAGCTTTCTTGGGTCCTTCATGGTTAGTAGCAACAAATATTGTTCCTTTCGGAACCCATATTTTCTTCCTTTAAATTTAATTTTATTAGGTTTTAGAATTTTACATTCAAAGATTTATGTCCTTTTTGATTACATTTAAAACAAGTAAAATTACTTTGGCCAGCACGCACAAAAATATTTTTCAGTGATTTTTGTTTTCTTAAAGTGTTATATCCTAATCCAGCTTTGTCAAAAACTGCTTTTTGACTATTTAAACATGTTAATTTAGTTGAGCTTAAGGTAAACTTATCAACTATGTTCTTATATTTTTCAACCTCTTTCCTTAGTTTATCATTTTCATTAGAATTTATTCTTTTTCTTTTATCAAAATTTCATTTTCAGATTTAAGTTTCTTAACTTCATTATTAAGATCTTCCTTTTCTTTAATGAAAGTTAATTTTCATTTTTCAAAAACTTGTATTTCTTTTTCAAAACCTTGAAATCTACAAGTTCATTAAAAGCTTCAAATTTCATCAAAAGCAAATTCATCGCAAGGGTTTCGGAACTTACCTCATCGTTGTCGTCGCCATAAAACATACGTTTGCAACTTCCTTTTGTTCTTCTTCTTCGGAAGAAGATTCCTCGCTGTCACTCCAAGTTGCCACATAAGCCTTCTTTTTTTTTTGTAGGCTTTTTCAATTTAGGACATTCATATCCTAAATGCCCCGGTTTCTTACACTCATAACAAGTCAAGGGGTCTTTCTCTTTGTCCTTGTCCTTTTCTTATCCTTTTCTCCTTCCACTTTGCTCCAAATTTCTTCTTGTGGAAGGGTTTCTTTCTCCTCATGAATCTTTTAAACTTTTTGCTAAGAGAGCAGTCTCTTCATCATCATCATCATCACTGCTGCTCTCTTCTTCTTTTGCAGCTTTGAGGGCAATACTTTCTTCTTTTTGTTGTCCTCCTCACATGCTGCCTCATTGTCAAGCTCATGGGTCATAAGAGATCCTAGAAGCTCCTCTAAGGGTAGAGTGTTGAGGTCTTTGGCTTCTTGGATTGCTGTCATTTTTGCTTCCCATGATCTTGGTAATGACCTAAGAATTTTGCGAACAAGTTCAGCATTAGTATATTCTTACCAAGACTTTTCAAACCATTACAATATCAGTAAATCTAGTATACATGCATGCAATGGTTTCAGATTGTTCCATGCTAAACAATTCATATTTATGAACAAGAATATTAATTTTAGATTCTTTTACTTGGTTGGTTCCCTCATGGGTAACCTCTAATCTATCCCAAATCTCTTTGCGGAATTACATGTAGAGATTCTATTAAATTCATTAGCATCTAAGGAACAATATAAACATTCATGGCTTTAGCATTAAGCTGTGCCATCTTCCTATCATTATCATTCCAATCCCTTTCGGGCTTAGGAACAATAGTGCCATCAATAAGTGTGTGGGTGTACTAGGTCCATTAATTATAACACCCCATAATTCATAATCAGAAGCTTGAATGAATATCCTCATTCTTGCTTTCCAATAAGAATAGTTTGAACCATTAAAAGTGGAGGTCTATTCGTAGAATGACCTTCAGCAAAATGACCAACTTGTGTTGCCATTTGGATCTTTAGCTCTTGATCGTGTGATCAAAATCTAATGAGCACTAGCTCTGATACCAATTGTTGGCCCAGATGGCAACCCAAGAGGGGGGGGGTGAATTGGGTTCTTTAAAAATTTAAGCCTTTTAAAATATTTGCTTAAGAAGAATGAAAGCAAATGCAATTAAATACAAAGTGCAGTGAATAAAATAGAGATAGAGAAGAGTCAATAAGCACGGCAAACACAAAGATTTTATAGTGGTTCGGTGTATCCAACACCTACGTCCACTCCCAAGATTCACTTGGGTCCACACTATAATCTTCCTTGATTACAGCCGAGTTGTTTTACAAGCTCACAACTCAAACTTGTTGTTTTTCCGGGATCACAACGAACCCAGCCGGTTTTCACGGGCTCACCAGCACAAAAACCCTAACACAAGCTTTACCAAGCTTGTACCGAGGTAAGACTACCTCCACTAGTTCAATCCCCAGATTGAACTAGACACAAAAATAGAAATATTTTTAATTACAAAGCTCCTTAATGAGCAGATAATCAAATATAAGAAAAAGTTTAGAAAAGCCTGATTTGTAGTTGGTTGGCTTTTGAGCTTTTCTTCTTTTCTTCTTTTCCTCAACTCCTTTGAAGTGTAGAATCGGGCCTCAGCTCGGATTCTTCACGGATGAATGTTGGAGTTGATTTGAGCTTTTTCTTTCTTTGAATGTTGAAAATCTCTTGATTTGCTCTTGAATAGCTCTTGGATTTTCTTCTGAAGCTTCCTTGGATTGTTGAACTTGAGCACAGATGAAGCTTCCTTTGATTTCACACTTTTTCTTTCACTCTATTTTGAATCTCGGATTTTTTCAAATGACGCTCTGTTTTTCCTCTTTTTCTTTTTTCTCTCTTGATTTGAATTCTATTTCTCTCTTTGATTTGAAAACGGCTTCTCTATTTATAGATTCTGCAAAAATATAGCCGTTAGAAACAAAGAAAAATAGCCGTTAATTAAAAATCTTACCGTTGACGCTGAGTTGGCATTCGAAAAATCTTGCCCAGATTTGCTGGAGTCGACTCCTGCTTTTCGCGAGTCGGCTCGAAGTCGTGATACCAAAAATAGAAATACTCAGAAAGTTAAGGGTCGACTCATCAAAAATAAAGTGTCGACTCCTGACAGTCGGGGGTCGACTCATGAAAAGCAAGGGGTCGACTCGCGAAGTGCTCAGAAAAATACACCTCTGGTGTCTGAGCGGAGTCGACTCACACAGTCATGGAGTCGGCTCGACAGAATCGGGGGTCGACTCATGAAATCACAGGGGTCGACTCGAGACAACAGTCATTTCTGTATACTGAGTGGAGTCGACTCTGAAACTCTAGAGTCGGCTCCGGAACGTATCAAAAATCAGAGAATTTTCTGATTGACTTGAAATTCGTTCCAGATTCATTTTAAATCAATTTTTTGACTTGAATACAATAAAATTGTCATTAGGAATCAATTCAAGAAATGTTCCAAAAACTCATTGATTAATATGAAGTATAAAATTTCTTTTTGAAAGCTTAAACATGGAGCTTGAAGTTACTTTCAAATTGATTAAAGTTATACTTTAACATTCTCATTCATTGTTCTAAATAAATTCATTGCTCATGTAAATAAACTCATTACATCTTTTAATATACTCATGGCTTTTGGTAATCATCAAAATCAATAAGATTAGGGCAACAAATTCTCAACAATCTCCCCAACAGTGATAGAAGGACAATCTGTCACTAACTTAATAATGATGGCTTATCCGTTACTAATTTAGTGATGAAAGAGCAATTTGTCACTAATTTAATGATGAACAAACCATTCCGTCACTAAATTAGTGACCGATAACCTTGTCTAGGGTAATTCGTTACTAATTTTGTGATAAATTAGTGACGAAAGGGTAATCCGTCACTAAATTAGTGACGAATGACTTTGATACATGGCGGACATATGGCTGGAAGGTGCATGAGAGGCAGCGCACATGTGGATACAGCTTTTTCTGTCATAATTTTTTAAAAAAAAATATAGTATAAATTTAGTGACGGAAGGGCAATTCGTCACTAATCTGTCACTAAATTAGTAACAGATGATATTATTTCGTCACTAATTTAGTGATGGATTAGTGATGAAAGGATAATCTATCACTAAATTAGTGATGGATAACTTTGCCCATCACTAAATTAGTGATGGATGGGACAATCCGTCACTGAATTAGTGACGGAAGGGCAATCTGTCACTAAATTAGTGATGGACTGCTCTTTTGTCACTAATTTTATGATGGATTAGTGATGGAAAGATAATCCGTCACTAATTTTAGTGATGGATAGGACAGTCTGTTACTAATTTAGTGGCGATTTAGTGACGGATAGACTAATCCGTCACTAATTTTAATTTTTGTTACTATTTTATTACTAAACTGTCATAATTTAGTGATGAAAATTTTGTCACTAATTTTTGTACTACTATTTTTCTGTAGTGTATAGATAAGATTAAGGCTGCATATGGGTTGAGTCGACCCATGATTTGATACGATTCTAAACTAATTAAACTTGACCTAATCCATATTTAGAGACTTGTGAATTGGGCCAGATTTAAAATTTGAACTCGATCTAAATTCCAAATCAAGTCTAAATCTTACATTTTTCGATTTAACCCAATGCAAACCTAGTTTTCCCAATTTATAAACCTTATTTATGTAAATTTTATTCTCCTTTGCTTCAATTATGTTCATGAATTTATTAAATAAGTTCTAATTTAAACTAATTCTCCTTTGAATTTCAACAACTAGATCTCTTCCTATTATAATTATTATCTAAAATGTATATTTTATTATTTTTTAATGGATTCTTATTTGTAATGCCTCTAAGTATATCAGTAAAGATTTTAAATATCATAATTATATTATTAGGACTCATCAAAAAAAAAGTTTTTAAATAAAAATTTAAGTATAAGTTGATTCTTTTTTATCTCATTTAAAATTTTTAATGAATTTATTATAATTATCAAAATTTAGCAAAAAAATAATTATTAAATTTTATTTCAAATGTGTTATTTTATATTGGATCCGAATATAACCAAATAATTCATTAAGTTTAAAACCTTTCTATATATAGATCCAAACCGATTAACAAGTAGATTGGATTCAAATTTTAAATTAAATTTAAATATAAAATTAGATCGAATCACGATTAAGTATGATCTGATCAGTTTCAGCTCGTATGCAGTTTTAGATAAGATATGCATCCATTTGTAATATTCTCGCCTTATTTCATTGTGATCAACATGCTCCACAAGCCATGGCATAGCGCAAAATGGGTAGAACGACCGTTGGCCCATATAATAATGGTAATGGGTTCTGTGGTTCAAGTTAGAAAGGTTGTTGCCCACCGCTCCAAGTTTGGTCGAATTTGAAGCTCATCATCTATTGTCTTTACATCTAGAATTGTGTTTTTGGAAAGCAATTTCTTTATAATAACATAAGACATCAAGCCTATAATTGCTGACCCAACCTGTTAGCAAGTCGCATCCGCATGGCTTAAAAAACTCGATTGTAAATTAATTAATAGTAAATAAACTTAAGTTATAAGCTATTTAAATTTTTTTTCTTAGTTAATACAAAATTATTTTTAAAATATTACAGTTTCATGCAAGCTAACTCATGCTACATTCGCTCTCTCCTATGAATCAATAGGATTAGCACCATATTGGATATGCAATGGTTAACAGGGTTGGCAATTTTGGACTTAGCGCATTAAGACAACTCAAACTCCACATAAAGTTAGCAAATTCAGCATAAAATGAGTTCAAAACAAAAATGGACCGACCTATTAAACATAATTAATGAACAAACCATGTCTCAGATGACTTACTAACTTACTAAATTAGCATGCAATTGATCTGATTATTAAATTGATCAATTCATGTAAAATAACTTGCTAAATTTGTTAACTTATCTGTGTTAATTTTACCCAAATATGACCTTATGTAATTTATATAATCGGATCTACATTTCTAATATAATTAAAAAATGAATTAGGGTTTGAGCGAACCATTGGCTACAGTATTTTTGAATTAGCATGATTCCTTATGATCTATTGGCATGCTTTGCCATCTCTGTCGGCCACCAGTCGGATATTTTCCAGCAACAGATTGTTAGCGGAGCTCACTTAATGATAGTCACCTAGGGCATTTCTATTATCCGTGAAACCCCTCCTTCCAATTTAATTATCAATCACAGAAATTTTCCCCATTGAATAGATGGAAAGAGGAGGGGATCCCTGTACCTAGGCTAACTTTGCTTTCCTTCTTAAAAACAGCTAATTCAATCAACAAAGCCTTCCGAAGTTATTTTATTACTGTAAAGCTTCTCGATCGATTACATCTTTCGAAAAAAAAAATGTTTCTATTTTGATTACATGGAAGAATTAAAAGATGTAAAGGTATTCTTACGTATCTGGACCGAACCATTCTACTCCTGTTTTGATTACAATAAAAAATTAAAAAAAATCTTACATATATCAAGAACATTATCAAAATATATTCTCATAAGTTATAACGTACCTGTACTAAAGTAAAGAACCATCCTGAAAAAACAAAAGAAAGAACCATTCTGAAAGATAAAAGGCACATCAATTCTTTTTCTTGCCGTGTGAGTGATGCCGATGAATGGACTGTGCAATCTTGCAAATAAAATAATTCTTACAAGCGGAACACTCTTCTTCTAAATCTGTAATGTTGCTTCATCAGTTTCGTAGTTTTTTGAATTCATCTCTATTGCTTTTCAAACATACTAAGCACCTTATCCCATGATCCGTCGATATCTTCGGATATCATCTCGGCTTCTACTGCTTCTCTATGTAGTATTGACATGACGCAACCGAGGGATTCATGAATTTCATGGGTTATACAGGTTCGAGTAATGAAATGGGTCATGCATTTATGTTCCTAAGAATTGTATCATGATACTTATCGGGTTTGGATCTACATTTTTGATATAATTAATAAATGAATCAAGGTTTGAGCGAAGCTGCTACAGTATTTTTGAATTAACATGTTTCATTTATGATCTATTCGCATGATTTGCCATCTTTGTCGGCCACCAGTGCACTAGTTGGAAGATTAGATATTTTCCAGCACATTAGCCTTGTTACCGGAGCTCACTTAATGACTTAATGGTAGTCATCTAGTGCATTTCTATTATCCGTGGAACCCGTCCTTCCAATTTAATTATCAATCACAAAAATTTTCCCCATTTTGAATAGATGGAACGAGGAAGGGATCCCTGTACCTAGGCTCGGCGAACATTGCTTTCCTTCTTAGAAACAAGATTTGGGCCCAATAGTGATCATGCTCCTACTGCAAGAATTTGGGCCACTCACATACCATCAGGCCTCTAGATGAAGCCATGGTGCCTTTTTTTTTTTTTTTTTAGGTACAAAAAATGGGCGATCATACTAACTTAGTGCGAGTCAGTCCAAAAAAATTCGAATACAAAATTTGCTGTAAAAAAAAAGGACAGGGATCGCTCGGCTTCCAGAACCACGATTCAGCATGCTGGGCCACAAAGGACGCTACCCAGTCCGCCGCCGAATTGGCTTCTCGATAAATGTGGCAAATCTGAGTACAGTCAACCTTAGAAAGGATAGAACGAATGTCTGTCAGCATCGGATTAGTAGGGCCAGAATGGCAATTCTCCTTCTGCAGCCAGGAAATAATCGACATGGAATCACCCTCAATGAAAACCCTCTGGGCTTGAAGAGTCCTGACAGTATAAGAAATGCCGCCCAGACCGCATAAAGCTCAGACATCAGGACGGAGGAGTCAATTAAACCAAAACCTCCCGCTCCCAGAAGCTCACCCTGAGGGCCACGGACGAGGAAACCAGAACCAGCAGCTCTGCCACGGACACTACCATCAAAATTGATTTTGACGAACCCTGGAGGAGGAGGATCCCAGGAGATGAACACCGAATGACGGTTCGCTGCCGAAGCAGCAGGGGATCCCCAGAGGCCAGAGACGTCAGAACCAACCCGGGCACAGTCCATGACCAAAGATCTGATTTTCCTGATAATCTTGAAGGAAGACATAGGGTCGTCCGTGAAAAGAATCTGGTTTCTTGATAACCAGATATGATAAGCCGTGGCAATCCAACGGCTACACCTCTGCGGAGAAGCTCTACGAATATCCAGGAAGAAAGAAGAGCAAGGAGAACCCAGATCGTCCATCCTGAAAGAATAACCCACCCTATGCCATATCCGTCTCGCCCTGGGGCAGGTAAAGATAGCATGGTCAGAGGATTCGTCCTCCACCCTACATAAAGGACAGCACGGCTGAATCGACAGACCCCTTCTAGAGAAGAAGACAAGTAGGGAGACAATCCCACAGAAGATTTCACATAAATAGTTGCACTCTGGGGAGGGTGGGAAGCTTCCAAATCCAATCAGCATCCATCGAACGCTGGGAACCCGGCTTAAAAATCATCATCAAATCCTTGATAGGAGCCCTAGAGAGACAAGATCTCTGCCAAAGCCTGGAGTCAGATGAGCAACCTAGGATAAGGGGCATCGAGAGAATACGTCTAGAAAGCTCCAACCCGAAGAAACGGGTCACTGAGGGGATATGCCAGGCAGGGGATCAGAAGAAATCAAATCCTTGACCCGAAGGTTGTAAGGGATGTTAATACTGATAAAAGAGGGCCATCGTGAGAGAGGAATCTCAGAAACCAAATATCCTGAATAACATCAATAGATGATCCATCTCCCATCATCCACGTAACATAACCCCTGATAGACTGACCAAATCTACAAACTTCCTTCCAAAAAGAGGAGCAACCACGAGGTGGCCTGATATAAGAATCTGGCATCCAGGCACCGTACCTAGCACGCATCAGGGTACTCCAAAGGCAATGCGGCTCCAGAAGGAATCTAGAAGCATGTCTGGCAAGAAGGGCATCCATTCTAACAATCAGAGACTGGATCCCAAGCCCGCCGTCTTGGATAGGCATGCAGACAGTTTCCCAGGATAAAAGATGCGTACCATGATCTTCTTGCGTAGAAGCCCACAGAAAATCACGAAACTTCTCTCAATCCTCTTAAGACAAGTAATAGGAATAATAGAATTAGACAGAATGTACAGGGAAAGGAAGGAGAGAACCGAGCGTATAATAATAATTCTGGCCATCATCGAAAGGCCAGTAACCTGCTACCCCTCCATACGCTGATGAACCCTCCTCTCAAGCTCATAGTAGTCAGAGCAACGGGGACGTCTTCTTGTGATAGGAATCCCCAAATACATAAATCTGTCAGCCTGAGTAAAATACTCGATAAAGAAATAATGGCTTCCCTGATAGATCTAGGAGTCTTCGGGCTCATATAGTGGACTTTAGAAAATTAACCTTCTGGCTCGAAGCCTGACAGTATCGCTGGATAATAGAATAGAGACGACGCATTAACAATAGAAGCCTGGCCCAGGAGAATGCAGTCATCCGCAACAGGAGATGGGAAACCATAGGGCCCTCCGCACCAGCCATAAATGGGGCTATCCTTCGATCTCTCTGAGCCTGATGGAAAGCACGAGACAGATCATCCACAGCTAGAATAAACAATAAAGGGGATAAAGGGCAACCCTGTCGGATCCCCACAGTAGAGTGAAAGAATCTGGTCGGACTCCCATTAATAATTATAGAAAATGACGGCGTCTGAATGCAAGCCATAATCCACTCAATGAACAAGCCATCAAATCCAAACTCCGTAAGAGAGCGGTGCAAAAAGGCCCAATTCAGTCTGGGCTCTCTCCCAAGTTTAACAGCCATAAGACTTCTCCTGGCCGGAGCTCTCTGCAAATCAAACATAAATTCCTGAGCAATGAGAATATTATCTGAAATAGAACGCCCTCTAATAAACGCTCCTTGTTTAGCTGAAATGAGGCGAGGAATCACCAGAAAAAAACGGCGAGCCAAAAGCCGAGCACAGACCTTATAAAGAGTAGTGCAAAGACTAATGGACCGAAAATGCTGAGAAAAGAGGCATCAGAATGCTTGAGCATCAAAGAAATAAAGATTTGATTTCATTCTGTAGAAATTTATTTAGCTAGAAAAATAGACTGAATTATTAAGATCACCTTTTGACCCACGGCCAACTTTTAACAGGAAACAGGCACGGCCAACTTTTAACAGGACCCACGGATGCACCTTTTAACGGTGGTGTCCTGGGTCCCAGGCTCCCAGCATAAGTCCTGTAATATCAGAGCTGGCCTGCCACATTATAATTTGATCCAGAACGTAGGTGACTTCAAACTTCGTGTTCACGTACTTTAACCACAGTAAGACCTACCTCTCATCAAGCGAGAGAATTTTTTTCCCCTAATAGCTATCGTTTTTCTATCAATCTCCACGTGGCCCTTCCCAATCTTTTCTCGACAGCGAGCGTGCACCCTTGGAGTTACGCCCACCGGGGATGACATCACGCCCGGCCCCTCCCGGCTTTATATATATCGATCCACGTCCCCGGTGGTGGCCACGACGTCCTTCACGTCACGGTTACCGGTTAGGGCTGTAAACAAGTCGAGCTGAGTTGAGCTTTTCAACGCTTAAACTTAGCTCATTAACAAAAACTTAAGTTTAAATTTAAGCTTATTTAAATTTAAAAAATTTTATTCAAACTCAGCCTAAATTTGATTACAAAAAGCTCATGCTAACTCAAACTTAGCTTGAGCTCGCTCATTTAGTATAATTAGAAAGCTTGACAAGCTTGACTCAGACAAAGCTCGTTTCAAGCTCAAGCTTAAATTGAGCTCGTTTCAAGCTTAGACTCAAATTAAGCTTGTTTAAAGTTTAACTTAATAATAATAATAAATAAAAACTCGAGTCTTAAATTCAAAGAGCAATCACAGAAGATAAAAAGATAAAAAAAAAAAAAATCTTGTTTATAAGCTCCTAATCAAATTAGCTTACGAGCTTCTAATTGGTTTATCTTATGAACTTCTAATCAAGCTCCTGATCGCTACCGCTTTATAGCCAAACCAAAGCACCGCATTCGGTTCAAAGGTTTTGATGCAGACAAATCAACCGTGTTGAGCGACGGGCATGCCGAAATTTATCGTGGGCTTCCAAGTGGGATGGAGGGGTCGTCTCCCTTCTTCGGAACCCTGCAAGAAGTCCCCGGCCGGTGTTCCCGGCGAGGACCCTCCGACGCTCAAGTTATTAAACTTGTCGTTCAGTTCTGTAGTAGTGAGATAGGAGTTGAGAGATAGAGAGCGATAGATAGGGAGAGAGAGATCCCCTTGCATTGAGCTCGGGTCCTCCTCTTATACCTGTCTGGGGGGTCCCGTTTACCTGTTCCGTTGGAACCGTCGAATCTTCCTCGTTGGGATAAATTTCTTTGAACGGCGAGTGGTCAAGCCGTTGCTGGATGAGGGCCGCTTGTAGCGGTAACTACTAAGCATGCTAGCACTTGCCCGTGATTTCAGTGAGCGAGGTACACGGCAATAGACCTCGAATCTCGGGATCTGTTGCCTGAGGCGGGTCATTATGCATGCGAGAAAGGCACCAAGTTAGGATCGGAACCGTCGCTGGAGGCCGTCGCTGGAGGCCGGAGGCCGGAGCCAAAGGCCATCGCTGGAGGCCGGAGCCAAAGGTCGTCGCTGGAGGCCGGAGCCAAAGGCCGGAGCTGGAGGTCGGAGCCAAAGGTCGGAGTTGGAGGCCGTCGCTGGAGGCCAGAGCCAAAGGCCATCGCTGGAGGCCGGAGCCAAAGGCCGGAGCTGGAGGCCATCGCTGGAGGCCGGAGCCAAAATTCCATTTCTGGGTTTTGCTGTCACATCATTATTTTCAAAAATCATGCAAAAGATAATACCACCCAGAGGAGACGGTCAGCCGTATCAGATGCCCCCGCCCCTGAGATGAGTGAGCGCACAATCACCAGGGAAAGGGTGTTAATAACCTCTGGGCGGCCAATTTTCGTGCCATCATTTCGTCCGTCCGGGCTGTTGGGATTGGAAAGGATTTTCCTCGACCAGTGAGTCATAAAAGGCGAGCGTCATCATTGTGGTAAGGCCACCGCCATCTCTCTATTAGTGGAGCTTTTCGTGTTTTTCGCGCTGGTAGGCCGCCGAAGCGCCTTCCATTTGAAGGTGGACACATGGCCAGAATGGACGGCCATGGGATGATTTGAAATGGGGCTATAAGAGGAAAAAATCGTCCTTATCCTCCCATCTTTCCTTCTCTTATGCTACTACTTCCTCTCGAGTCTGCAAGCGTCCATCCGCCTCCCGTGTTTGTTCTCTCCTCATGCTCCTTCGATCCTAGCTCAAGTTTTTCAGGTTAGTCTCCATGGCTTCCTCGCCTTCTTGTTCTATATCCGATTCCGGGGGGCGTTCCCCCACTCCTTCTCAAACTTCCGCTTCCTTACCAAGCTAATGGTCTACCCCCTCCTCCAATCATTCCTTGCCGGAACGGCGGCCGGTCAGACGCCCCGTAGCCGGGAGTCATCTGACCGGCGGGCGGACTTCCGCCCGGAGCCGTCCGACGGCTGCTGGTCCTTCCAGCGCCGTCAAGGAGTCCCCCGAAGGGACTGCTTCCACTATATCTGCTCAAGACATAGTAAATCTGAAAGCTAGGTATAGCTTTCCACCAAACCTTCGTTTGTTCTACCCTGCTCCTGATGACAGGGTAACCTCTTCCCGTCCCGGAAGAGTTGCCTTGTACGGAGCCTTCTTTAAGGCCGGACTTCGACTACCCATCCACCCTTTCATCCTCAATCTTCTGGACCGATATTCTCTAACACCTTCCCAGTTAGTTCCTAACTCCATCCGAACCATCGTCGGCTTTCTGGTTCTCTGTCACCTGCAAGGCATAGAGGCCAGCATCTCCTTATTCCGCAGTTTTTATACCCTCCGCAAGCAATCAGGTTGGTGGTCCTTCACCCCTAGGTCCAATAGGATCCTTAAGTTGTACCTTCCCACCTCCGTTAAAGGGTGGAAGGATAAGTTCTTTTTTGCTGATATCGATGGGGTGCGCGGAAGCTGGGGGACACCCAACATTGATGCCAATAGGGATTCTTCTATCCTTCCAAGAGATTGAATGGCATTTGGGCAGCTTCTGACTGCCGATGTCCCTCGATGCAATAAGCTTTTGGTTGATGAAAACCTTCGTCTCGCCGGCCTAATCCCTTCTGGTGGTGAGCACTTGATTACCCACCTTTTTCCTTCTTTTCTTTTCTTTTTCTTCCTTTTTATTTATTTATTTATTTATTCATCTCCTGCCTTTATAGGGATGACGCCATCGCTTCGCGAGCTCAGGCAGGCGGCCACTAAGAAGAGGAAGGCAACGGGGAATGAATCCCTTGCTGAGAGGAGGGCCGTTGCCAAAATCCCAAGGAGGGCCGACGCGGGGAGGGGCTAGAGTCGTAAAGCCCCTTGCGCGCTAAGGTTTTGAAGAAGGCCGACACTGGAAGGGCCGACGCTGGTGAGGCCGACGCTAAAAGGGCCAAAGTTGTGGATCCCCTGCACGTGTGCGAGGCAGCCAGAGCCCAAGCCGACGAGCCCGCCAAGAAAGACACGGTAAGGGCCGAGGCCAGCGAGGAAGTCGGGTGGAGCCAAATAGGAGAAAGAAGATCACCTTCAGTTCCAGCTCCTCCCGTCATCCTGCTCGATCCTTCTCCAGAGCAGGTTGCAAAAGCGCCATCACCCCCGCCGAAGCCATGGAGACGGAGCAGGTCCTCGCAACAAAAGGGCCAACTCCCGCAGCTATCCTACACCCGTAGGGGCAACAACCGAAGCGCCTCCACCAGCCAAGGGGCCGGAGGCAGCAGAGTCAGAGGCGGAATCCTCCTCCGCGGCCCCCGTGCTAAGGGAAAAGAGGGGCATTGACCCTTCCTTCCAATCACTGTTGGCGAACCACAGCCGCTGGGCCGAGCGGGCCTTAGATGAAGCATCTGTGGTAGAGGTGCAGGAGTTTCTCCGGCATCAAGGGAGAGCCACCTTCTTCCGCAAGGTGTCTGTGGCACATCTTTGGGTGAGCCTTTGCCCCATTATCATTTTCCTCTTTGTTTTGTTTGTTTTATTTTGCTTTTTAACATTAACATTTCGCTCAGGCACTGAACTCTCTGATCGCCATGAGGGAACTTTGGACCCTGAGTGATGCTGCTCTCGACCAGTCGCGGGAGGAGATGCTGTCACTCCAGGCCAGGGCAGAAAAGGCACAGATGGCCTTGGAGGATACCCGGGCCACCTTAAAGGGCGAAGTTGAAGCCATCCGGCTGAGAGCTGAGAAGGCAGAGTACGCGCTGGAAGTTGCCCAGTGTCGTGTAGCCAATGAGCTAGATAACGCTCAGGTGGCCAAGGAGAAGCAAAGGATAGTCGAGGGAGGCTGGAGGTGGTGGAATCAGAGATGTGTGTTTTGAAGACTCGATTGGATTCCGCCTCCATTGAAATAGACGCATCCAAAGAGGTCGCCCGCCAGTCCAACGCCAAGATTGCCGACTTGGAGGCGGCGGTGACTGAGGCCAAGAGGGAGGCCGTCGAGGCCGAACAGAAAGCCCTCAAGGCGGAGAAAAGAGCTGCAGAGGCCGTAGAGGATTTCAGGAAGTCTAAAGCCTTTGATAAGGAGCTAGCTGAATCGACGGCATTTACTTACGATGCCGGCTTCCAAGACTGCAAGGAAAAAATCCAAGAACACTACGACCTCGAGGATATTGAAGGGCTGAAGCTAGATGACGTCCCTGAAAACGATGACCCGGCCTCAAATGACCCTTAGTAGTTTTTTAGTTTTTTTTTTTTGTATTGCTCCAAGCCCGACTCAGATCGGCAATTTTATAAACTTTTAGCCATCAATGAATATTTTAACCCTCATCGCGTGCCTTTGGTCATAATCAGCTTTAGCTGTGTGAGTTGTCGCGAATCACCAACCAATGGATGAAAAACACGACTCCTCTAGTTAGGAAACTAATGCGGGATCAATTTCGATCGTAGAGACGATAGTCGAGAACAGTAGGTAGTACAAGACCCTGCTCGTGTAGGCGCGAAGCCATGGAACGCTAGCTGCCTCGTTAGATTGTCGCGCGAAATGGGATTGTGCGCCGAAACGGAGCCAGTTTTTAGTGCCGACGCGGAGTGCCGGTCTTTAGCGCCGACGCGGAGTGCTGGTCTTTAGCACCGATGCGGAGCCGGTCTTTGGTGCCGATGCGGAGCCGGTCTTTCGTGTCGACGCGGAGCCGGTCTTTGGTGCCGATGCGGGGCCGGTCTTTGGTGCCGATGTGGAGCCGGTCTTTGGTGCCAACGCAGGGCCGGTCTTTAGTACCGACGCGGAGCCAGTCTTTGATGCCGACGCGGGGCGGGTCTTTAGTGCCGACGCGGAGCCGGTCTTTGGTGCCAATGCGAAGCCGGTCTTTAGTACCGACGCGGAGCCGGTCTTTGGTGCCGACGCAGGGCCGGTCTTTAGTGCCGACGCAGAGCCGGTCTTTGGTACCGACGCGGGGCCGGTCTTTAGTGCCGACGCAGAGCCGGTCTTTGGTGCCGATGAGGGGCCGTCTTTAGTGCCGATGCGGAGCCGATCTTTGGTGCCGACGCGGGGCCAATCTTTGGTGTCGACGTGAAGCCGGTCTTTGGGGCCGATGCAGAGCCGGTCTATGGTGCCGACGCGAAGCCGGTCTTTGATGCCGAGCGGGCCGGTCTTTAGTGCTGACGCGGGACCGGTCTTTAGTGCCAACGCGGGGCCGGTCTTTAGTGCTGACGCAGAGCCGATCTTTGGTGCCGATACGGGACCGGTCTTTAGTGCCGACGCGGAGCCAGTCTTTGGTGCCGACGCGGGGCCGATCTTTAGTGCCGACGCGGAGCCAGTCTTTGGGGCCAGCGCGGAGCCGGTCTTTGGTGCCGACACGAAGCCGGTCTTTAGTGCCGACACAGAGCCGGTCTTTGGTACCGACGCGGGGTCGGTCTTTAGTACCGATGCAGAGCCAGTCTTTGGTGCCGACGCGGGGCCGATCTTTAGTGCCAACGCAGAGCCGATCTTTGGTGCCGATGCGGGGCCGGTCTTTAGTGCCGATGTGGAGCCGGTCTTTGGTGCCGATGCTGGGCCAGTCTTTAGTGCCGATGCGGAGCCGGTCTTTGGGGCCGACGCAGAGCCGGTCTTTGGTTCCAACGCGAAGCCGGTCTTTGGTGCCAACGCGGAGCCGGTCTTTGGTGCTGATGCGGGGCCAGTCTTTATTGGCAAGCATACTCACTCAAAAATAATGCTAACATTTCGAACATCAATCTGTCAAGTAGATTCAAATTAATGAAGATAGCACCTTACTGATAATATCGGCATAAATTGTCGGCGTTCCAGGTGCGAGGAAGCGGTTTCCTGTCTAGCTCTTCAACTTTGTATGCCCCGTGGTGAAGTACCTCCTTGACACGGTATGGTCCTTCCCATTTCGGTGCCAGCTTGCCCCCTCTGTTGGCTTTGATACTTCAGCTCTTCGCAGAACAAGATCTCCGGAGCGGAACGTCTTGGATCGTACTCGAGCATTATAGTATTTGGCCGCTCGCTGACGGAAAGCTGCCATGCGAAGCTGTGCTTGGTCTCGCAATTCTTCCACTAAATCTAGATCGGCTTGCAGCTGGTTTGAGTTGCTTTCTTCGTGGTATAATTCCGTCCGGGAACTGGGAACTCCTATCTCCACTGGAATGACCGCTTCGGTCCCAAAGACCAGGCTGAAAGGAGTTTCCCCAGTAGGGGCTCGCAGCGTCGTGTGGTAGGCCCACAGTACACTGGAGAGTTCCTCCACCCAGCGCCCTTTGCAGCCATCTAGCCGAGCCCTGAGCCCTTGGAGGATGATGCGATTGGTCACCTCGGCTGCGCCGTTGGTCTGGGGGTGCCCCACGGAGGTAAATCGATGATGGATGCCCAGGCCAACGCAGAATTTCCGGAAGGCCGCGTTGTCAAACTGTCGGCCGTTGTCAGTAACGAGGGTGTGCGGTAGCCCAAACCGGCACACCACAGACTTCCAGAAGAAAGTCCTTATTTTCCCTCCGTGATCTTAGCGAGAGCCTCCGCCTCGATCCACTTGGTGAAATGGTCGACCGCCACCACTAGGAACTTGTGTTGTCCGGAGGCTGGAGGGAACGGTCCCAGGATGTCCATGCCCCACTGTGCGAAGGGCCAGGGTGCGGCCAGGGGGTCAGCTGGGACGCCGGTTGATTGAATGTTGGCATGGCGCTGGCAGCTGTCACACCTCTTAACAAGTTCGGATGCGTCCTCCTTCATTATCAGCCAGTAATACCCCTGCCGTAGGGCTTTGTATGCAAGAGCTCTGCCCCCCAGATGGCTTCCACATATACCTTCATGTATCTCTCGCAGAATATAATTAGCTTCGGTGGGACCGACACACCTGAGAACTGGGTATGAGAACGACCTCCGATAGAGCTTTCCCTCCATTATGAAAAATTTTGGGGCTCGTCTTTTAAGTTTCCTGGCTTCGGCAGGTCTTCTGGGAGGGTACCCTCGGTAAAGTATTGGACATAGGCGTCCATCCAGGAAGGCTCCTGCTCAACTGGTAGAGTTTCTCTTGATGCGTCAATACTCGGGGCTTCTAAGTGCTCTACATAAGCTCTTCCCAACATCCCATCAGCTGAGGTGGCAAGATGGGATAAGGCGTCGGCTCTAGCATTCTCCTGTCGAGGGATGTAGCTGACGCTAAAGTAAGCCAAGGGAGAAGCTAGCGATTGCACCATACTTAAGTAGCGGGACATGATGGGATCCCTTGCTTCATATTCCCTGCGATTTGGCCAGCGACTAGTTGGGAGTCAGTGAACGCCCTAAGGCGTTTCACCCCAAGCTCTTGAGCTAATCTCATCACGGACAGCAGAGCTTCATACTCTGCCTGATTATTAGTGGCTGGAAAGAGGAAGCGGAGTGCGCACTCGGTTACAACTCCATCCGAGTTGGCCAAGATGAGGCCTGCTCCGCTCCCTTGAGAATTCGACGCCCCATCTACATGAAGGACCCATTCATCATCACTGGTTCCGAGAGGCTGGGGGTTTGTAGAAGGTTCTTCAGGTTGCTCCTCTCCCCAAGTGCATTCGACCAAAAAATCTGCCAAGACTTGAGATTTCATGGCCGACCGAGGGCGAAAAGATAGATCGAATTCCCCCAACTTAAGGCCCACCTTGCCAGTCGGCCGGAAGTATCCGGGCGAGCGAGAACTGTCTTCAGAGGTTGGTCTGTGATCACCGCGATCGGGTGGGCTTGGAAGTATGGCCGCAGACGCTGGGCAGACACGATCAACGCAAAGATAATCTTCTCCATCTTGAGTACCTGGTCTCTGCATCGTGGAGCACCTTGCTTGTGTAGTATACTGGCTTTGTGTGCCATTGGGGTCCACGCGGACCAGCACAGAACTAACGGCTTCAGGAGAGGCCGCGAGGTATAGAAGGAGTTCTTCTCCACCTGTTGGCTTGGCTAGCAGCGGCGGGGTAGATAAGAATTCCTTTAACCCCTCGAACGCCTCCTGGCATTCTTTCGTCCATTCAAATTCATTGACCTTGCGGAGCGCCTTGAAGAAAGGTAGGCACCTTTCAGCGGACTTGGATAGGAAGCGACTTAAGGCGGCCACCCTTCCCGTCAGGCGTTGTATTTCCTTCTTGTTGGCGGGAGGCCTCATGTCCAAGATGGCTCGAACTTTGTTCAGGTTTGCCTCGATCCCCCGTCGGGTTACCATGAAACCCAAGAACTTTCCGGCTGTCTCCCCAAATGCACACTTGCATGGGTTCAGCTTCATCTGGTACCGACGAAGGTTGTCAAAAGTCTCTGCTAGGTCCGCGATATGGTCAGTGGCGTGGACACTCTTTGTCAACATGTCATCCACGTACACTTCCATGTTGCGTCCTATCTGGCCTTCGAAGACTTTGTTCATCAGTCTTTGGTAGGTGGCTCCCGCGTTCTTTAGACCAAAAAGCATTACCCTGTAGCAGTACAACCCCTTCTCAGTTATGAAGGAGGTAGCTTCTTCATCCGTCGGATTCATCCTGATCTGGTTGTATCCAGAGAAAGCATCCATGAAGCTAAGGACCTCATGACCGGATGTAGCGTCCACCAGTTGATCGATCTGGGGCAGGGGAAAGCTGTCCTTAGGGCATGCTTTGTTGAGATCGGTGAAATCCACGCACATTCTCCAGCTCCCGTTGGTCTTACAGACCAGCACCACGTTGGCCAACCATTCGGGGTAATGAACCTCCCGAATATGGCCTGCAGCCGTTAACTTGTGAACTTCCTCATCGATAGCTTTCTGTCTATCTGGAGCGAAGTTTCTTTTTTTCTGTCGGACAGGCCGACACTCTGGCCTGAGGTTGAGCCGATGGGTGATCACTTCCTCGGGGACGCCCGGCATCTGAGGATGACCATGCAAAGACGTCGGTGTTGGCATGCAGGAAAGTGAGAAGTCGATCACGTGCCTCTTCTGGAAGCAATGCCCCCACCTGACAGTCCTTGCCGGGTCATCCCCCAAGGGGAGGGTCAGGAGGTGTTCGGCTGGCTCTCCCCTCCTTCCCAGCTCCCGGGGATCAAGCGGCTTAGAGGCTATTGCCGACGCCGCTTCAGTGGGCTGGGAGACAAATGATAGCAAAGCGGTGGCGGGCTTTGCTCCCCTTTCATCTCTCCGACTCCTTCGTCGGTGGGGAACCTTACCAATAACCTCTTAGTGGAGATCACGGCATCTAGCAGATTCAACCCTGGTCTCCCCAATATAGCGTTATAAGCCAGCGGGACCCGGACCACCAAGAAATTTATAACCACGGTGCTTTGACGTGGAGGGGTTCCAGCCGTGACTGGGAGGGCGATCTCCCCCTCAACGCTTACCGAGTCTCCAGTGAAGCCCATTAGAGGTGTGGCAATGGGTCGGAGGGAAGACTTCAACAGATTCATCCGAACAAAAGCCTCGTAACTCAAAACATCCACCGAACTCCCACTATCAACTAAAATTCTTTTTACAGGATGTTTGGCTATAGTCATGGATACAACGACACTGTCGTCAAGCTTATTAACTACCCCCTCTAAATCCTTTCCAAAGAAAGGAATTACAGAATCTATTCCCTCTCGCTGCCTTTTTGAACCGCCACCTGCCCCCAGGAAATCATAGCTATGGTCTTCTCCGTTGGAGCATTGTCCACGCCGGCAAGTATCGGAGGCACCGACGGACCTGAAGTGGGAAGGTTTCCCCTTCGAACGAATTTGCCCAAGTGACCCTGCTGAACCAGCTCCTCAATGGCTTTCTTCAGATGGCGGCAGTCCTCGGTGTCGTGACCATAGTCCCGGTGGTACCGGCAGTAAAACTCCTTGTTGCAGGGGTCCCAGATTTCAAGGGAGCCGGACGCTTGAAATAAGGTTCCTCCTCGATCTCTAGTAGGATGTGAGATATAGGAGCCATGAGGGGAGTGAATTGCTCCTTAGAAATAAGCGTCTGTGGTCGGCGATCTGAGCGGTGAGGAGGCTCAGGCTTCCGGGTCGTGCTCCGGCATGATCAGTAGGCGGTGGTTTCTTACTAGTATTCTTGTCAGCTTCCCTCCTGGAAGAATCCACCTCATCAGCGCGGATGTATTTCTGTGCTCGACTCAGAAGCTCGGCATAAGAACTCGGAGGTTTCTTGTCCAGGGAATAAGCAAACCTGGAGGGACGAAGTCCTCGCTTTAATGCCAAAGTGGCTACAGAATCTTCCAGGTTGTATACCTCCAACGCTGCTTCCTTAAACCGAGCGACAAAGTCCTTCAAGGTCTCGCCACTCCTCTGCTGGACAG
>UESW01004395.1:505240-545681 GCA_900491605.1 Calamus simplicifolius | reverse complement strand
TGGAGGCAGGCGGGAGTACCACGCACATGCCGCCTTGCGAAGGGTGGCCGGAAAGGCGACACATAAAAGGGAGTCCGTCGCTCCCTGGACCTGCATGAGGACCTTATAGCTCTCCAGGTGGTCCAATGGGTCCGTCGTGCCATCGTACGGGTCCAGTTGGGGGAGACGGAAGCGGGGCGGGACCGGTTCCTCCATGATGCGCCGGGAAAGTGGGGGGCGATGCTCATAGTCCATTCCGTGAGGGTTAACAATCTGGCGGCTAAGCTCCTCCAACCGTCGATGATACTCATCGAGCCGTTGCTCGGCCCGACGGGTAGTCTTCCTGAGGGTGACGTCTTGAGATGAATCGGAAGAAGAAGCTGAAGAAGATTGCCGACGTGAGGAACGCACCCGTCTGGACTCTCTCTCCTCCGGCTGATGGTAGGAACGACCAGAGTGGCGAGAGAGGGACCGTCGTCGCTTCGAGGCCTCTCGGCGACGAGGTTCAGGGGGTGAGCGGCGGGAGACCTCGGGAGGGGTCCCGCCTTGGTTAGACTGGACTGTCACCCGCACCCCTTCATCGGGTGGAGGGTTGAGGTGCAGCAGCCAAACAATGCTCTTGCAATCCCCGTACCATTGTCATCAGGTCCTGGACCTGGTGAGCTAGAACCTCAAGCCGGTCAGGCTGGCTTATCTGTGTAGGGGGCGGAACACGGAGGTTGGCCTTCGATTGCTCAGCCCGTGGAATGTGCTCCGCGGCTTGACTGGAGGAAGCCTCCTGTGCTCGTGTAGTCACCATCGTCTCCCTCGCAGAATTGGTGGGGTCTCAGGGAGAACCTTCGCCTTCCTCCCATGCGAACGCCCCTACCTGGCACGCCAATCTGATGCAGACAAATCAACCGTGATGAGCAACGGGCAGGCCAAGATTTATCATGGGCTTCCAAGTGGGATGGAGGGGTCGTCTCCCTTCTTCGGAACCCTGCAAGAAGTCCCCGGCCGGTGTTCCCGGCGAGGACCCTCGATGCTCAAGTTAGTAAACTTGTCGCTCAGTTCTGTAGTAGTCAGATAAGAGTTGAGAGATAGAGAGCGATAGATAGGGAGAGAGGGAGAGATCCCCTTGCATTGAGCTCGGGTCCTCCTCTTATACCTATCTGGGGGGTCCCGTTTACCTCGTTCCGTTGGAACCATCGAATCTTCCTCGTTGGGATAAGTTTCTTCGAACAGCGAGTGGTTAAGCCGTTGTTGGATGAGGGCCACTTGTAGCGGTAACTACCGAGCATGGTAGCACTTGCCCGTGATTTCAGTGAGCGAGGTACACGGCAATAGACCTCGAATCTCGGGATCTGTTGCCTGAGGCGGGTCATTGTGCATGCGAGAAAGGCACCAAGTTAGGACCGGAGCCGTTGCTGGACGCCGGAGCCAAAGGCTGGAGCTGGAGGCCGTCGCTGGAGGCCAGAGCCAAAGGCCATCGCTGGAGGCCATCGCTGGAGGCTGGAGCTGGAGGCCGGAGCCAAAGGCCGTCGCTAGAGGCTGGAGCCGAAGCTCCTTTTCTGGGTTTTGCTGTCACATCATTATCTCTGAAAATTGTGCAAAAGATAATACCACCCAGAGGAGACGGTCAGCCGTATCAGATGCCCCTCCGCCCCTGAGATGGGTGAGCGCACAATCACCAGCGAAAGGGGTGTTAATATCCTCTGGGCGGCCGATTTTCATGCCATCATTTCGTCTGTCCGGGCTGTTGGGATTGGAGAGGATTTCCCTCGAGTAGTGAGTCGTAAAAGGCGAGCGTCATCATTGCGGTAAGGCCACCGCCATTTCTCTATTGGTGGAGCTTTTTGTGTTTTTCACGCCGATAGGCCGTCGAAGCGCCCTCCATTTGAAGGTGGACACATGGCCAGAACGGACGACCATGGGATGATTTGAAATGGGGCTATAAGAGGAAAAAAATCGTCCTTATTCTCCCATCTTCCCTTCTCTTACGCTACTGCTTCCTCTCGAGTCTGCAAGCGTCCGTCCGCCTCCCGTGTTTGTTCTCTTCTCGTGCTCCTTCGATCCTAGCTCAAGTTTTCCAGGTTAGTCTCCATGGCTTCCTCGCCTTCTTGTTCTATTTCCGATTCCGGGGAGCGTTCCCCCACTCCTTCTCAAACTTCCGCATCCTTACCAAGCCAATGGTCTACCCCCTCCTCCAATCATTCCTTGCCAGAACGGCGGCCTGTCAGACGCCGCCCCGTAGCCGGGAGTCATCTGACCGGCGGGCGGACTTCCGCCCGGAGCCGGCCGACTGCTGGTCCTTCCAGTGCTGCCAAGGAGTCCCCCGAAGGGACTGCTTCCACTATGTCTGCTCAAGACATAGTAAATCTAAAAGCTAGGTATAGCTTTCCGCCAAACCTTCGTCTGTTCTACCCTGCTCCTGATGACAGGGTAACTCTTCCCGTCCCGGAAGAGTTGCCTTGTACGGAGCCTTCTTTAAGGCCGGACTTCGGCTACCTATCCATCCTTTCATCCTCAATCTTCTGGATCGATATTCTCTAACACCTTCCCAATTAGTTCCTAACTCGATCCGAACCATCGTTGGCTTTCTGGTTCTCTGTCACTTGCAAGGCATAGAGGCCAGCATCTCCTTATTCCGCAGTTTTTATACCTCCGCAAGCAATTAGGTTGGTGGTCCTTCACTCCTAGGTCTAATAGGATCCTTAAGTTGTACCTTTCCACCTCCGTTAAAGGGTGGAAGGATAAGTTCTTTTTTGCTGATATCGATGGGGTGCGCGGAAGCTGGGGGACACCCAACATTGATGACAATAGGGATTCTTCGATCCTCCCGAGAGATCGAATGGCATTTGGGCAGCTTCTGACTGCTGATGTCCCATGATGCAATAAGCTTTTGGTTGATGAAAACCTTCGTCTCGCCGGCCTAATCCCTTCTGGTGGTGAGCACTTGATTACCCACATTTTTCTTCTTTTCTTTTTTCTCTTCCTCTTTTTTTTTTAAATTCATCTCCCGCCTTTATAGGGATGGCACCATCGCTTGCGAGCTCAGGCAGACGGCCACTAAGAAGAGGAAGGCAACGGGGAATGATTCCCTTGCTAAAGGAGGGCCGTTGCCAAGATCCCAAGGAGGGCCGGCGCGGGGAGGGCCGACGCTGGAGGGGCTAGGGTTGTGAAGCCCCTGCGCGCTAAGGTTTTGAAGAAGGCCGACACTAGAAGGGCCGACGCTGAGGAGGCCGATGCTAAAAGGGCCAAAATTGTAGAATCCCCGCACGTGTGTGAGGCAACCAGAGCCCAAATCGATGAGCCTGCCAAGAAAGATATGGTAAGGGCCGAGGCCGGCGAGGAAATCGGACGGAGCCAAATAGGAGAAAGAAGATCACCTTCAGTTCCAGCTCCTTCTGTCATCCTGCTCGATCCTTCTCCAGAGCAGGTCACAAAAGCACTGTCACCCCCGCCCGAAGCCGTGGAGACGGAGTAGGTCCCCGCAACGATAGGCTAACTCCCGCAGCTATCCTGCCCCCCGTAGGGGCAACAACCGAAGCGCCTCCATCAGCCAAGGGGCCGGAGGCAGCAGAGTCGGGGGCGGAATCCTCCTCCGTGGCCCCCGTGCCAAGGGAAAGGAGGGAGTCGATCCTTCCTTCCAATCACTCTTGGCGAACCACAACCGCTGGGCCGAGCGGGCCTTAGATGAAGCATCTGTGGTGGAGGTGCAAGAGTTTCTCCGGCATCAAGGGAGAGCCACCTTCTTCCGTGAGGCATCTGTGGCACATCTTTGGGTGAGCCTTTGCTCCATTATCATTTTTCCTCTTTGTTTCATTTGTTTTATTTTGCTTTTTAACATTGACGTTCAATTCAGGCACTGAACTCTCTGATCGCCATAAGGGAACTTTGGACCCTAAGTGATGCTGCTCTTGACCAGTCGCGGGAGGAGATGTTATCACTCCAAGCTAGGGAAAAAAGGTAGATATGGCTTTGGAGGATACCCGGGCCACCCTAAAGGGCAAAGTCAAAGCCATCCGGCTGAGAGCCAAGAAGGCCAAGTACGCACTGGAAGTTGCCCAGCGTCGTGCAGCCAATGAGCTGGATAACACTCAGGCGGTCGAGGAGAAGCAAAGGATGGCCGAGGAGAGGCTGGAGGTGATGGAATCAGAAATGTTCGTCTTGAAGACTCGATTGGATTCCGCCTCCATTGAAATAGACACAGCCAAAGAGGTCGCCCGCTAGCCCGACGCCAAGATTACCGACTTGGAGGCGGCGGTGACTGAGGCCAAGAGGGAGGCCGTTGAGTCCGAGCGGAAAGCCCTCGAGGTGGAGAAAAGAGCTGCAAAGGCCGTAGAGGATTTTAGGAAGTTTAAAGCCTTTGATAAGGAGCTAGCCAAATCGGCGGTGTTTGATTACGATGCCGGCTTCCAAGACTGCAAGGAAAAAATCCAAGAACTCTATGACCTCGAGTATATTGAAGGGCTGAAGCCAGATGACGTCCCTGAAGATGATGCCCCAGCCCCAAATGACCCTTAGTAGTTTTTTTTTTAATATTGCTCTAAGCCCGACTCAGATCGGTAATTTTTGTAAACTTTTAGCCATCAATGAATGTTTTAATCCTCATCGCGTGCCTTTGGTAATAATCAGCTTTAGCTGTGTGAGTTGTCGTGAATCACCAACCAATGGCTGAAAAACACAACTCCTTTTAGGAAACTGATGCGGGACCAATTTTGGTCATAGAGACGACAGTCGAGAACAATAGGTAGTACAAGACCCTGTTCGTGCAGGCGTGAAGCCATGGAATGCTTACTGCCTCGTTAGATATGTCGCGCGAAATGGGATTGTGCGCCGAAACATGTCCCTAATTACCGACGTAGGGAGCCAATCTTTGGTGCCGACGCAGAGCCGATCTTTAGTGCCGATGCAGAGAGCTGGTATTAGGTGTCGATGCGGGGCCGGTCTTTAGTGCTGACGCGGAGAGCCGGTCTTTAGTTGCCGATGCGGAGCCGGTCTTTAGTGCCGACGCGGGGCCGGTCTTTAGTGCCAACGCGGAGCCGGTCTTTAGTGCCGACGCGGAGAGCTGATCTTTAGTTGCCGATGCGAAGAGCCAGTCTTTAGTTGCCGATGCGGAGCCGGTCTTTAGTACCGACGTGGAGAGCCGGTCTTTAATTGCCGACGCAGAGAGCCGGTCTTTAGTTGCCGACGCGGAGCCGGTCTTTAGTTGCCGACGCGAAGCCGGTCTTTAGTGCCGACGCAGAGAGCCAATCTTTAGTGGCCGACATGGAGAGCCGGTCTTTAGTTGCTGACGCGGAGCCGGTCTTTAGTTGCCGATGCGGAGCCAGTCTTTAGTACCGACGCGGGGCCGGTCTTTAGTGCTGACGTGGAGAGCTGGTCTTTAGTTGCCGATGCGGAGCCGGTCTTTAGTTGTCGACGCGGAGCCGGTCTTTAGTGCCGATGCAGAGAGCCGGTTTTTAGTTGCTGACGCAGAGCCGGTCTTTAGTTGCCGACGTGGAGCCGGTCTTTAGTTGCCAACGTGGAGCCGGTCTTTAGTGCCGATGCGGAGAGCCGGTCTTAAGTGCCGACACGGAGCCGGTCTTTAGTTGCCGACGTGGAGCCGGTCTTTAGTTGCCGATGCGGAGCTGGTCTTTAGTGCCGACGCGGAGAGCGGTCTTTAGTTGCCGACGCGAAGCCGGTCTTTAGTTGCCGATGCAGAGCCGGTCTTTAGTGCCGACGCAGAGCCGGTCTTTGTTGGCGAGCATACTCATTCAAAAATAATGCTAACATTTCGAACATCAATCTGTCAAGTATATTCAAATTAATGAAGATAGCACTTTACTGATAATACCGGCGCAAATTATCGACGTTCCAGGTGCAAGGAAGCGGTTTCCCGTCTAGCTCTTCAACTTTGTATGCCCCGTGGTGAAGTACCTCCTTGACACGGTATGGTCCTTCTCATTTCGGTGCCAGCTTGCCCCCCTCTGTTGGCTTTGATACTTTAGCTCTTCGCAGAATAAGATCTCCGGAGCGGAACATCTTGGATCGTACTCGAGCATTATAGTATTTGGCCGCTCGCTGACGGAAAGCCGCCATGCGAAGCTGTGCTTGGTCTCGCAATTCTTCCACTAAATCTAGATCGGCTCGCAGCTGGTTTGAGTTGCTTTCTTCATGGTATAATTCTATCCGGGGACTGGGAACTCCTATCTCCACCGGAATGACCGCTTCGGTCCCAAAGACCAGGCTGAAAGGAGTTTCCCCAGTAGGGGCTCGCGGCGTTGTGTGATAGGCCCACAGTACACTGGGGAGTTCCTCCACCCAGCGCCCTTTGCAGCCATCTAGTTGAGCCCTGAGCCCTTGGAGGATGATGCGATTGGTCACCTCGGCTACGCCGTTGGTCTGGGGGTGCCCCACGGAGGTAAATCGATGATGGATGCCTAGGCCAACGCAGAATTTCCGAAAGGCCGCATTGTCAAACTGTCGGCCGCTGTCAGTAACGAGGGTGTGCGGTAGTCCAAACCGGCACACCATAGACTTCCAGAAGAAAGTCCTTACTTTGCCCTCCGTGATCTTAGCGAGAGCCTCCGCCTCGATCCACTTGGTGAAATGATCGACTGCCACCACTAGGAACTTGCGTTGTCCGGAGGCTAGAGGAACGGTCCCAGGATGTTCATGCCCCACTGTGCGAAGGGCCAGGGTGCGGCCAGGGGGTCAACTGGGACGCCGGTTGATGTTGAATGTTGGCATGACGCTGGCAGCTGTCACACCTCTTAACAAGTTCGGATGCGTCCTCCTTCATTATCAGCCAGTAATACCTCTACCGTAGGGCTTTGTATGCAAGAGCTCTGTCCCCCAGATGGCTCCCACATATACCTTCATGTATCTCTCGCAGAATATAATTAGCTTTGGTGGGACCGACACACCTGAGAACTGGGTATGAGAACGACCTCCGATAGAGCTTTCCCTCCATTATGAAAAACTTCGGGGCCCATCTTTTAAGTTTCCTGGCTTCGGCAGGGTCTTCTGGAAGGATACCCTCGGTAAAGTACCGGACATAGGCGTCCATCCAAGAAGGCTCCTTCTCAACTGGTAGAGTTTCTCTTGATGCGTTAATACTTGGGGCTTCTAAGTTGTGGCTCAGATGATAACCCAAGAGGGGGGGTGAATTGGGTTCTTTAAAAATTAGCCTTTTAAAAAAGTTTGCTTAATAAGAATGAAGGCAATAGCAATGCAAATACAAAGTGCAGTGAATAAAACAGAGATAGAGAAAGAGTCAATGGAAGCACGGCAAACACAAAGATTTTATAGTGGTTCGGTGTATCCAACACCTACGTCCACTCCCAAGATTCACTTGGGTCCACACTATAATCTTCCTTGATTACAGCAGAGTTGTTTTACAAGCTCACAACTCAAACTTGTTGTTTTTCCAGGATCACAATGAACCCAGCTGGTTTTCAAGGGCTCACCAGCACAAAAACCCCTTAACACAAGCTTAACCAGGCTTGAACCGAGGTAAGACTACCTCCTCTAGTTCAATCCCCCAGATTGAACTAGGAACAATTAATAGAAATGATGTTTTTCAATTACAAAGCTCCTTAATGAGCAGATAAACAAATATAAGAATAAAGTTTAGAAAAGCCTGATTTGCAGTTGGTTGGCTTGAGCTTTCTTCTTTTCCTCAACTCCTTTGAAGTGTAGAATCGGGCCTCAGCTCGGATTCTTCACGGAATGTATGTTGGAGTTGATTTGAGCTTTTCCTCTTTTCTTTGAGTGTTGAAAATCACTTGAGATGCTCTTGAATAGCTCTTGGATTTTCTTCTGAAGCTTCCTTGGATTGTTGAGCTTGAACACAGAAGGAGCTTCCTTTGATTTCACACTCTTTCTTTCACTCTATTTTGAATCACGGATTTTTTCAAATGAAGCTCTATTTTCTGATTTTTCTTTTCTTTTCTCTTGAAATGAATATCTCTCAATTTGTATATATTTGATTTGAAAACGACTTCTCTATTTATAGATTCTGCAAAAATATAGCCGTTAGAAACAAAGAAAAATAGCCATTAATCAAAAATCTTACCGTTGACGCTGAGTTGGCATTCGGAAAATCTCACCCAGATTTGCTGGAGTCGACTCCTGCTTTCCGCGAGTCGGCTCGAGGTCGTGATACCAAAAATAGAAATACTCAGAAAGTTATAGGGTCGACTCATCAAAAGTAAAGTGTCGACTCCTGACAGTCAGGGGTCGACTCATGAAAAGTTGGGGTCGACTCGCGAAGTGCTCAAAAAAATACACCTCTGGTGTCTGAGCGGAGTCGACTCGCACAGTCATGGAGTCGGCTCGACAGAATCGGGGGTCGACTCGAGAAATTGCATGGGTCGACTCGAGACAAACAGTCATTTCTGTACTCTGAGTGGAGTCGACTCTGAAACTCAAGAGTCGGCTCCGGAACGTATCAAAAATCAGAAAGTTTTCTGATTGACTTTAAATTCGTTCCAGATTCATTTTAAATCATTATTTTGACTTGAATATGATAAAATGACATTAGGAATCAATTCAAGAAATGTTCCAAAAACTCATTGATTATCATATGAAGTATAAAATTTCTTTTTGAAGCTTAAACATTGAACTTGAAGTTACTTTCAATTTGATTAAAGTTATACTTTAACATTCTCATTCATTGTTCTAAATAAATTCATTGCTCATGTAAATAAACTCATTACATCTTTTAATGTACACATGGCTTTTGGTAATCATCAAAATCAATAAGATTGGGGCATATAATTTTTCAACAATCTCCCCAACATAAGTGCTCTACATAAGCTCTTCCCAGCATCCCATCAGCTGAGGTGGCAAGAAGGGATAAGGCGTCGGCTCTAGCATTCTCCTGTCAAGGGATGTAGCTGACGCTAAAGTAAGCCAAGGAGAGGCTAGCGATTGCACCATACTTAAGTAGCGGGACATTATGGGATCCCTTGCTTCATATTCTCCTACGATTTGGCCAGCGACCAGTTGGGAGTCGGTGAACGCCCTAAGGCGTTTTACCCCAAGCTCTTGAGCTAATCTCATCCCGGACAGCAGAGCTTCATATTTTGCCTGATTATTAGTGGCTGGAAAGAGGAAGCGGAGTGCGCACTCGGTTACAACTCCATCCGAGTTGGCCAAGATGAGGCCTGCTCCGCTCCCTTGAGAATTCGATGCCCCGTCTACATGAAGGACCCATTCATCATCGCTGGTTCCGAGAGGCTGGGGGTTTGTAGAAGGTTCTTCAGGTTGCTCCTCCCCAAGTGCTAAAAAATCCGCCAAGACTTGAGATTTCATGGCCGACCGGGGGCGAAAAGATAGATCGAATTTCCCCAACTTAAGCGCCCACCTTGCCAGTTGGCCGGAAGTATCCGGGAGAGCGAGAACTATCTTCAGAGGTTGGTCTGTGATCACCGCGATTGGGTGGGCTTGGAAGTATGGCCGCAGATGCTGGGCAGACACGATCAACGCGAAGATAATCTTCTCCATCTTCGAGTACCTGGTCTCTACATTGTAGAGCACCTTGCTTGTGTAGTATACTGGCTTTTGTGTGCCATTGGTGTCCATGCGGACCAGCACAGAACTAACGGCTTCAGGAGAGGCCGCGAGGTATAGAAGGAGTTCTTCTCCACCTATTGGCTTGGCTAGCAGCGGCGGGGTAGATAAGAATTCCTTTAACCCCTCGAACGCCTCCTGGCATTCTTTTGTCCATTCAAATTCATTGACCTTGCGGAGCGCCTTGAAGAAAGGTAGGCACCTTTCAGGGGACTTGAACAGGAAGCGACTTAAGGCGGCCACCCTTCCCGTCAGGCACTATATTTCCTTCTTATTGGCGGGAGGCCTCATGTCCAAGATGGCTTGAACTTTGTCCGGGTTTGCCTCGATCCCCCGCCGGGTTACCATGAAACCCAAGAACTTTCCAGCTATCATCCCAAAAGCACACTTGCATGGGTTCAGCTTCATCTGGTACCAACGAAGGTTGTCGAAAGTCTCCGTTAGGTCCGCGATATGGTTGGTGGCGTGGATGCTCTTTGTCAACATGTCATCCACGTACACTTCCATGTTGCGTCCTATCTGGCCTTCGAAGACTTTGTTCATCAGCCTTTGGTAGGTAGCTCCCGCATTCTTTAGCCCAAAAGGCATTACCCTATAGCAGTACAACCCCTTCTCAGTTATGAAGGAGGTAGCTTCTTCATCCGCCGGATTCATCCTGATCTGGTTGTATCCAGAAAAGCATCCATGAAGCTAAGGACCTCATGACCGGATGTAGCGGCCACCAGTTGATCGATCCGGGGCAAGGGAAAGCTGTCCTTAGGGCATGCTTTGTTGAGATCGGTGAAATCCATGCACATTCTCCAGCTCCCATTGGTCTTACGGACCAGCACTACGTTGGCCAACCATTCGGGATAATGAACCTCCGAATATGGCCGGCAGCCGTTAACTTGCGAACCTCCTCGTCGATAGCTTTCTGTCTATCTGGAGCGAAGTTTCTTTTTTTCTGTTGGACCGGCCGACACTCTGGCCTGAGGTTAAGCCGATGGGTGATCACTTACTCGGGGATGCCCGGCATGATTAGTAGGTGGTGGTTTCTTACTGGTGTTCTTGTCAGCTTCCCTCTTGGAAGAATTCGCCTCGTCGGCGTGGATGTATTTCTGTGCTTGACTCAGAAGCTCGGCATAAGAACTCGGAGGCTTCTTGTCCAAGGAATAGGCAAACCTGGATGAACGAAGTCCTCATTTTAATGCTAAAGTGGCTACGGAGTCTTCCAGGTTGTATACCTCCAACGCTGCTTCCTTAAACCGAGCAATAAATTCCTTCAAGGTCTCGCCACTCCTCTGCTGGATAGCAAATAGGCTATCAACCACTCGTGGGATCTTTTGGCAAGCATCAAAGTGGGTCAGGAAAGATCGCTCGAGTTGCCGAAACGAATTGATGCTGGGTGGAGGCAGGCGGGAGTACCACGCACATGCCACCTTGCGAAAGGTGGCCGGAAAGGTGACACATAAAAGGGAGTCTGTCGCTCCTTGGACCTGCATGAGGACCTTGTAGCTCTCCAGGTGGTCCAATTGGTCCGTCGTGCCATCGTACAGGTCCAGTTGGGGGAGACGGAAGCGGGGCGGGACCGGTTCCTCCATGATGCACCAGAAAAGTGGGGGGCAATGCTCATAGTCCATTCCGTGAGGGTTAGCAATCTGGTCGCTAAGCTCCTCCAACCGTCGATGATACTCATCGAGCCGTTGCTTGGCCCGATGGGTAGTCTTCCTGAGGGTGCCGTCTTGAGATGAATCGGAAGAAGAAGTCGAAGAAGATTGCCGACATGAGGAACGCACCCGTCTGGACTCTCTCTCCTCCGGCTGATGGTGGGAACGACCAGAGTGGCGAGAGAGGGACCGCCATCGCTTCGAGGCCTCTCGGCGATGAGGTTCAGGGGGTGAGCGGTGGGAGACCTCGGGAGGGGTCCCGCCTTGGTGAGACTGGACTGTCACCCGCACCCCTTCATCGGGCGCAGGGGGTTGAGGTGCAGCAGCCAAACAATGCTCTTGCAATCCCCATACCATTGTCATCAGGTCCTGGACCTGGTAAGCCAGAACCTCAAGCCAGTCAGGCTGGCTTATCTGTGCAGGGGGCGGAACACGGAGGTTGGCCTCCGATTGCTCAGCCCGTGGAATGTGCTCCGCGGCTTGACTGGAGGAAGCCTCCTGTGCTCGTGTAGTCACCATCGTCTCCCTCGCAGAATTGGTGGGGTCACAGGGAGAACCTTCGCCTTCCTTCCGTACGAACGCCCCTACCTGGCATGCCAATCTGATGCAGACAAATCAACCGTGATGAGCGACAGGCAGGCCGAGATTTATCGTGGGCTTCCAAGTGGGATGGAGGGGTCGTCTCCCTTCTTCGGAACCCTGCAAAAGTCCCCGGCCGGTGTTCCCGGCGAGGACTCTCCGACGCTCAAGTTAGTAAACTTGTCGCTCAGTTTTGTAGTAGTCAGATAAGAGTTGAGAGATAGAGAGCGATAGATAGGGAGAGAGGGAGAGATCCCCTTGCATTGAGCTCGGGTCCTCCTCTTATACCTGTCTGGGGGGTCCCGTTTACCTCGTTCCGTTGGAACCGTCGAATCTTCCTCGTTGAGATAAGTTTCTTCGAACGGCGAGTGGTTAAGCCGTTGCTGGATGAGGGCCGCTTGTAGCGGTAACTGTCGAGCGTGGTAGCACTTACCCATGATTTCAGTGAGTGAGGTACACGGCAATAGACCTCGAATCTCGGGATCTGTTGCCTGAGGCGGGTCATTGTGCATGCGAGAAAGGCACCAAGTTAGGACCGGAGCCGTTGCTGGAGGCCGGAGCCAAAGGCCGTCGCTGAAGGCCGAAGCCAAAGGCCGTCGCTGGAGGCCGGAGCCGAAGTTTCTTTTCTGGGTTTTGCTGTCACATCATTATCTTCGGAAATCGTGCAAAAGATAATACCATTCAGAGGAGACCGTCAGCCGTATCACAACTTATCTCTGATAAACCCTGCTATAGAACTTGTTGCATCCGTGATGAACAATGAATCATCGCCTGGCAATGCTATAATTATCAAGTGGCCGCCAAAATGCCATATTCCAAATGCTTGTAAATAACTAATAGAATTGCAAAAATGATGGTTTCTTTTTCTCCATGAAACCTTCGACATTAATAAACTTGGCAGGCAAGACTTGATGAACTGTTCAGAATTCCCAGTCCCGGCAGTCCCCATGAAACCAAACAAGGCCCAGCTAGCAATACCAGTGACCAGAAAACCATTAATTCTTGTTGAGAAATGTTACAAGCTTTACTCTCCTACAGTCATTCCAAATCCAAATTTGTAGTTTTTCTTCCAATGATCAATCTGTAACATGGGCGTAAGACAGGTAAGAATTTAAGAGCAATAAATGCACAAGGGTTTACTGGCAGTGGGAATGTGACCAATGCCAAAATTTTTTGCAAGTATTTCAAGGTCGACAAAAATATATCTGTTTAAGGTTGTCATTTTCACATGACTGAAGATATTAAAAAAAACCAAACATGGACAAACACAATGGAGGCAAAAAAAAAAAAAAAACTGGTAGCTGCAGAAAGGAATGGAGTAACCATGTCATGCTTACCTCCGCAGAAAGAATAAAATTGACACCCATATTAAGTCGCTCCTCAAGATAAGCAGCCACACAACCAGTCGAATCAATTTTCCCCCTTAGACGACACTGTAACAAAATTTCATGTGGATAAATGATAAATGGAAAAGAAACACTTTAGAGCATTAACATCTGTGTGTCAATAGTTTTTAGTGATCTTAGCATTCACCCCCTGATGACGCTCAATCACCTCTCCTGGACGTCGGGAATGGAGGTGCTTCTCGAATCCTCACTTCGCCGGGGTGCCTTCAAAGAAGTCCCGGGACCGGAGGGGGTCTCCGGCAGGACCCTCCGACGGCCAAGTTAGTAACTGAGGTCACAGCTGAAGAAGGGCTCGAGCGAGCCCTGTTTTGTGTGGAAAAAGGGATCTCAAGGAGGAGGAATTCCTTTGAGAGTTGAGATGGCGATTTTGGGGATTATCGCGCGTACCTATTTATGGGATTGCATGAATCAGAAGCTCCGCTGAGCTCTCGCGTGAATCTGGGCCGGTTAGTGGACCATGTCCCATCAGACGGCGGGGCTGTCGGGCGGCGCGCATTGGCGCTGTGGGGCGGCACGCATCGGCGCTGTCGGGCGGCGCGTGTCGGCGCTGTCGGGCGGTGAGCCTCAGAGAGGCGGTTTCTTGAACCGCTGGGGGTTGATCTGGTGGGAACTGGGAAATCCCATCTTATCAGGGCCGAGCCGGGTCGACCCGAGATGATTGGGGCCCATCCCGTTGGTGAGGCAGTGCCGGGGCGGGGCCGAATCGACAGACTTGGAGACGTAGAGGGCCGGTTAGGAAGATGCCGGGACCGCCTGGGAGGTGACGGGCCGCCTAGCTTGGAGACGTAGGGGGCCGGCTAGGAAGGTGCTGGGGCCGCCTGGGAGGTACCGGGGCTGGCTGGGAAGTGCCGGGCCGCCTAGCTTGGACACGCTGGGGCCGGCTGGGAAGTGCCGGGGCCGCCTAGCTTGGAGACGTAGGGGGCCGGCTAGGAAGATGCCAGGGCCGCCTGGGAGGTGACGGGCCGCCTAGCTTGCACACGTCGGGGCTGGCTGGGAAGTGCCGGGGCCGCCTAGCTTGGAGACGTAGAGGGCCGCTAGGAAGATGCCGGGGCCGCCTGGGAGGTGCCGGGCCGCCTAGCTTGGAGACGTAGGGGGCCGGCTAGGAAGGTGTCGGGGCCGCTTGGGAGGTGCCGGGCCGCCTAGCTTGGACATACCGGGGCCGGCTGGGAAGTGCCGGGCCGCCTAGCTTGGACATGCCGGGGATGACTGGAAAGTGCTGGGGCCGCCTAGCTTGGAGACGTAGAGGGCCGGCTAGGAAGATGCCGGGGCCGCCTGGGAGGTGCCGGGCCGCCTAGCTTGGACATGCCGGGGCCGGCTGGGAAGTGCCGGGCCGCCTAGCTTGGACACGTCGGGGCCGGCTGGGAAGTGTCGGGGCTGCCTAGCTTGGAGACGTAGAGGGCCAGCTAGGAAGATGCTGGGGCCGCCTGGGAGGTGCTGGGCCGCCTAGCTTGGAGACGTAGGGGGCCAGCTAGGAAGGTGTCGGGGCCATCTGGGAGGTGCCAGGCCGCCTAGCTTGGACATGCCAGGGCCGGCTGGGAAGTGCCGGGCCGCCTAGCTTGGACACGCCAGGGCCGGCTGGGAAGTGCTGGGGTCGCCTAGCTTGGAGACGTAGAGGGCCGGCTAGGAAGATGTCGGGGCCGCCTGGGAGGTGCCGGGCCGCCTAGCTTGGACATGCCGGGGCCGGCTGGGAAGTGCCGGGACCGCCTGGCTTGGAGGTGCCGGTCTTGGAGGTGTCGGCCTTTGAGGCCAACGGTCTTGGACACCTTGGAGGTGTCGGCCTTTGGGGCCGTCGGTCTTAGAGATGTCGGCCTTTGGGGCCGTCGATCGTCGGGTGTCTGCCTTGGAGGTGTCGGCCTTTGGGGCCGTCGGTCGTCGGGTGTCGGCCTTTGGGGCCGTCGGGATCGGGTGTCGGCCTTTGGGGCTGACGGTCTTCGAGGTGCCAGCCTTGGAGGTGCCGGTCTTGGAGGTGTCGGCCTTTGGGGCCGACGGTCTTGGACGCCTTGGAGGTGTCGGCCTTTGGGGCCGTCGGGCGTCGGGTGTCGGCCTTTGGGGCTGACGGTCTTCGAGGTGCCGGTCTTGGAGGTGCCAGTCTTGGAGCCGTCGGCCTTTGGGGCCGTCGGGCTTGGAGGCGTCGGCCTTTGGGGCCGTCGGTCTTGGAGCCGTCGGCCTTTGGGGCCGTCCAAAATTTTTTTTTTTATTCTCCATGGGGTCAACTGGCTCCATCAAATGCCCCCACACTCCTTGAGCTTGCATGCTCTGCATCAGCTAAGCGAAAGGAGTGTAGAACTTCAAGAAATTTTTTAGAGGCAAATTGATTACCTCAGGACCACCACTGGAAGCAGCGTACGCTAACTTTTTCGGAGGATGCTCGTCAGTTAGCCGTTGAGGCAAAGATGAAGCCGATGAGGCAAAGTTGAGGCCGTCGAGAACTTTTTGAACCCCGGAGGGTGACCAGAGGGCGCTTGGGCCAGGCTCAGGTGTATTTTTCTTCAAAGAACTTGGTCTCCTTCTGCAGGGTTGATCTGCCCCCCCAGGGAACTCTATTGATTGGAATCCACAGCTTTTGGGCTTGAGGGTGCCGACACGGAGCCGGTCTTGGGTGCCGACGCGGAGGCCGGTCTTTGGTGCCGACGCGGATTCGGTCTTTGTTGCCGACGCGGAGTCGGTCTTTGGTGGTTTTCCTGTAACGCATTCAGATACTAATGAAAAGAAACTTTTTCTGTGTAGTATACTTAGCTTTTTCGCAGCTGTTTGCCTTCGCAGGTCTTTGGTGCCAACGCGGAGTCGATCTTTGTCACCGACGCAGAGTCGGTCTTTGTGCCGACGCGGAGTCGGTCTTTGCGCCGACGCGGAGTCGGTCTTTGCGCCGACGCGGAGTCGGTCTTTGGTGCTAACGCGGAGTCGGTCTTTGTGCCGACGTGGAGTTGGTCTTTGTGCCGACGCGGAGTCGGTCTTGGTTGCCGACGCGGAGTTGGTCTTTGGTGCCGATGCGGAGTCGGTCTTTGTTGCCGACGCAGAGTCGATCTTTGGTACCGATGCGGAGTCGGTCTTTGGTGCCGACGCGGAGTCTGTCTTTGTCGCTGATGCGGAGTTGGTCTTTGGTGCCGGCGCGGAGTCGGTCTTTGTTGCCGGCATGGAGTCGGTCTTTGTTGCCAGTGCGGAGTCGGTCTTTGGTGCCGATGCAGAGCCGGTCTTTGGTGCCGACGCGGAGCCGGTCTTTGTTGCCGACGCGGTCTTTGGTGCCGATGCAAAGCCGGTCTTTGGTGCCGACGCGGAGCCGGTCTTTGTTGCCGACGCGGAGCCGGCCTTTGGTGCTGACGCGGAGTCGATCTTTGGTGCCGACGCGGAGCCGGTCTCTGCCTAAGAAATATACTCATCCCAATAGCGTGATAAAACAAAGAGATTCTGAATAATACTTTATTAAAGAATCAGCAAGCTATTGACAATACCGTCCGCGTTCCGAATGCGGGGGAGAAGCTTCCCATCTTGATGCCAGCTTGCTTCCTTCCATCGGCTCCTCAAGCTGCTGCTCGCCCCTCATGAGATCATGCTATTGTTCCTTCCGTTGGGGCATTGTTGATGCAAATCTGAGGCACTGGAGGTGGTAACGCACCCGGGGCTAGGAGGTTTCTCGAACAAACTTGCCCAAGTGGCCCTGCTGGACAAACTTTTCAATGGACCTCTTCAAATGGCGGCAATCATCGGTGTCATATCCATAGTCTTGGTGATACCGATAGTAAAGCTCTTTGTTGTGGGGGTTTACTGACTTTAGGGGACGTGGGCGTTGAAAGTAAGGCTCCTCCTCAATCTCTAGCAGGATATGGGAGATCAGAGCCATGAGAGGAGTAAACCGCCCCTTAGGAACCAGTGCCTGGGGCCGGTGGTCAAAGCGACGGGGTGGCTCGAGCTGCCTGGATCGTTCCTCAGCTGGTTCTGTGGGTGTCGGCTTCTTGTTGGAACTTCTGTCGGCTTCCCTTCTGGACGAGTCAGCCTCGTTAGCGCGGATGTACTTCTGTGCCCAACTTAGCAACCCAGCGTAGGAGCCGGGAGGCTTTTTGTCCAGAGAAAAGGTGAAGCGGGACAGAAGGAGTCCCCGCTTCAGTGCCAGGGTGGCCACCGCATCGTCGAAATGGTAGACCTCGAGGGAGGCAGTTTTGAATCGGGACACGAAGTCCCGCAGTGACTCTCCTTCCTTCTAGCGGACGGAGAAGAGGCTGTCTGCCACCCTTGGGATCTGGTGGCAGGCATCAAAGTGGGCCAAAAATGCCCTCTCCAGCTCCCGGAAGGAGTCTATGCTGTGGGGGGACAGGCGCGAGTGCCATGCACGGGCGGCCTTCCGCAGAGTTGCAGGGAAGGCCTTGTAGAGGAGGGCGTCTGAGGCGCCCTGGACTTGCATCATTGCCTTGTAACTCTCGAGGTGGTCGAAGGGGTCGGTCGTACCATCATACGGGTCCACCTGGGGGAAGCGGAACCTGGAGGGAACCGATTCCTCCAGTATGCGACGAGTGTAAGGAGAACGAGTGTCGAACTCTTCCTCCGGCTGATGGTTGATCTTCCTGGCGAGCTCGTCAAGGCGTCGGTTGTACTCCTCCAGGCATTCCTCCGCCTGGCGGTTGATCGTCGGAGCCCTCCGAGATGGCTCGGAGGAAGAAGAAGAAGAGGAGGCAGAAGGAGATGGAGACGAAAGTCGAGATTTCCGCCTGGTTCCTCGTGATGATGTGGCTTGGGAGGAAACTCATTGGGGCCGTGGTCAGGGGATCGTGGCCACTTGGAGGGTTCGCGCCGAGGCTTCCTGGGGGAAGCTTGACGTCGGCCGGTCTCTTGCCGACCGGCCTCCCACCGGGGGAGCCTTCCCTCGCCGATTGCTGACTGGCGAGGGGAGCTGTCTGGTGCTGGGTGGCCACGGACTGCTGCTGCTGGAGCCCGTGGACCATGGCAGTGAGATTCTGAACTTGCTGGGAGAGGGTTGCCAGCTGCTCCGCTATTTGGAGAGCGGCGTCCGGCGGCAGGCAGGCGACCGGAGGGTCGGCAGCAGGGGGATTGGCCTCCTGCTGTCTAGTTGGCGGGGGAAACCCCACTAGGCAGCTGATGGAGGCGTCCTGAGCTCGGGTCACCACCATGGCTTCTGGAAGAAGAGAGGGGACAAAAGAGGTAGCTCAGGGAGAACGTTCGCTACTTTTTTCTTATGCCCCCCTACCTGGCGCGCCAATCTGATGACGCTCAATCACCTCTCTTGGACGTCGGGAACGGAGGTGCTTCTCGAATCCTCGCTTCACCGGGGTGCCTGCAAAGAAGTCCCGGGACCGGAGGGGGTCTCCGGCGGGACCCTCCGACGGCCAAGTTAGTAACAGAGGTCACAGCTGAAGAAGGGCTCGAGCGAGCCCTGTTTTGTGTGGAAAAAGGGATCTCAGGGAGGAGGAATTCCTTTGAGAGTTGAGATGGCGATTTTGGGGGTTATCGTGCGTACCTGTTTATCGGGTGGATTCACCTTTTTATAGGGGTTGATCCTGGCATGATCACATGGGATTACATGAATCAGAAGCTCCGCTGAGCCCTCGCGTGAATCTGGGCCTGTTAGTGGGCCACGTCCCATCAGCCGATGGGGCTGTCAGGCGGTGCACATCGGCGGTGTCAGGCGGCACGCATCGGCGCTGTCGAGCGGCACATGTCTGGCGCTATCGGGCAGCGCGCGTCAGAGAGGTGGTTTCTTGAACCGCTGGGGGTTGATCTGGCGGGAACTGGGAAATCCCGCCTTGTCAGGGCCGAGCCGGGTTGACCCGAGATGGCTGGGGCCCATCCCGCTGGCGAGGCAGTGCCGGGGCGGGGCCGAATCGACGGACTTGGAGACGTAGAGGGCCGGCTAGGAAGATGCCGGGGCTGCCTGGGAGGTGACGGGCCGCCTAGCTTGGAGACCTAGGGGGCCGGCTAGAAAGGTGTCGGGGCCGCCTGGGAGGTGCCGGGGCCGGCTGGGAAGTGCCGGGCCACCTAGCTTGGACACGCCGGGGCCGGCTGGGAAGTGTCGGGGCCGCCTAGATTGGAGACGTAGAGAGCCGGCTAAGAAGATGCCGGGGCCGCCTGGGAGGTGACGGGCCGCCTAGCTTGGACACGCCGGGGCCGGCTGGGAAGTGCCGGGGCCGCCTAGCTTGGAGACGTAGAGGGCCGGCTAGGAAGATGTCGGGGCCACCTGGGAGGTGCCGGGCCACCTAGCTTGGAGACGTAGGGGGCCGGCTGGGAAGGTGCCGAGGCCGCCTGGGAGGTGCCGGGCCGTATAGCTTGGACATGCCGGGGCCGGCTGAGAAGTGCCGGGCCGCCTAGCTTGGACACACCGGGGCCGACTGGGAAGTGCCGGGGCCACCTAGCTTGGAGACGTAGAGGGCCGGCTAGGAAGATGTCGGGGCTGCCTGGGAGGTGCCGGGCCGCCTAGCTTGGACATGCCGGGGCTGGCTGGGAAGTGTCGGGCCGCCTAGCTTGGACACGCCGGGGCCGGCTGGAAAGTGCCGGGGCTGCCTAGCTTAGAGACGTAGAGGGCCGGCTAGGAAGATGCTGGGGCCGCCTGGGAGGTGCCGGGCCGCCTAGCTTGGAGACGTAGGGGGCCGGCTAGGAAGGTGCCGGGGCCGCCTGGGAGGTGTCAGACCGCCTAGCTTGGACATGCCGGGGCTGGCTGGGAAGTGCTGGGCCGCCTAGCTTGGACACGCCGGGGCCGGCTGGGAAGTGCCGGGGCTGCCTAGCTTGGAGACGTAGAGGGCCGGCTAGGAAGATGCCGGGGCCGCCTGGGAGGTGCCGGGCCGCCTAGCTTGGACATGCCGGGGCCGGCTGGGAAGTACCGGGACCGCCTGGCTTGGAGGTGCCGGTCTTGGAGGTGTCGGCCTTTGGGGCCGACTGTCTTCGAGGTGCCGGTCTTGGAGGTGCCGGTCTTGGAGGTGTCGGCCTTTGGGGCCGACGATCTTGGACGCCTTGGAGGTGTCATCCTTTGGGGCCGTCGGTCGTCGGGTGTCGGCCTTTGGGGCCATCGGTCTTGGAGATGTCAGCCTTTGGGGTCGTCGGGTGTCGGCCTTGGAGGTGTCGGCCTTTGGGGCCGTTGGTCGTCGGGTGTCAGCCTTTGGGGCCGTCGGGATCGGGTGTCGGCCTTTGGGACTGACGGTCTTCGAGGTGCCGGCCTTGGAGGTGCCGATCTTGGAGGTGTCGGCTTTTGGGGCCGACGGTCTTGGACGCCTTAGAGGTGTCGGCCTTTGGGGCCGTCGGGCGTTGGGTGTCGGCCTTTGGGGCTGACGGTCTTCGAGGTGCCGGTCTTGGAGCCGTCGGGCTTGGAGGCGTCGGCCTTTGGGGTCGTCGGTCTTGGAGCCGTCGATCTTTGGGGCCGTTCAAAATTTTTTTTTAATTCTTCATGGGGTCAACTGGCTCCATCACCCCCCCCCTAATTTACAAATGAGATATTAGCAATTGGAAGTTCCTACATATATAAATCATGCCATCTTGATGCAGTACCAAAAATGGCATTGCTGCAATTATCTTTCATATCTTTGCTACAGGTAGTCAAAGCACAACACAAAAGATGACAAAGTATTTATAAAAGAAGTCTTGTGCATGTCTTACATGCACTCAATTCTAGCAAAAATTTGGAATTTTAACCTACATTTTAATTGAAGTCCCTGTGAATATGACCTGTCAATAAAAGCAACTAATGCCAAGATAAGGCATTTCACATCATGGCCTCACATCACTTTTCCATGAAAAAGAAACCAAATTTGTAACATTAGAAGAATTGGTGAAAGTGGCAGTCTTCATACGGTCGAGCAACCAACTCTCTTGGCAAGCATTGGGCATTTAAAAGAAAACAACAAATAGGTTAAAAGAGGACGTGTCCAATCATCGGCCCTTATCAAACTGATAGACAATTAGACAAGTATTTGGTGGGAGTCCAGGATGAGAATTTTAGTAGTATTTGGTGGGAGTCCAGGATAAGAATTTTAGTAGCATATGCTGACATTAAATAATCATAGAGTTGCTTACGCAAAAGAATAGATGTAAGTCGCAATTGATTTCCATGTACTTGGTTTATCCAAGTCAGAGAGTATGCAATAAAATAATGATAACTGGATGGTGAGCATCATTCAATGAAAATTAAGCATCAAGTTAAAGCAATAATGATCTTCCGCATGATAACTGAAGTAAAACTTAAACAAGGGATGTTTTTCTATTTCTAGCCCTTGAAGGACCAAAGTCACAAAGAAATCTTGGAGCTTAAATTGGAAATTGGTTGATAAAGTCACCAATTTCATAAAGTCACCAATTTCAGAAGTGCATGGTCATTGCATTACAATCTAAAGTGAAAGGTTATTCCATGCCACAAGATCAAATGGCCACTCACTTACCAAACAGTGTAACCATGATTGCAAAGTAATGCGTTCCTAATTGCGTGTCTGAAGGTCTTCAATACTCACATGTAACCAAGCTCTAGATCTGATCGTTCTTTCTACCCTTAGATTCATATGTATCTCAAAGCCATCCCATCTGTTCTACCCTTCAGATCCGTGTGGATCCAAGGATGATTGGATATGGGCTTGACTACATGCAAGTATAGGCAAATCTAGCTTCTCTCTCTCTCTCTCTCTCTATATATATATATATATATTAAAAATAATATAATATGTACCCACTAGCTAGATTAGTTGAGGGGGCTAGCTTAAATTGGTTGGGAATGGCTAACCCATAAAGAATCCACGAACCCAATTGGGCAGGTTACATTGGTCAAGTCTATGTCGGGTTGAGTAAATGAGTTGGATCGAAAATTATCATCCCTATTCTAGTGGCAAAATAACAAGAGAGAATTAGATTTAAAAAAGGCCATAAATGGGTTAGATTGACCAGTAAATCCAGACCCAATCTGATCCATTTTTGGAGACTCATGGATCAAATTAGGGTCAAAAATTGGGTTTGATTTTAAAATTGGTCGAATCTAGATTTTTTATTTTTGACTCAACCAGACCATCCCAACCCAACCCAAAAATTTTCTAGATCTAATTTGGGTAAATAAGAATTGACTTAATCGAGCTTGGACCTGATCCAGCGCAACATGAAAACCCAAATCATATAAATCCCTTCCTCACTTTAATTTTTTAATTAATCAAATAAACCTTATTTAAACCAATCCCTCTTTGTTCACTTCAGCAGCCTCTTTTCTTATCACCTACTTTCAATTAATTATATATAAATATTTATTGTTTGTTTTAGTGGATTCTTAATTATAGCATTTTTTAGCATATCAATATTTAATTTTCAAAATTAAAGATTGAAAACTTGTACCAGTAGAATGATTGCTTTCTTGGATCAAATTAAAAAAATGAATGAAATTCATGTTTAAGTTGGCTTTTTAGTTTTGTTTCAAGATTTTTAACGATTTTATGTTTAATTATTAGTCCATACATTTTTAGCAATACAATAATCGCTAAATGTTTGACCCAAATTATATATCTAACCCATCCAGGTCTAGAACTAAACATTAATATTTTGACCTAAGTCTAGGTCATATTTGAATGATCCGATCTAATATCTTTTCCATGAATCCAATCCAACATGAACGATGAACAGATTTGGTTCTAAGTCTAAAATTAAGACCTCAACATGAAACCAAGTTGCGTCAAAGTGAAGCATGTCCCTATCTAACCTAACCTATTTGCAGCTCTAGATAAAAAGGATAAGAAGAGCACAAAAATGAAGGGCAGCTTTAAACATCTAAAAAAAGGAGGGATCCTCAACTAACTTGGTATAAAGAACAGATAAATTGCAATTTCTCCAATTTTTTTTTAAAAAATCATATTTCTCATCAACTCTAATCAAAAACCAAGAAACAAACATACCACAATGAAATTGGAACTTTGTTGAAAAAGCTTTAAAGAAATTCAATGACCACTGCAAGCAAGGTTTGTTGTCTTGATACCATAACCCATACTGGTACTATACTAATATAGTGTTAGTACGCTCAGTATGCAGGCCGATTTAGCATATCGAGACTCGGTTTGGTATTGATGCAGCATGCCCAGTACGAGATGGTACGCACTAATACGGCATACCACGACTACAAGGATATTACCTCATTAGAGCATCACGACAAGTAATATTAAAGGAAGCCCTTCCTCATACATTATAAAAAAATCCACATTTTTAATAACTAGTATCTTTGTTCTCACAGTGATGATAAAAATTTTATTTTCAAAAATCTCTTACATGCAGAACAAAGTCTAAAATTGTTGATTCTTGTCACAGCAAACCTGGTGTCAAAAGTGTGATGCTTAAAACACAGTGGGAAAGGATCTTAGCAATAAGAGCTATATTTGTTGACTATATATACCTGTGAAAAGTATACATGTTCAGGCATCAATTATCACTACAAGGCATAGGATATAGGAAGCACTTCAGGAAAGGGAGCCAAGGTCAAAACAAGAAAAGATGGAGTGTATTTTGAAAACTATTGTTGCAATAAAGATATGGTGGCTTAATTAATAGACCAAAGAAAATTCTACTTCCATGTATTTCTGCATTGCAGCTTAGAAAAACTGATTAAATTATACACTAAAATGTAAGTAATAGATGTTTCCCTCTCACTGATAGTACAAGGCAAAAGAAGGAAAGTATTTGGTGTTCACACAGCTACAACCAGAAAAAGAAAGAAAAATATATTTTGGTTGCAATAACCTTACAAATACTTCTAAAAGTGTTTACAAGGAACAATACTTTTATATTTATGTGGTTGAATTTGTTTGGTCTCAGCCTCATAAGTATAGGAACAAAGAGGAGAGAAAAAGGAAATGCTTATTCTGTTCTTGTGTCAATCTAAATGAAAGAGAGACATCTTTTTATTCGGAAATTTTGAATTCAAAAGGGGAAGTGATGAAATAATTAGAGTATCTAAAAGGAGAATATAATAGCTTTTATTTCTCTAAGGAGGTAATCTCCCTCTTGATTGCTGTCTACGCAAGCTTGAATACCAAATTAGGAATTGATAACCTATTATCATTATTTATCATTACAAGACTCAACTGACCAAAAAGATGAAAACAAGATGATGATCCTTCACAATTTGAATATGACGTGCCATTTCGTTATATACCAAAGGTGGATATCTGAAATCAGACAACACATTGGTGTCCTTTATTGTGTATTTATCTTAACCTTAATGAGGCCTGAGCCAACATTAAGAATCAGGGTCATCAACTTAAAAAGTTGGAGAAGGTTAAATGACGGTCAACATGATATCAACCCTCTTAACTGGTACTGCATCATGGACCAAGGCATCTTTAAACAAGAATGAGCCCTAACATGAAACCAAAAAGGCCAATTGGCAGGTAAGGAGACCTAGCTTCTCATTTATAAGTTCAAGCTCCAGCAGCCAGGGAGACTAAGACAAGGAATCAGATATTAAGGATCCATATTCCCAAAGACCTAAGATCTAGAAAAAAAACAGAGGTCAATTGGTAGGTGAGGCCTCTCTTCTCATTTATATAGTCAAGCTCTTCAACCAATATTGAAACAAAGAAGAAATCAAGATTTCACAACAGGTATTACATTCTCTTAGACCTATTTTTCAAACAATTTCTCTTATCATATTCATTCTTTTTAAGTTTTAAAGAATGAGAATGTATTAAGCTTAAGCCTTAAGCTTTTTAACCGCTTCAACGAGGTTATCCCTTGATCCATCTTTCACCTTTCTAACATTGTGAATGAATGGCGATTATGCAGATAGTCTATTTGCTATGTATAAGACATCCACCTCATTCAACCCCTAAGCCTTAACCACTTCAACAAGGCTATGCCTTGATCCATCTTTCACTTTTCTAACAATGTGAATGAACAGTGATTATGCAGATAGCTTATTTGCTATTTATAAGACATCCACCTCATTCAACCCCTAGAAAGAAGCAGCCATTTATGGATGTATCTTGCATAAACACAGCCATATCACTTTTAACGGTAAGAGAATTAATTTCTCCCATCATGTCTCTTACAATGAAAGCAAAATTTCACTGCTCAAGCAACCCATCTGATATGCTTTAGATATTTCCCTTCCATCATGAAGTATTCAGAATCTCAGATGAAGTTTAGTCCTAGTAAACGGTATGCATTTTCTTGAATGCTGAAATTATGGCAAGTCTATATGAAGAACTCCACAGAAATATTTTTCTAAACAGGGAGCTGTTAGTAGCTTAAAAACCTCAAAAAGGAAAAACAAGGTCTTAGTTGAAGCCAGAAATACTTAAGATTTTTTAATTCATTCTTGTTGAATATTTTATATCCTTGAAGGGCTTATCATGTCTTTCATATTCATATTGGAAATCAATAGCACATTTGAAGCATCTGTTTGTAAACTACATAAATATGCTTCCTCCACTCTGCTCTATTCAGGACTAAGTCGACATTCAAATTACAAATAGTTATATCTTTTTAACTATTTCTGTCTATGTTAGTTTAGGTCTACCTCTACCTCTATCCTTACCATGGATTATTAAAAAATCACTCTTTCTAACTGGAGCATCTAAAGATCTTCGTTGTATATGTCCAAACCATCGTAATCGATTTTCTCTCATTTTATCTTCAATTGGGGCTACTCCTATCATTTCTCTTATATATTTATTTCTAATTCTATCTTTTAAAAGTTTTACCACATATCCATCTTAACATGCATATTTCTGTTACACTTGATTTATTCATATGTTGTTTCAATATTGCCCAACACTCTGTTTCATAAAGCATAGCTGGCCTAATAGCGGTTTTATATAATTTCTCTTTCAATTTTAATGGGATGCATCGATCATACAATACTTCCTAAGCACTCTTCCACTTAATCCATCATGCTTTAACTCTATAATTCACATCTTCATCTATTTCACCTTCTTGTTAGATACTTGATCCTAAATACCTAAATTTTTCACTCCTTGATATCTTTTGGCTTGCAATCTTCACTGTTTCTTCACTTGTATTTCTACTTTCACTAAAATTATTTCATGTATTCAATTTTAATTCTACTAATCTTAAAACATTTAGATTCTAAAGCCTCTCTCCCCAAATTTCTAGCTTCGCATTTACTCTAGATTTAGTTTTATCAATTAACAATATGTCGTCTGCAAATAACATACACCATGGGATATCATTTGAATATATTTGGTTAATTCATCCATAACTAATACAAAAAGATACGGACCTAAGTAGATCCTTGGCATAAACCTACAGTAATTGAAAACTCACTAGTTTCTCCAATTGTTGTTTTAACAATAGTTATTGCTCTATCATACATATCTTTTATCAATTCTATGTACTTTTTGATAACTTTTTTTTCTCTAAAATCCACCATATTATTTCTCTAAAACCTACAACTAGTGCAAAAACAAAATCATGAAAAATATATTACTTAGGAAGTACAAAAATAACTTCATCCAATGATATTTGAACTATAATAGAAATGTAAAAATTAATTTTCTCTAGGCTAAAACAAGATAAGTAAAAATGGAGTGGCCAGCGGAAGGGTGCAAATTTCATGGCAATCAAGATGTTACTGTCTAAGGATGTAATCATAACCAAAACTTGAAGTCACGTCTCTTGTCATATGATTGTACATGAAATCAATGCAAGGGAAACCTGTAGACAAATTTATTAAATACAAGCTTATATGGTAAAAGTACAAGAGCACAAATAAAGTTTTCCTCTGAACTGTTAGAAATATGACCTTCTTTTTGAACATAGCTCAGTGCAACTATACCAGTGCTTGCAACTTGCCCTGTTGCAACCTACACAGATTGAATTAATATCCATCATAACATAAATCAACCAACAATTCTCCAATAGCACAGTCAAAAAATTTATAAAATACAAATTCACAAAATAGGAAACTTCAACCATAATTCTGACCCCATTTAGACCCATCATAAGAGTGTAAGAACAAACAAATAGTGACATTATACCTTCATTCTTTTTTTGTGTGTGTGCATGCTTGTGTGTGTTTTGCTCTCCATTTTGCCTAGCTAGATGGCTTCATTACTTTCATTTATTTAGATGGGTCCTTGACTTCTTTCTTTAACTAGTCTTAGAAATATCTTAAAATGAATATCTCATCTTATGGAACTTTCTTCAAGCATCTGTGTTCCCATCATGGATCCACTAGATACTCTCCAAGCCTACATTGGTAACCTTCAATCAACTTCCCTCCCAATCAATGATACATCATGTTCAGGTATGGTTATCCATAATTCGTCACACTTACATCGGTAATATTGACCATAAAAACCATATGATTCCTTTGTTTTCATATCTGCATGCTTCAAAACTAAAAAGAACTATGTAACATGCATTAATCTTTTGTACCTTGGTTGTCTTTAGACTTACTTTTACAATCTTAAGCTCTTTAACATGAACCACGGTTGCCACTATCATAATGAGTGGCCTCTTGCACTGACCATGCATCTGGCATGGCCTACATGCAGATCTCTGGTGCCTTCGTCTTATTGCTTTGTCCATCTATTATGTTGGTAATTATCTTGGGATTAATTTGTCAACTTCATAATAGTAAAATTTGTAATCCATTACCAGCCTACCTCATGATACTGAGGATCTAAGTTGCTGAATTAGCATGAACTGCAAATTCACTCAAGACCTTCGTCAAAAGCACTTAGTGCAGCACACTTTCAACATGATTTCAGATCCCAATGAGACATCCTTTGAGATGCCAAGATGGGTTGCAGTTTCAAGTGTTAAAATGGGACTATCGCACCATCGTCCTAACATCCCAATTGGCATAGCTTAGAACAGCTCCTGTCTCAAGTACTGAAACAGAGTGGGAAGGTAGCACATCCCGTTTCATGAAAAAATCGTTACAATGCCATCATGGAAAAATCGTAACAGTGACGTCCTATAGGATTTAAAAACTTGCTTTCAACAACATTTCTGAGTCACTTTTATCATGATATACAATTGCTGGCATTACAAAATTATCCTTCATGCCACTTTTAAGTTAGCAAATCACAGACCCACCTTGTCATAATTATGATACGTTAGCTACTTTTCTTCTCAATCACCTTGGTACCTTTGTATTTGTGGCCTCTCAAATATGTCCAGCTGCTTTTTTTCATAAATCACCTTGGCACTTCTTTTTATTTGTGACCTCTCAAAAAAAGTCCATGCATCATCATCATCACGCATCATCTCACATAAGCCCATAGCATCTGCTCAAGCACTTGCCCTTAGGATAGTACAAAAGCATCCTTTTTTTTGGTGAACTAGTTAAGTTTTTAAAAGCAGGATGGAACAACTTATTTGTGGCAATTATTATTCAGCATCAAGCTCGTATTCAGAAGACCTTAATTCTGCCGCACCACTGTCTATCACCTTAGTCTCTTTCCAATCTCAGATCTTCATGCACACCATGATTGAAAAATGGTCTAAAAGCAATATTATCTAAAAAGTTATTGATCTAGATTCTAGATATTAATTCCACGTGCATTCTCTAAATCACATTCCAATAAGTACCCACGTCAACCCATACATGTAAGTTACAGGTATGCAGTCTGGCATTGATATTTAAAGCATTCCATAGACATTATCCTCTATACTAGTCCCATGAGTATTGAATCCTAAAGATACTGTAAACCAATCACTTCCTTGCATGTCCCATCCCTCCTCCCTTGGAGAGTCCCCATGTAGATTGGATTGCATTGGGAAGAACTACCATCAAGATCATGACTCCACAAATTTCCTGATTTCACATCCCTCTATGCTCACCCTTCATAGAATATTTCTCCAAAATGCCAAAAGAATTTCTCCATATATCCTAGATTACCATAAGAAAGAAATAAAAACTAATGCTCTCTAAATCACAGTAATTGCTCCAGATATAGTGGACAGAGTTTTAAACTTATCTTAATTCAATCTCTTCCTCTTACACCCCACCCCTTCTCACTTAGAGAATTCCCATGCAAATTTGTTTGGATTGAGAAATAAAAAACGCGAACAGCTTTTAAGAGCCTAGAATTTCAAAGACATAACCACTTGTATAGAAGCTTGATGTATTTTTTATTAAAAAAAAAAAACTCTCACCTTTTCACTTTAGGTTTGAACAAGAAAGAAGTCTCATTTCCTTGATCTCAACTATCCAACTCATTTTCCCATTTCATAGTTTCTCTTTTCCTTGATCTCTTCAGGTTATAGCGCATGCATAGCTACACATGCTTGTTACTAAAACCAAAATTATAAAAGTACCTATAAATAATTAATTCGTAATTAACTATAATGTATTATATCTCACCTCAGAATCTGGGTTCAGAAGTATTTATAATTCATAATTAACTATAATGCACTACACTTCACCTTTCACCCAAAAATATCGCATTTCTTTCTTATCTTAACTCAATTTCTTTCTTAACAAACAGCAAACATGTGAATGGAATACTCATCAAGAATCAACACACTCAAACCATAGTATATCAATGACATAGACACCTTTGAAATCCTTGATTATTAAATGACCACAAATGCCAACTAAAAAAATTAATTCAACTTCGGAACGATCTACACAAAGCTAGACATTTAAAGCCACCAATATTGCAATGCTGTAGTACTCAGCAACTAAAGCAAAACTTTCTTCTACTATAGAAAGGCCGTTAGTTCCTTGCATCAGATACTATGAAGTTAAAGGGTTTCTTTGTAAAGTTATGCTTGTAAAATTTAAGGCTACATAAAAGAATAAAAGGAAACCAAACAATAAAACGTCTAAATGAGAACAAATGAAAAGAATCAAAATTACCATCTTATCTGTGTTATATCGAGCAGCAAAACCAATACCAGACTTCCTTTGATGACCAAGCCAAAATACTTCACCACCCAAAGATAAATGTGGTGAAACACTCTGGAGAAAAACAGAAAAGAAATGGATTACAATGCAGCTGTTACCCATAAGTAAAATAAAGAGAACAATATCAAGATTCTCTTCTATAATCATGTTTGGTCAAGTGAAGTCCTAAGACCAGACAAGCACAACATGAATAGCATCTCAATGAACAAATAGCATAATCAGGCACTCACTGAGGTTACTGCACCTGTTGAGAGTGCAATTTTAAGAATCCTATCAGGAGGAACAAAAGGAGCCACTTATATAATCATGCTAGGTCACATTCTAGTTTAAACTTCCAAGCCAGGAATTAATTCAATGGGAAAGAAACTACAGCTTAAACCATAGTTTCAAGTCCCAGTGGGACGTCCTGTGCAATGTTGGGATAGGTTGCCAAGGTCAAGATAGGACAATTTCGCCATTATTCCAGCATCCCAATCAGCGTGTCTTGGGACATATCCTATCCCAAGTGTTAGAGACAAATGGGTCCATGCAAAAAGCAAGACAGCCCCACCTATGGGATGTAAAATCTTAGCTTAAACATTTGAAGAACAAAGTTACAAGCTGTCCAAACTAGACAGATGTATTGGGCAATCAATAATTCAATATACTAGTAAATAGATATTCAAATAATCACATTACTTCTATGCACACTGGCAACAGTTAATCACTGGCAACGGTTAATCTTATGGAATTTAACGCTTTAAGTTTCATTGGCATATGTGGATGGATTAAGAAAAAACTAAGACGATTGATATCTTGATAAACCACATCAAATATGTTAAGCATTCTTGATACAAATATGCACAGATCCATGTCCATCTTGTGTCTATCAATGATTGTAATATAATTTGCTTCCACTTGTCATGAGAATTTACTCAAAAGCTTTAATCTTGAATCAAATCACCCTAATCACATAATTTTTTCAATTATTAGATAAAATTTTGATTTTTCAAAGATATTTTTAATCAAAATTCCCTAATTGTTCCAACTTCCAAGAAAACAAAGCCTTCTACTTTTGAGAAGATTTTCCATGTTTTTATTGGATTACTAGAAAACGTTTTTTAAGCTCTGCTCTTCAATTTATATACTTTGTATGTACATGCATTTCCGTAGCATCTCCTGTACATTGGAACTCCAAAATTCTCCTACATGTTTTCCAAAATTTAGTTTACAATTTTTGTCCCGGATACACAAATCCTCAAATTTAATTAGTAATCTTTAACAAAATCTCATTCATTTTGTTGTTGCTTCACCAGAATCACTATTATTTTGCTAGCCAGCCAAACAATAGTTTGAACAGAAAACCATGCAAAGAATGTAGGATTAACATAAGAGGGTTTGGAGACAAAAAGCACCCTCCCATATCATAAATTTTCAGTTTTTTTCCTCTCATTAAAGCAGAAATTTTGCCAGGACTCTGTAACTTCCTTTACTCTTTAAATCCTAAAGCAGCAATTATAGTAGTTTTATGAATATCAACCTGTATAAACATCTGAAATTTCAGAAATAAGTTACGATTTTTTTTCCTGAATGCATACATGAGTAGTGGTTCAAACATGAAGGATCCTTAGACATTAGAACACCTCAAAACAAAACAAGCAAAACAAATGACAAGCATCCACAGAAAACCACTGCAAGACAAGTATCAACTCTCCCATGAATGAAATAAGACTGAAATATATTGAAAGCCACACATATACACTACTATATCCAAGGCTTGGCTATTCATCTTTAAATGGTAAAGTAGGCACAAATGGTACATTGGTAGATGCAACCTCAATTGATCAGCAACAAAATCAAATATGAGGATGGAGCTAAATGAGAATCCAGCAACATTAAAGAGCAGAAGAACTGCTTTATGACAACAAGCTAAGGTGCAAGAAGAAGAAGAAATATCAAGAAACGCTGCATGGCAGAGAACAACATTACCTGGATATAATTGGTCCCATAGAATGCATTGTTTCCTATTTGAAACTGAGACCTGTAATCTTTGCCCTCTACCAGCAGGAGAATATAATTAGCTTAGTAAGTGGGCTGCGTTTAACCACTTTCGATGTATTAATCGAGTGAGAATCCACACAGCCAAACTTGATGAAAACACCTTCCATTTGTTAGAGGTCTATTAACAATCTACACAATATGTATAGAATTAATAGATAGGATCTTTGTATTACCTCCAACCATTGCTTTCGATCTACCTCTAGAAGATCTGAATCAGGATCTTGATCTTCCTCTCGATCTGAATCAGCTGCAGATCTACCTCTGGGATCTTGATCTACCACTTTGGGACCTCTCGGGATCTTGATTGAGTGCTGGTATGATCGCACCCTGATGGTGTATGCCCTCAGGATATGCTCTTGATCAGGGACCCAATACCTTCGCTTCTTTCTGGTTTTTCTTTCGATGACATTGTGTTGTCAAAAGCCTTAGAAGGGATCTCTATTTAAAGAGATTCCTCAATTCCCTTCCACCGCCTGCTCCCATCAAAGCAGGCGTTTAACATTTAAGGAGCTATCGTTATCACTTATTAATTAGTGGATGGTGTTGAAATTATCCGCAAACAATCGCAATAAAATAGGACCATCTATTGCAACGGGATATTACATTCTCCACTTGGTCCGTATATTTTATCAACATTGAATAAGAAACTAAATACATGAATCATAGCGATAGGTCCTCTTGAAGATACCTCATGAGCTTTTTAGCAGCTCTTCAGTGGTCTAAACCTGGATTACTCTGATATCTTCCCAACATTCCTACTGTAAATGCAATGTCAGGTCTTGTGCAAACCTGAGCATACATTAGGCTTCCAACAGCTGAAGCATATGGTATGTTGTGCATCTGTTCCGTTCAAGTTCATTTTTAGGGCACTGGTTCAAAGCGAACTTGTCACCCTTCACTATAGGTGCAACACTTGGTGAACAATTTTTCATCTGAAATCTCTCCAAGACTTTATTGATATAAGTTTCTTGAGACAATCCTAAAATGCCTCGAGATCTTTCTCTATGGATCTTAATGCCAATGACATAAGATGCCTCACTCATATCTTTCATATCAAAATTTTTGGAAAGAAATTGTTTCACCTCATATAGCAACCATTTATCATTGGTTGCAAGTAGAATGTCATCCACATATAGGACCAAGAAACAAATTTTGCTCCCACTAACCTTCTGGTATATACATTGATCCATGATGTTATCTTCAAAACCAAAGGAAGAGATCACATCGTGAAATTTTAAATACCACTGACGGGAGGCTTGTTTCAATCATATATGGATTTCTTAAGCTTGCAAACCAAATGCTCACTATCACCAGAGAAAATCCTTCAGGCTGTTTCATGTAAACCTCTTCCTCTAGATCTCCATTAAGGAATGCAGTTTTCACATCCATTTAATGTAGCTCAAATCAAAATGAGCTACCAATGCCATAATTATTCGAAGAGAATCTTTCTTGGATACAGGAGAAAATGTCTCTGTGTAGTTGATTCCTTCCCTCTGAGTGAATCCTTTGGCAACGAGTCTTGCTTTATATCTTTTAATGTTGCCTTGTGAGTCTTTCTTTATTTTAAAGATCCATCTACATCCAATGGCTTTTACACCATCAGGAAACTCAACAAGATCCCAGACTCGATTAGATGCCATAGATTCCATCTCGTCCTTCATGGCATTGTACCACAAGTTTGATTCCTTAGAACTCATGGCTTATGAAAACATTTCAGGATCATTTTCGGCTCTAATGTTATAGTCAGATTCATGTAGATACACAATATAATCACTAGAAATTATTGATTTCTTTATTCTAGTTGATCTTCTTAATGTTGTGTCAATAACCTCTTGAGGAGTATCTTGCACAACATGATCCTCTAGATTACTATCAGCTTGTGAAATCTCAATGACTGGTTGTTGAGCACTTATTTGAGTTTGAGGAGTGCTATAAATAACAACCAATCCCTCACTTGAAGTGGAAGCTGGAATATCTGAATGATCTTTCTCAGAAGAAGCCAAATACTGAGATTGATCACTCCCACTAATCAAGTCATTCTCAAGAAATTTTGCATTTCTTGATTCCACAATCCTAGTGCTGTGAGATGGACAATAAAATCTATAACCCTTGGACTTCTCAGCATATCCAATAAAATATCCACTAATAGTCCTTGGGTCTAGTTTCTTTTCTTGTGGATTATAGACTCTTACTTTAGATGGGCATTCCCAAACACGTATATGTTGCAAACTTGGTTTCCAACCTTTAAATAACTCAAATGGCGTTTTGGAAACAGCCTTGGTTGGAACCCGATTTAATATATACGCAGCAGTTTTAAGAGCTTCAGTCCACAAGGATTTAGGTAAGTTGGAGCTGACAATCATGCTCCTTACCATGTCCAATAATGTCCGGTTTCTCCTTTCAGCTACACCGTTTTGGTCAGGAGACCCTGGCATGGTGTATTATGCAACAATTCCATTTTCTTCAAGAAATCGAGCAAACGGACCAGGTGCTTGTCCATTCTCAGTGTATCTACCATAATATTCTCCACCTCGACCTCACGATTTTAATTTACTTGCCGCATTGTTTCTCTACTTCTGCCTTAAATACCTTAAAGGCATCTAATGCTTCGTTCTTATTATGAAGCAAGTAGAGATACATATATCGTGAATAGTCATCAATAAATGAGATGAAGTATCTCTGACCATACGAGTCCATATCTGGACTACAGATATCAGTATGTATGATCTCCAGTACTTCTAAACTTCTCTTGGCATCTTTCTTGGACTTGTTGGTTTGCTTTCCCTTTATGCAGTTCACACAAGTGCCAAAATCAGTAAAATCAAGAGTATCAAGTACTCCATCTTTTACTAATCTTTTAATTCTCTCAATGGAGATATGACCTAATCTCCGATGCCACAAAATAGGAATTCTCATTCATAACACATCTTTTAATACCAGTTTGGGCGTGCATCACATTATAGGTGGTATTGTTTTTCAAATTAATTTGAAAAGATTGTCGGACAATGTACCATTCCAAATAAGCTTAGATTTATAAAATAAATCAACATAGCTTTTATTAAAATTAAAGGAGTATCCTGCTGGTACAAGCCTTGACACTGAAATCAAATTTCTAGAGAAACTTGGAATATAAAATGTCTTTTTCAAATCTAAAACAAAACCAGAATCTAAAATAAGTCTGCACGTCTCAATCGCTTCACATGTGAACCCATCTTGTTTCCTGAATAGATGCTTTGTTCACTTCCCAATGGTTTCCTTTGATTTAGAAAACCCTGCAAGGTATTTGAAACATGGATTGTAGAACCAGAATCAATCTACCATGTGTTATGACATATAACCAAATTGGATTCATGACATACGAATGAGGTTAGAGTACCTTTCTTGTCAAGCCAAGCTTTGAATTTGAGACAATCTTTCTTTATATGCCCTTTCTTCTTGCAAAAGAAGCACTTGGACTCCTTCTTGTCTTCTGTGTGGATGGGTACTTTACCCTTTCCTTTGCGTTTGGCTTTGGGAGCTTTAGTCTTTCTTTGAGTGACTAAATGTGCACTTTCTTCATTTCCAAAATCAGCCTCCCTTCCTCTTGAACACACATGGTCAGAAGTTCATTAATTGACCATTTGTCCTTATGTGTGTTGTAAGATATTTTGAAGGACTATACTGCTGTGGGAGTGAGTTCAAAATAAAGTGTACTAAGAAAGATTCTGACATCTCAACCTCTAGGGATTTCAACTGAGCCGCAATGTCCCTCATCTTCATGATGTGCTCACGCACACCTCCAACAGTAGTGAGCTTCATTGATGATAATTTTATCATTAGGGTGCTAGCTAGTGCCTTATCTGAAGACTCAAATTGTGCATCAATAGCCTTCAGAAGTTCCTTGACATTTTTGCACTCAGGAATTGAACCATGTATACTAGCAGAAATCTTAGTACGTATGAACATCATACTGAGGCGATTGGATCGCTCCCATCGTTCATACGCAGCAATCTCAGCCTGAGTGCTAGTAGATGTAACCGAATATGGTCATCCTTCCTGATAGCATAGTCAGTATCCATGCACCCTAATTGAAGAAGAATTCTCTCCTTCCATAATTTATAATTATCACCACTTAAATCGGAAACATCACATTTCATATCAGAAATATTAACAGACAGAATAGCTGCATAAAAAAAATGATGTTCATGTAACTGAATTTGAGGCATATAACTTGATGTCATGTCTTACCAATGTAAACATGCAATAACATGAATCAATAACATACAATAACTACCTGTGGGCTAAGTTATTATACTCAAATAGACTCATTAACTTAATGATGTGACTAACAAATTATATTCATTTCTTAATTCCTGTGGGTAATTAAGAAAATAATTTGTTATCGCATCCTAATTAATTATATCAGTGCAATAAAAATTCCTGTGGGATAAGATTCATTACATTAATATAATTAGTCACAATTAATGTCATCTAACCTTATGTGATCTTTGCAACTCAATATATAATTTTGATTAATCAAAGATGCTGTGGCTACTCCTCAATTAATCAAAATCATATTGATCACATAACATTTGAATTCCATTATATGCATATAGATTAACCAATTTAGCATGATTATTAGGTAGTGATCTTAATCAATGTAACATTTCCAAATCAAGATCTGAGTTAATCAAATTGGCCAGGCCAGTGAAAGAGAAGTGGGGGTCCTTCCGTTGCTTTCCTTAGGTCAGTCAACGAACCAATTAAGTAACCACAATCTCTTTACTTTTCTAGACACCAATTGACCAATCAAACCTTGAAAGGATTTGCACTGTGATTTTTACACTACCACCAAATTCATGCATAGAATAAATCTAATATGCAAAACAGGAGACAACATTTCAATTATCTATTTAATGAATTTTAAAATTATCATCTTAAGAAAAATTTTGTTAATTAAAACACGTCCGGCCGTAGCTCATTATTCCCTTGGGCCAGTCTATGCAAAACATCGTATGCATAGAGACTCAGGAGGCGTATTTTAATACAAAAATTTTAAACTAAGAAATAAATAAAAAAATCAATCATATCACATGATATAATATTAAACAGATAATAGCATGCATTTAAAATTTAACCAATCAATTTGATTTTAAATCTCTTGAGAAAACCGAAGAACCCATAGGCGAGAAAATCGAAACCGCAACAAACGTTTTCTCTCTTTAATAGGTCACCGCATGTGGTTATGGAAGCCACTTTTTTCTCTTACGTTACCGCTCCGCTTGTGAGCAAAAATCGAAACCTGACGGAAGAAAATCAGGACGGCCAAGAAAAAATGGAACAACAAAGGAAAAACCTCCACTGTAGATTTGAACCTGAGATCTCCGCAAGCCTTTTTTTATTGCCAGAGCGGCCAAGAAAAATCCATGACGCGACAAAACCGAAAAGGAATACGTTTTCGAACAGGCAACTTTCTAATATTAAGCTATAAATTCGGCTGCTCAAAATTCCAAACAATAAATCGAAATGAAGAACCGAGAAGCTAAAATCGGAACCATAAATGTAGGATTAAAAAAGAAAAAACCGAAGAGTAACCACCTCTCAAACAAACTTCATGGCGATCTATTAACTCTCCCGATATGTAGGTAGTTGGGTAAAACGCCCTAATATCCCTACCCACATTCGTTGGGTCAAATAATCAGGGTACTACCAGTAGCCTCCCCTTAACAGTTGGTATCAGAGCATTATACCTCTGCCTTATTTTTTTTATTGTGAGCATTTCAGATTTGATTATTTTATTGATCGAAGGTTTTTTTCTGGTCTCTATTTCTCTCACATAGGGATAATCCAAGGGGAGGCTACTGGTATACCTTGGATTATTTGACCCAACGAATGTGTGGTAGGGATATTAGGGGGGAGGCTACTGGTAGTACGTTTTACCCAACTACCTACATATCGGGAGAGTTAATAGATCGCCATGAAGTTTGTTTAAGAGGTGGTTACTCTTCGGTTTTTTCCTTTTTAATCCTACATTTATGGTTCCGATTTTAGCTTCTCAGTTCTTCATTTCGATTTATTGTTTCAAATTTTGAGTAGCCGAATTTATAGCTTGATATTCCGTATTCCGTGCGTTTTCGGTTTTGTCGCGTCACGGATTTTTTTATTGCCAGAGAGCGGCCAAGAAAAATCCATGATGCGACAAAAGCGAAAACGCACGGAATACGTTTCCGAACAGGCAACATTTTCTAATATCAAGCTATAAATTCGGCTGCTCAAAATTCGAAACAATAAATCGAAATGAAGAACCAAGAAGCTAAAATCGGAACCATAAATGTAGGATTAAAAAGGAAAAAACTGAAGAGTAACCACTTCTCAAACAAACTTCATTGCGATCTATTAACTCTCCCGATATGTAGGTAGTTGGGTAAAACGCACCAAGGTACTACCAGTAGCCTCCCTTTGGTGTGTCCCTAATATCCCTACCACACATTCGTTGGGTCAAATAATCCATGGTACTACCAGTAGCCTCCCCTTAACAGTTGGTATCAGAACATTATACCTCTGCTTTTTTTTTTTATTGTGAGCATTTCAGATTTGATTATTTTATTGTTCGAAGGTTTTTTCTTGTCTCTATTTCTCTCACATAGGGATAATCTAAGGGGAGGCTACTGGTAGTACCCTGATTATTTGACCCAACGAATGTGTGGTAGGGATATTAGGGGGGAGGCTACTGGTAGTACCTTGGTGTGTTTTACCCAACTACCTACATATCGGGGGAGAGTTAATAGATCGCCATGAAGTTTGTTTGAGAGGTGGTTTTTTCTTTTTAATCCTACATTTATGGTTCCGATTTTAGCTTCTCGGTTCTTCATTTCGATTTATTGTTTCGAATTTTGAGCAGCCGAATTTATAGCTTAATATTAGAAAACGTTACCTGTTCGGAAACGTATTCCGTGCGTTTTCGGTTTTGTCGCGTCACGGATTTTTTTTATTGCCAGAGAGCGGCCAAGAAAAATCCGTGACACGACAAAACCGAAAACGCACGGAATACGTTTCCGAACAGGCAATGTTTTCTAATATCAAGCTATAAATTCGGCTGCTCAAAATTCCGAAACAATAAATCGAAATGAAGAACCGAGAAGCTAAAATCGGAACAATAAATGTAAGATTAAAAAGGAAAAAGCTGAAGAGTAACCACCTCTCAAACAAACTTCATGACGATCTATTAACTCTTCCGATATGTAGGTAGTTGGGTAAAACGCACCAAGGTACTACAAGTAGCCTCCCTTTGGTGTGTCCCTAATATCCCTACCACACATTCATTAGGTCAAATAATCCAGGGTACTACCAGTAGCCTCCCCTTGGATTATCCCTATGTGAGAGAAATAGAGACCAGAAAAAAACCTCCGAACAATAAAATAATCAAATCTGAAATGCTCACAATAAAAAAAAAAAACAAGGCAGAGGTATAATGCTCTGATACCAACTGTTAGAGGTCTATTAACAATCTACACAATATGTATAGAATTAATAGATAGGATCTTTGTATTACCTCCAGCCATTGCTTTCGATCTACCTCTAGAAGATCTGAATCAGGATCTTGATCTTCCTCTCGATCTGAATCAGCTGCAGATATACCTCTCGGGATCTTGATCTACCGCTTCGGGACCTCTCGGGATCTTGATTGAGTGCTGGTATGATCGCACCCTGATGGTGTATGCCCTCAGGATATGCTCTTGATCAGGGACCCAATACCTCCGATTCTTTCTGGTTTTTCTTTCGATGACATTGTGTTGTCAATAGATTTCTCAATTCCCTTCCACCACCTGCTCCCATCAAAGCAGGCGTTTAACATTTAAGGAGCTATCGTTATCACTTATTAATTAGTGGATGGCGTTGAAATTATCCGCAAACGATCGCAATAAAATAGGACCATCTATTGCAAAGGACCATCTATTGCAACGGGATATTACACCATTAACTATAAATATAATTAAAATAATTGATTAATAACTTTATTAGATTCATCTTGTAGACCTTTTTTTTTACTATTACAAAAGGATTGAGGGTTATTTGATCCCGTTCAGCATCTCTAACTTGACCAATTAGAATGAGATCATTCATAACATATAACAATTGGTCAGATATGTCATTTAAAATTTTCAAATACATATTATCTTCTTGAAAGGTACCTAGCTAATTGCAATTTCAATCTTTCGTGCTATATCCATCACATAATAATATTGACAATTAATGTGTTCACCTTTTGAAGCAAATTCTTTATTTTTTATGATGCTTATGGCTGCTTTATTGTTGCACATTCTCTAAAAGTGTGTCATCTATTTCTTTTATATTCAAATTTGTAAAAAATCTTTTAATTCAAATGGCCTCAAATGTTGTATCGCTACAAGAAACGTAATTATGTTTCATGATATTTCAAA
>UESW01004395.1:467355-502354 GCA_900491605.1 Calamus simplicifolius | reverse complement strand
CTATTAACAATCTACACAATATGTATAGAATTAATAGATAGGATCTTTGTATTACCTCCAGCCATTGCTTTCGATCTACCTCTAGAAGATTTGAATCAGGATCTTGATCTTCCTCTCGATCTGAATCAGCTGCAGATATACCTTTCGGAATCTTGATCTACCGCTTCGGGACCTCTCGGGATCTTGATTGAGTGCTGGTATGATCGCACCCTGATGGTGTATGCCCTCAGGATATGCTCTTGATCAGGGACCCAATACCTCCGATTCTTTCTGGTTTTTCTTTCGATGACATTGTGTTGTCAATAGATTTCTCAATTCCCTTCCACCACCTACTCCCATCAAAGCAGGCGTTTAACATTTAAGGAGCTATCGTTATCACTTATTAATTAGTGGATGGCGTTGAAATTATCCGCAAACGATCGCAATAAAATAGGACAATCTATTGCAAAGACCATCTATTGCAACGGGATATTACACCATTAACTATAAATATAATTAAAATAATTGATTAATAACTTTATTAGATTCATCTTGTAGACCTTTTTTTTACTATTACAAAAGGATTGAGGGTTATTTGATCCCGTTCAGCATCTCTAACTTGACCAATTAGAATGAGATCATTCATAACATATAACAATTGGTCAGATATGTCATTTAAAATTTTCAAATACATATTATCTTCTTGAAAGGTACCTAGCTAATTGCAATTTCAATCTTTCGTGCTATATCCATCACATAATAATATTGACAATTAATGTGTTCACCTTTTGAAGCAAATTCTTTATTTTTTATGATGCTTATGGCTGCTTTATTGTTGCACATTCTCTAAAAGTGTGTCATCTATTTCTTTTATATTCAAATTTGTAAAAAATCTTTTAATTCAAATGGCCTCAAATGTTGTATCGCTACAAGAAACGTAATTATGTTTCATGATATTTCAAACCATTTTTTTTTTCACTACACCAAGAGATAGTCTCCCTTTTAAGGAGAAACATGTAGTCTGAAGTGTAATTTTCATCATCTATATTACTTGCAAAATGAGTATCAAATTATCCAAGTACTTTTAAATAATTATCATCATTTTGATATATCAGCTTATAATTTCTTGTTCCTATTATATACCTCAAAATTCTTTTGATAGTTGATCAGTGAGCTTTATAAGGATTATTCGATAAGAGATGCCTCTTAAATTGCACAAAATGAAAGGCATAATTTATTAAGAGTAAAATTCAAAACTGTACATATATAATAACATACAAAATGATACCACTACTTGGGCATATGGTTTATTATTTATATTTTGTTTTTCATATTTATATTAGAACATATTTTTGGATAATTTAGTCTGTTTATGAGTAGAAGCATCCATAGGATTTAAGCTTTCCATAATAGTTTCAAAGTCTTCAATTTTCTATCCTAGCTAATTTAAATGCTCAATACATAAGATGCCTCACCTAAATCTTTTTTTTCAAGAAGCTCTTAATTTGGTTAATAGATAAAATATCATTATCAGTGATCAAAATATCATCCACGTACAAAGATAAAATCATAAAACTACTTTCACTATTCCAATAATATACGCAATGATCATAATCATTAGCCTTGAAATTAAAATTAATTGTTGAGTCCTAAAAGGTAAAATACAACTACCTTGATGATTGTTGATGTCCCAAATAAAGCCTTTTTAAACTCATATACTTTATCTTCTTGTCCTTCAATTTATTATCTATTTCATTGTTGCATAAAAATTTCTTCTTTAATTCTCTATTTAAAAAATATTTTTTACATCAATTTGATATAATTCTAAATATCTAATATATATATATATATATATATAAGATATAAAATAATTTAAGTAATGTAAATTTAGCAACCGGTGAATATGTTTCTTCATAATCTATTCCATATTATTACATGAACTCTTTTGCAACTAAACTTTTTTTATATTTTCAATTATTCCATCATATTTAAATTTTATTTGAAAACATATTTACAAAAAATTATTTTTCTATCTAGACAACTTTACTAATACTCATACATCATTCTTTATTATTGAATATAATTCTTCTTTATGATTTATTTTCATTTTATTGAGTCAGGTAAAGATAAAGTGTTTTCAATAGCCAAGGAACTTCAAAATCTTCTTCATTCATGTGCATATAAAAACCTTTTAGTTTACTGGACAGATTCCTTTCTCTTTGAATTCTTCTAAGTGTATGTATCATAAGAATTTTTTTTTTTTTTTTGGTACAAACGGGAATCACACCACTCTAGGGTGACTCAGTTTCACACTATCAGAATACAAAATTAAGTTCAAACCAGGAGGACAACCATTCATCGGGCTTTCAGCACCAGAATCCAGAATGATCAGCCACTCTAGCGGCGATCCAGTCAGCCGCTGAGTTGGCTTCCCTGAAGATATGGCTGATCTGTATGCTGTGAACCCCCTATAGGAGAGAACGAATATCAAGATCAAAGGGTTGGTAGGCGACTGCACGCAATGATCCTGGCGAAGCCATCGAATCACCGTGAGGGCATCACCCTCAAGGATAATACGATGGGCATCGAGACTGCGGATAGCACAGGAAACTCCAGCCCACGCAGCATAAAGCTCTGCAAGCGGCACCGACGAATCGAGATGTCCAAATCCCCCAGCAGTAATCATAGTACCGTCAGAACCCCGAATGACATAACTCGATCCGGCAGATCTGCCTCGAACACTCCCATCAAAGTTGATTTTGATAAACCATGGAGGGGGGGTTCCCAAGAAATAAAGACCGTTCTCCGGTGCGCTGCCGAGGCCGCATGGAAATCCCAGAGGCCAGGGCTATCAAAATTACAAACTAGACGATGGGACGTGTACTCAGTAGATAAGGACAAGGCAGTCCGAACAACCCTGAAAGGCGGAGTAGGCTCCTGAGTAAAGACAATCCGGTTCCGGGATAACCAGATCTGGTAAGCAATGTAAGCCCTCGTCGCGCCCTGCTTGCTGCTACCTCTCCTAACATCCTGCCTGATCAAGTCAAGGAAAGATAAGAAAGAGAAGATGAAGCGACAGCCCAAGGCTTGACGCTAGCGATCTCCCAAATGTGATGAGCTCTGAGACAAGTGAAGATGGCGTGATCCACCGCCTCCTCCTCAATACCGCATATCGGACACGTAGGCTGAATCCCCAGGCCACGTCTAGAAAGAACCAAGCATGTAGGAAGATAATTCCGAGCAATCTTCCATAGAAAAAGATGAACCCTGGGATGAATGGGAAGACGCCAAATCCAAGCCATATCTGTCAACGGTCGGGATGAAACACGGTAAATCTTGATGATGTCCCTGATGGGAGCGCTCGGAATACCGGACCACCTCCAAACCCTGATGTCGGGGAGTGACCTGGAGAAAGAGGGATAGCAGCTATACGTCGCATAAGCTCCTCGCCAAAGAAACGGGATAACAGAAGAGTAGACCAGGAAGAATGATCCGGCATCGTGAGATCACTAACTCGCATGTCAAGAGGAATATCAGTGCTGACGAAAGTAGGCCATCGAGACAATGGAAGGTCAGCGATCCAGGAATCATAAGCAACATCCACAAAAGCACCATTGCCAAGAATCCAGGAGATATTATGAAGGATGGTCGGAGCATGAGTACAAACCTCTTTCCAGAAAAAAGAGTGACCCCGAACAGACTGCAGGTTAGTGGAGGGAGTCCAATCCCCATACTTGCCACGCATAAAGAAACTCCACATACAGTGCGGATCAAGCAAAAAACGAGTAGCATGCCTAGCAATCAAGGCCTCCCTCCGAGCAGTCAAGGACTGGATCCCAAGGCCTCCCTCGGAAAGCGGCAGACAGACACAATTCCAGGCTAAAAGATGAACACCATGACCATCCTGGGACGATCCCCAGAGAAAATCCCTGAAATAACGCTCAATCCTCCTTAGACAAGTCAAAGGGACAGCAGCATTAGATAAGAGATAGAGAGGAAGATGTGAGCACAGATCGAATAAGAGTGATCCTTGCCATCATAGATAGCCCAGTAACCTACCACCCCTCCAGCCGATCACGAATCCTCGACTCGAGCTTACTAAAGTCCGAGATCTTAGGCCTTCTGCCAGTAATAGGAATACCCAGATAGGAGAGACACTCTGACTGCACAGAAATCCCCATGATCTGCTTGATAGTCCCCTTCCAAGAAGAAGTCACCCGCGGACTAAAACAAATAACAGACTTAGCATTAACTTTCTGACCAGAGGCAGAACAGTAATTGTGAAGAATAGAAGCAAATGTGGCCGCATTGGCCACAATAGCCCTGCCCAGAAGATACAGTCATCAGCAAAAAGCAGATGAGAGATCGAGGGACCTTGGGAACCAGCCCGGTAAGGGTGTAGAACATTGTCCTGCTGAGCCTGACGAAGAGCCCGAGATAAAGAATCAGCCGCTATAACAAAGAGAAACGGGGAGAGGGGACAACCTTGTCTCACCCAACCTTAGAATGGAAGTAATCAGTCCGGTCTCCATTGATGTCATAAGAATTTTTTTGAGGTTTAGATAAGATTTCAATGTTAAAATATTTTCAACTTCACTGGTTATCAAATATTTTTCTTTTAAAATTTCAAATAATTGTACTGTTTTAGTCAAATTTCTTATGTCAAGTTATTATTCTAAAAAAATTAATCTATACTTTTAATTAGACAGTCAGATGCATCACTATGGTGAATCACAATATGTATTAATCCTTAGAGTTTTTAGGATAGCCAATAAAAGTATTTTAATGATTTTACTATCTAATTTACCTCTTTGATGATGTGGAACAAGCGCGTATGTGCTAGAGAATCCCACACTATTAAATTTTCTAAACATGGTTTCTTATAAGTCCAAATTTTATATGGAGTTTTAATAAATAAGTAGTAGTCATAATAGCTACTTTTTATGGAGCTGATAATATACGAGATAGAAGTAGAACTCTAAAAGAAATGTCCTTGAATTCAGCAATGCTCGCCTCCTCATCCAGCTATCATCACGCGTCCAAGGAATTTTAGCCAGCCTTTTTTTTTTTTTTTTTGAATTTCTTTGAAGATTCTAATGAAGTGGTGCCCAAATGAACAAACAATGGCACAATATTCTAATAGGGGTTCCAACTAGATTCTGGGTAATGTTCAATACTTCTCAATTGTTCCAGCACCCCTCACAAGCCCATGCTATTTCAAAGCTTTTGAAATTCAAATGCCCCTACACATTGTGTGCTACACATAGTGCTGATTTCAAGCACATTTTGGCAACTTCTCAACAATTATAGCGTCCCCCCCCCCCCCCCCCCCCCCCCCCCCCCGCGCAAGTAATTAACATGCATGGCTAAGAGGGTTGTAATTAGGATTTTTCAATAACCCAAATTCAATATATAAGGTCTATAAATATCTCCAGGATGAAACTTCAAGAAAATAGAGCAATTTTTTTTTTCAAGAAATGAAAGTCCTTTTCATCCTCACTTTCCCATTGCCTTGAAATCTTAAATCATTGTTGAATCCTATACTTGAAGCCATTAACCCCACATTCAAAACTCTGAATCTAATATTCCATATATCATCCACATCAAAAACATTGTCTCTAAAGAAAGCCAGTTCCATCTCACCTTCTAACCTTGCTCAATGCTAAGACCTTGAAGCATTTTGGTAAGCACATTTTCTTTGCATCCTATAAACCCAAAAACCCTATTAAAGTCTCATGTTCATCCCTTTTGAGCCTTCTTAAAATTAATGTCACCCTAATATCCTGATGGTCCTTATGTAATGACATCAGAATTCCTAATACCCATGCCTAAAATAACCTCTATACTTCTTACACTCAATTCCCTGCACTAAATGAGTTCCCCTTATGTTTGAGACAAGTATTGAACTAAGTCAAAAACTGATGTAGCCCAAGTAGTGCATTATTTCAATCAGACAGAGCATTGCTCCAGAGCTTCAAGAACTTCACAACACTTAAGCCCAAGTCTAGGAAGGGGAACAAGCTCAAAAGCATATTGAGTTTTGGTCTAGTTTGAATTCAAATCGAACCTAATTTGAGCTAATTTGAGCCTCAAAGAGGAATCCTATTTTCAGGATTAATTAAGCCTCAAAAAGGAGTTCTACATACAAGTTAGCCTCAAAAGGAAGCCCTACTCCTAGGTTAAGCTTCAAAGGAGAGTTTTACTCTTAGATCAGCTCAAAAAGTAGTTTTCCTTTTAGGAACAAGTCTTAAAGGGGAGTCCGACTCTCGGATCAACTCAAAGCGAAGCCCTACTTGCGATCGAGCCCGCGTTACCTCAAAGGGGAGCCCTACTCTCAGATTGAGTCTGAACTAGCTCAAAGGAGAACCTTGTTCTTAGATTAAGTCAAAAGAGAGCCTTACTCTTAGATTGTGCCTGATCGAGAAAAAGAGAAGTCCTACTCGCAGATCGAACCAGAGCCAGCATAAAGAAAGTCCTACTCCCAGATTAAGTCTTACTTGAGCCAAAGGGGAGTTCTGCTCCCCAATTAAGTTAAAGGGAAGCACTATTCTCAGCTCAAGTCCATGTTAACTCAAAGAGGAGCCTTGCTTTCAAATCAACTTAAAGGGAGCTATATTCTCAAATCGAGCCCGAGCCAGCTCAAAAAAGGAAAGCCTTGCTTTTAGCTCAAGTCTGATCAAGCTAAAGGAGAGTCCTACTCCTGGATTAAACCCAAGCCTATTTAAAGAGGGGCCCTAGTCCTAGATCAAGTCAAAGAGGAATCCTACTCCTGGATTGAACCCGAGCCTATTTAAAGAGGGGCCCTACTCCCAGATCAAGTCAAAGGAGAATCCTACTCCTGAATCAAATCAAATGGGAATCCTACTCCTGGATTGAACCCGAGCCTATTTAAAGAGGGGCCCTACTCCCAGATCAAGTGAAAAGAGAATCCTACTCCTGAATCAAAGTCAAGCTAGTACAAAGAGAGTAGGGCCCTACTCCCATATCAAGTCAAAGGGGAATCCTACTCCTAAATCAAACTCAAGCTAGTACAAAGAGAGCCCTACTCCCAAATCAAACCTTAAAAGGAAGTCTTAATATCAAATTGAGCCTAAATGAACTCAAAGAAAGTCCTACTCCCCGATTGAGCCTCAAAGGGAAGTCCTTCTCTCATATTAGTTTCAAAGGATAATCGTACTCTCAAGTCAGCATCAATGGAGAGTCATATTCTTGGATCGAGCTTGACTCAATCTAAAGAGGAGTCCTGCTCCTAATGCAAGTTTGACTTGATCCAAAGAAGAGCTTTGCTCCTAATTCAAGCCTAACTCAACTCAAAGAGAAGATTTACTCATAGTTCAAGTTGTAGATCAAGCCTGACTCAATTTAAAGAGGTGCCTTGCTCCTAATTCAAGTTTGATTCATTCCAAGAAAGAGTTTTGCTCCTAAATTAAGCCATGCTTGATACAAAGTAGAGCTCTACTCCTAAATTGAGTCTGACTTGATTCAAAAAGGAGCTCTACTACTAATTCAAGCTTAACTTAACCCAAAAACGAGTCTTGCTCCTAATTCGAGTTCTGCTCAACTCAAAGAGGAGCCTTGCTTCTAATTCAAGCCATGTTTGAATCAAAGAAAAGCCCGACTCCTAAATCAAACCCGACTTGACTTAAAAAAGAGACATGCTCCTAATTCAAGCCTAACTTGAGCCAAAAGAGTAGCATCACTCCTAAATCGAGTAAAACAAGAGTCAAAAAAAGTCTTGTTCCTATTTCGAGCTCAACTCAAAGAGGAGCTTCACTCCTATTTCGAACCTAACTCAACTTCAAGAGGAGTTCATTCCTAATTCGAGCCAACTTGAGCTAAAGAAAAGCCTTACTCCTGATCTAAGTCAAAGAGGATCGATACTTTTGGTTCAAGCCAAGAAGGAGACATGCTCTCGATTCAATCCAAAGAGCTCCATTAAAGCTTGAAGCCTTACTTATTAAATTTTTGAAGCTCTGCCACATCAAAATTCTAAAGCCTTGCTCCATCAAAATTCTGCATCTTTACTCAATCAAAACTCTGGAGCACTACTTCTTAAAAAATTGAAGCTTTACTCTATTAAAAGTTGAAGCCTTGTTCTATTGAAAAGTCTAAGCCCTCCTCCATCAAAGTCTTGAAGCTTTACTTCATTAAAACTCTGAAGTCTTGCTCCATCAAAATATTAAAGCCATAGTCTATTAAAAAACAGAGCCCTACTCCATCAAAGACATAGAGCTCTGCTCCATCAAAATCTTAGAGCCCTACTGCATCATAATCTTGGAGCCTTATTGCATTAAACATCGGAGTTCTGCTCCATTAAAGACTATGAAGCCTTGCTCTATTGAAAGTTAAAGGCTCTATTGAAAGTTAAAGCTTTGCTCCATTAAAATTCAAGAGCTTTTCTCCATCAAAAGCTTAAGGCCTCTCTCTTTTACCTAATTGAAGCTGAAACTCAAAAAGGAAACAAATATGAAGGCTAAAAGGAGGACATGGATGAAGACAAATGTGACAAACATAATAATGTCACTTTGGACTTTAGAACTTAAAATAAATATAAATAATAAAATTTTCTAAATGCATATGCAATAAAAGGATGCACTAAAAGGCTAATAAGAACTATGATTTCTCAATCGAAAGTTTCCATAAGGTAGGAATAATTTATAGTAGGTGGTTGCATCCATTGAAATCTGGATCTCACATTATCTAAAATAAAGTTATTATTAAGATGGCATAAAATATCTAACAAAAAAACTCTTACACCCTATATCATCTCAACTGAGATTAGCTTGCTGAAGTAGAGAAAGGTACGGAGGTTGACAAGATCTTTGAGAAATAAGATAGTAAAAATTAAACCAAATATTAGGCGAGACCTAGATCTGATTTAGAAGGATCACTAGACTCGATCTGAACTATTTTGACTATTACAAAGAAGATTGGATAAGGGTTAGATTAAATTGTTTAATCATGCATCAAACTACAAGAAGTCGTAGTTTTCTCATACGATATCTATTTGAAGTGCTTTTTTTTAAAAAAAATTAAATTATTTTTTAAAATCTATATGCCACCCATGCCATACTAAGCCCTATGATAAGGTTTCCCCTAAATTTAGGGTTGGCTGGCCTATTTGGGTCTCAAAATAAGCTAATCAAAGCAAATTCTTCTAAACAAAGATTTTGATGGGGTATATCTCTCAAATTGGGATGCATTAAGCGATGTGGTTAAAGACAAAGTTGATGTAAAAATTGATATCATCCTCTTGTAGTTAGCTTTATTTCCACTAATTATCTTTATTTTAGAAAAGCTATAACTCTTTTCCTCAATGATCATAGAATACTTATCAAATTAAAAATATATATATAAGACAATCATAAGATCGATTATGCTTCATGATATAAGATATTGGGTAATTAAAAGATTGTATTTATACAAAGTGAATATGGTTGGAATGAGAATGCTGAGACAACTATATGATAAACAAGGAAAGAAAAAATAATAAATAAAGTTATTCATAAAAAAGAGGAGATAGTATCAATTATAGATAAATTGGGAGAATGACATTTTAAATAATTTAGATATTTGCAACTTAGGCCTAGCAATGCACTAATATGAAGGAGCAATTTCATATGTAAAGGAGAAAAAGGAAGTAGAAGTAGATCGAAAAGAAATAATAAAGAAAAATTTAATATCTTGATAATTTATAAAAAGTATGACTTTAAATAAAATAGAATAGAGTAAAATATTTATGCAACCAATTGTTACTAGTTTAGAATTAAGACTTTATTATTATTGTCATTGGTGTTGTTATTATAATATCTTTTAATTAACTAAAAGAGGTGGCTAACTTAAATTATATAAGGTTGCTTCATTAGTATAAATAAGGCTTAAGTTAGCCACCTCTTTTGGTTAATGAAAAGATATTATGCCAACAATACCAATGAAAGATCAAACTTCATTAGTTTACACAACGATTTTAAAAGTTAACTTTATTATTTAATAATGAAAGAAAAGACCTAAACCTCAATTTTGGTAATACTTTAATTTTTAATTTTTTTTTAAAGTATAAATGAGCACCATCTGTTTGACATGTATAAATATAATTTGATCTACTTAACACATTCACTTAATATGTTATCAATTAAATAGATTTTAAACGGATCACTTTCAAATTGATGAATCAATTCCTAACATGATACATTTATAATATAAATTTATTTAAAATTATTTATTTTTGTTGTTATAGATTTTTGTTCTTCGGCCTAGGGTTGAAATGGTAGTGCACGTAAAGATTTGGGTGGTGTCCTTCCATCCTTGTAGACCTGCAAAACAGTCCTCGCACAAGGATTGAGGTGGGTGGTCCTGTCGAAAGACCCTTCGATGCTCAAGTCAGTAGAAACCCTTGGTAATAGATAAAGTGAAAAGGTTGTTAAAGAAGGATGTCCCAGAGAAATCTCTAGAGAACAGTGGTTTTCGTTAGGGTTTCATAGTACTTGTATGCTTACTTGAGGGTTTTTGGGACATGATATTATATGCTGCCGAGATGGTAAGTTGTTACCTGATTCCTCGAGAACAGTTGTGGAAAGTTGGTGATTGATAAGGCTGATGGATGCATATCTTATCAGGGAATACGAGATCCCATTGATCATGGAGGGAGGGTGCTAGTCTCTGTTTCCATTTAGGAAGGATTGTTCCGAGATCTTTGTGATTGGAGCGATTTGTTTTCCGAGATGTCCGGCACGATTGGGGCGAGTATAATGCTTATCATAAGAAGCCGGAGCTTGGTCCTACCGAGGTTTAGAGAATGCTTGGCCCTGCTGGGGATCAGGAACTTGGCTCGGCCATACCGAGGTTCGGAGATGGTTCGGTCCTTCCAAGGTACAGAGATGGTTCGGCCCTGCCGAGGTACGGAGATGATAGTTGGTGCAACTATCCTTTTCTACAACGAGAAGTGGACTTCTTCTATGTATAGCAATTGGCGAACTAAAGCCCGGAAGTGGATCCTACCACCTATCACATTTGCCAATTGCTGCGGAGATAATTTTACTCTGTATTAATTTTATATTCAATTAAAATCATATTCATTTATTGTATTCAGTTTTATCATTAGTTAGATCATCACATTTCCCTAAAAATGATATAATCTATGCTTGTTTCACATAGCTTTCTTTTTACACCTTTGTTGGGCCTCCTAGCATTACTCAATTAGGGGAAAAGTCTTTGTACACAGCCTGGCAATGATTCATTCATGCATGAGCTCGCACATTTGTGATATAAGACTTACGAGCGAGGTTATCGTGCAGATCTATGTACGAATGAATCACTTGTCTAATTCAAACCATATTGCATCGAATATAATGCTGAAAGACTTTTTCTTCAATTGAGTGGCCTGCACTGGAGGCAGTTAGAAAGACCTTTTCCTCAATTGGGTGCATGGCATGCGTCTGTACCGGGCTAGGGCAGAAAAATCGTACGGAGTTATCTTGAATAAACGTCGACGTTGAATTAGTGACAGGTTTCGTCTCAGCCGCCGATCCCCTTGCCTCCCCTCTTCCTTCTATCTGGCTACCGATTCATTCTATGAACTGGTCTGAAATAAGTTTAGGCTCTGAGTTCCGATCCGTCTTTGCCTTCCAGCCATCCACAGCCACCTTTCTACGTCGAAGCACCATTTCTTCAAGTCATCCGCCGAGTCGTGCCTTCCTTGGCGTTTGGTAAGGAAACAGAGGATTGAGTTCCGAGACGATCATTTGCGCCACCTTTCTCGAAATCACATCATCTTCTAGGTTTGGGCCCTTCTTTGCTCTTAAAATCTTTAAATCAGTTTATTTTCAGTTATAATGCTGAATGGTTAAATCTGATTACTTAGTTTGTGGAGATTTATTTTCATGCGCTAAAACTGAGGTAGTTATCCAAGTGACAAGTGGTGGTAAGTTAATTAATTTTTAAATCAATTTAATCAATCTGAAATTTAAAAATGAAGGTAAAATATCAGTAAACATAGCAAATCTTAGCAACTATATATATATATATATATATCCAGATAAAATGATTATATAAAGTTAATGCACATGATATGAATGCTAAACCCGATCGACTTGAATTACCAATTTTCCTGAGCACTTTTAAATTTTTGTGTTTCATTATTTATCTTCTAAGTTAGATTGCGAACAGGAAGATTAACAATCTCACCAAGAATCTAAAAAGATCATCTTCAGACCGGTTAATCACAGAATGGTGGTTCATAAGCACAGTTAAATGATATATAATCTTAAATTGCTCAGTTAAATGAAATAAATCTTGAAGTGTAGGTTCATCACTCCTCAAAATTTATTAATTGTCACAGGGTTTGCAAGCTTTGCAAGCTTTTTTTTTTCCTTTTTTTTGTGAGGAAGCGTGTTTACAAGTTGAGATCCAAGTCTTCCAGTTTCACAAAGCTTTCAGAGTCAGTTCATCTTGTAACTACTCTTTCTACTGTGAATATATCAGTGATGCGTTATGGCAATAGGGTACATGATCAGTGGATCTTTGGGCTTTTGTAGGCAAGGGAAGAATGGACTTGCTAATAAATATGAAAAGTACATTTACGGGTTGAAACAACCACATAAGCATTCCAGAAGATTTAGCTATATATCGGAGACTTATTGTTTCCTAAGATACAAAGAGTGATCTCTGTTTGCCAAGTTTGTCTGAAAAGAATGGCTTGTTATTTTTTGTCATTGGCTGTGATCTTACAGGAAATCATGACACTTGTTAGACGATCTGAAATGTATTTGCAGAAAGACTCTCTCTCTCCCTCCCACTCTCTCGGTTTGTTCGTGTTATAATTTCTGGAAATTCTTATTGCAATATGTAGTTGGTAAAGACCAAAAGTACCCTATTCACAGGGATCTTATCACATTCTTAAGCAATTTTTTACTCATTTCGTCACAATGATTTTTGATATTTATGACTTTTTTGGTCTTCATAGATATGCCTTCTAAAAGTCATGCATACCTCTCAAAAGGCATGTATTGATGTGACTCAAATGTTAATTAGTATATACATCCATATCATTCATGAATCATGCTACTTAGATATATGTAAGATATTGAACAAATTGAATGACCACATCAAGATTAGCAGGAACATTCATGCACTGTTCTCTGTCTTGGTTTATACATGGTGTCATGAGTAGATGGATCCATTTTGCTCATTGTTGCTTTTCTTGAAAAGAAGACCTATGTCCTTGATAACTTTTGGAAAACTATTGTTGCTACTCTCTCTGAGTGAAAATTCTGCCCATTCATCCTTTCATTTTCAATGCCAACAACTTGAGAGCTTCTGTGGCTACACAAAAGTGATTCAACTTTTGTGTTGTCATATGGTTATTCTTTCATAAGCACATCATTAGCAACAGACATATGAAGATTGCTTTCGATAGCCTAGTTACATGAGTGTGCCCTCCTTGAGTTGACCACTGGGATTTGGACTGTGTGAAGGGAATCAAATTGGAAAGCTTTCAGATCATGAGTTTGCTGATGCCTACTTTTCATTAGCCACCTGAAAGGGTATATTCCTGGAAGTGCTCTTGCTTTTGTCACCATGTTCCGTGCAACCTCCATTGTTCCTCCTTTAATAATTTGATCCCATGGATATTCTATTTATTTAGTCTTTTCCCTTAAAATCATCAGCCATTTTTGACTCTTATCCTAGTAAGACCCGAAGTCTCTCAGCTTGTTTGACAGGTTTCTAGTTTCTGCAGACCTTCATGGATCCAAAAATTGCCTCTGCGCCTAGTCTTAGAACTTTAAAAATAATTTTTTATAGATAATAGATTGTCCTGTTCTTACTTGCAGGGAGCATAGACATGAATTTGATACACAAAATATTATATAGAGTAGATGTTTAATAATACAGAAAATTGATGAGAAAAAGTTACATAAATACTGTGTCACTTTTCTATGGCTCCATAATTAGGCATCCTCAACATGACTAGCTATGAAGTGATGGAAGTGTTGCACATCATCCTTTTAACTTTTGCATGAAATTTCTGCATTTCTCTTGCATTGCTCTACATATAAATCCCTTTAAAAAATATTGAAAAACTGCACATCACTCTCTGCATGTCATTAAGTTTTAATCGCCATTTTGCATCATGTATTGTAGTTGCCATCAATGTGATATCATTTCTCCCTTGTGTGAATTGGGACACACAGCAAGATCTGAGCATTCTATGGTACTTTTTTTCTAAACAAATTTTTAAGAAAGAAAAAAAATTCAACAAAGAAAATGCTATGGTGCCGATGATGATGATGATTGATGATACTAACAATAATAAGGGCAATCACTACATACCAAAAGAGTACAGAAAATAAAATCAATACAAGATTCCCATGCATTTAGATATTGATTAGGACCTGGTTTCATATGCTGATTGATAACTAAGGTCTAGAAAATAATATTAATAATTAATCATTCTGACAATGATAAGGACAATCATTACATACCGAAAGAATACAGAAAGCAAAATAAAGACAAGATTCTTATGCGTTTAAATGTTGAGTGATTGGGTTTCAAGTGCTGATAGATAACGTTGGCCCAGTGTTCATTGGCAGGCTGCAGGCAATGGGAAGCAATGGGAAGCCAATTCTAGGCCGGTATGTTGTGCTCTGTTAGCAAGTTTCACTCAAATCTGCACAAAAATCTTTACCTGTTTCACAACTTTGCACAGCCTTGCAGTGGTCACAGGAGCCAACAAAGGGATTGGCCTTGAGACTGCTCGGCAGCTTGCAAGCCATGGTGTTACTGTCATCTTAACTGCTCGAGATGAGAAGAGGGGGACAGATGCTGTTGAATACCTTCACCAAGCTGGTTTGTGCGATGTAGTCTTTCATCAACTTGATGTTCGAGATCCTGCTAGTGTTGCATCCTTAGCCCATTTTATCCAAAATCAATTTGGAAAGCTTGATATCTTGGTATATAACCAAAGCTTAGAACATTTCTGTTATCCTTTTTTGTCTTACTCATTAGATTCATGCCATGGATACAGGTAAACAATGCAGGAGCTTCGGGAGTTGTGGTTGATGTCGAAGGATTGAAAGCTCTTAATATTGATCCTGAATCTTGGGTAACTCCTTTGGCATCAAATCATTTGTTGTAGGTCTAAATGAAGTATCATCTCAAGATCTATTGTGATCCAACAGCAACAGTATTTATTGAATAACTGACGATTAGAAGTTCATAAATTATCTGTTAGAAAAATGATGCTGAGGGTCTCAAAGCTCCATGTCCACTCTGGACTCTGATGAGTAGAATTCTTTAGAATAATCTCCTGTTGCATAAATTCATATTAAAGAGTTACAGATATCTGTCACTTTTTTCATTTATGTCAGATCAAAAGACTTTACACAAGTCGTACTTTCTTGGGTCTCAATAAATAGGATATTGATAGACATCATAACAAGATAAAAGTAAACGAAAAGATTACCAAATAATTTTTTTTAAAAAAAAATATTTGATATGACCAATAACACAGGCTCTTTCTAGCATCGCAGTTTTCTGGCAAGGCAACCAACATAGTTCAAGGAGTGATCCGTCAGGGCCATGAAGATGCCATAACATGCCTGGACACCAATTACCATGGCGTCAGAAGAGTGACAGAAGCACTGCTGCCTCTCCTGATGAGCTCGACCTCAGGTGCAAGAATTGTCAACGTTTCCTCTCTGACATCAGAGCTCAAGGTAAAAGTTTTGTACGTTATGATGTAAAGGTAACACAAGCACTTGACCTCAACGTGTAAGATCCGTTCTGTTCTTTGGATTGCTTTCAGAGGATGCCTGGTGAAAGTATCAGAAATGAGCTGAATGACATCGATAACTTGGATGAAGAGAAAATAGAGAAGTTGCTGGATAGATTCCTGGAGGACATCAAGAATGGAAGGCTTGAAGCGGGTGGATGGCCAATGATGTTTCCATCATATAGTGTATCAAAAACTGCGCTCAATGCCTACACAAGAGTCCTAGCAAAGAGGTATCCAAGTATGTGCATCAACTGTGTGCACCCAGGCTTTGTCAAGACTGACATAAATTGGAATACTGGGGTCATCACTACTGAAGAAGGAGCTAAAGGTCCAGTAATGTTGGCTTTGTTGCCAAATGGTGGCCCTTCAGGATGCTATTTTGATCAGACCACCATGGCAGAGTTTTGAACAGGCTTTTGCGGTTATAAAATGGTGAGTATGAGAAGTTTCATGTGTTATTGAGTGAGAAATTGATTGCACGTAAGGATCGGACTGAGGAAGATTTGTAATGCTTTAAGTTAGACCGAAACCATAAAGTAAAAGTTGATGGGTAGTAAATAGATTTGAGTTATAATCATATAGCACATTTTTTTTCACCCAATATGAATTAAATTTGAGGTATATTAGACTAAAGAGTTTCAATTAATTTCATGACTTCAGTCATGCAAATGAAGGGTCCCTTGTGTTTTGTGGTGTCCTATGTCGCATAATTCTCTTTTTTTGTCTCAAAAAAAATCAGCAAATGGTATAACGGAATGATTTGAGAAATGATTCAGCTTAGCCTTGTATCATGAATACTGCATAATTTTCTTTTTGCCAAACATTGGGGCTATGTTGCATATTCTGCAGCCTAACCTCAATGTGCAATCTAGGATCACAAATGCCCACGTCGTATAAAAAAAAAGTTAAAAAAAAGCCATCACCATCTCAGCCTGATGACCAGTGGGGTTGTTGCAGTATTAAAGACGAGCCTCGGAAAAGGCAAACAACAGATCAAGACGAAAAGCCCGGTTAAATAACTTTCAATATGAACCCGTTCAATACTTGTTAACCTGTGCTTCAGAACCAAAGAACGACTTCTAAGGTAAGGTTTTTGGCACTTCGATGCAGACAAGGACGGGACCACTTTCTTATTTTATTTTACGTGCGGTAATTGCGGGGTGGGGATAACTGACAAGCTTCTGATGAAAAATATAAGTCATCACCTTCTCTTGATGGAATCCACCGACGTTTGGTGACAAATATTTGAAAACAACTTGATTGCAATCCTAAGCAACGCGGAACCAAAGAACAGCTTATAGGATTTTTGGCGCTTCGATGCAGTCAAGGACGGACCACTTTCTTATCTTATTTTCTTATTTTATTTTACGTGCAGTAGTTGTGGGGGTGGGTATAACTGACAGGCGTCTGATAAAAAATATAAGAAGCCATCACCTTCTCTTGATGGAATCCACCGACTTTTGGTGACAAATATTTGAAAACAACTTGATTGCAATCCTAATAAACGCGAGTTCCATTACTTCAATCTCCAGTTGGCAATTAACGAAAGATAAAGGATTTATAGATATTTATAGATATAACGCCATTGGTCTGAAGGTGCCCCAGAGATAAATCAATGATGGATGCTTAGGTCAACGAAGAATTTTCGGAAGGCCGCATTGTCAAACTGTCGACCGTTGTCAGTAACGAGGGTGTGCGGTAGTCCAAACCGGCACACCACAAACTTCCAAAAGAAAATACTTACTTTGTCCTCCGTGAACTTAGCGAGAGTCTCTGCCTCGATCCACTTGGTGAAATGGTCGACTGCCACCACTAGGAACTTGCGTTGTCCGAAGGCTGGAGGGAACGGTCCCAGGATGTCCATGCCCCACTGTGCGAAGGGCCAGGGTGCGGCCAGGGGGGTCAGCTGGGACGCCGGTTGATGTTGAATGTTGGCATGGCGCTGGCAGCTGCCACACCTCTTAACAAGTTCGGATGCGTCCTCCTTCATTATCAGCCAGTAATACCTCTGCCGTAGGGCTTTGTATGCAAGAGCTCTGCCCCCCAGATGGCTCCCACATATACCTTCATATATCTCTCGCAGAATATAATTAGCTTCGGTGGGACCGACACACCTGAGAACTGGGTATGAGAACGACCTCCGATAGAGCTTTCCCTCCATTATGAAAAACTTCGGGGCCCATCTTTTAAGTTTCCTGGCTTCGGCAGGGTCTTCTGGGAGGGTACCCTCGGTAAAGTACCGGACATAGGCATCCATCCAAGAAGGCTCCTGCTCAACTGGTAGAGTTTCTCTTGATGCGTTAATACTCGGGGCTTCTAAGTGCTCTACATAAGCTCTTCCCAGCATCCCATCAGCTGAGGTGGCAAGATGGGATAAGGCGTCGGCTCTAGCATTCTCCTGTCGAGGGATGTAGCTGATGCTAAAGTAAGCCAAGGGAGAGGCTAGCGATTGTACCATACTTAAGTAGCGGACATGATGGGATCCCTTGCTTCATATTCCCCTACGATTTGGCCAGCGACCAGTTGGGAGTCGGTGAACGCCCTAAGGCGTTTCACCCCAAGCTCTTGAGCTAATCTCATCCCGGACAGCAGAGCTTCATATTTTGCCTGATTATTAGTGGCTGGAAAGAGGAAGCGGAGTGCGCACTCGGTTACAACTCCATCCGAGTTGGCCAAGATGAGGCCTGCTCCGCTCCCTTGAGAATTCGATGCCCCGTCTACATGAAGGACCCATTCATCATCGATGGTTCCGAGAGGCTGGGGGTTTGTAGAAGGTTCTTCAGGTTGCTCCTCTCCCCAAGTGCATTCGACCAAAAAATCCGTCAAGACTTGAGATTTCATGGCCGACCGGGGCAAAAGACAGATCGAATTCCCCCAACTTAAGCGCCCACCTTGCCAGTCGGCCGGAAGTATCCGGGCGAGCGAGAACTATTTCAGAGGTTGGTCTGTGATCACCGCGATCGGGTGGGCTTGGAAGTATGGCCGCAGATGCTGGGCAGACACGATCAACGCGAAGATAATCTTCTCCATCTTCGAGTACCTGGTCTCTGCATTGTGGAGCACCTTGCTTGTGTAGTATACTGGCTTTTGTGTGCCATTGGTGTCCACGTGGACCAGCACAGAACTAACGGCTTCAGGAGAGGCCGCGAGGTATAGAAGGAGTTCTTCTCCACCTATTGGCTTGGCTAGCAGCGGCGGGGTAGATAAGAATTCCTTTAACCCCTCGAATGCCTCCTAGCATTCTTTCGTCCATTCAAATTCATTGACCTTGCGGAGCGCCTTGAAGAAAGGTAGGCACCTTTCAGCGGACTTGAACAGGAAGCGACTTAAGGCGGCCACCCTTCCCATCAGGCACTGTATTTCCTTCTTGTTGGTGGGAGGCCTCATGTCCAAGATGGCTTGAACTTTGTCCGGTTTGCCTCGATCCCCCGCCGGGTTACCATGAAACCCAAGAACTTTCCAGCTATCATCCCAAATGCATACTTGCGTAGGTTCAGCTTCATCTGGTACCAACGAAGGTTGTCAAAAGTCTCGTTAGGTCCACGATATGGTCGGTGGCGTGGATGCTCTTTGTCAACATGTCATCCACGTATACTTCCATGTTGCGTCCTATCTGGCCTTCGAAGACTTTGTTCATCAGCCTTTGGTAGGTAGCTCCCGCGTTCTTTAGCCCAAAAGGCATTACCCTGTAGCAGTACAACCCCTTCTCAGTTATGAAGGAGGTAGCTTCTTCATCCACGGATTCATCTGATCTGGTTGTATCCAGAGAAAGCATCCATGAAGCTAAGGACCTCATGACCGGATGTAGCATCCACCAGTTGATCGATCGGGGTAAGGGAAAGCTGTCCTTAGGGCATGCTTTGTTGAGATCGGTGAAATCCACGCACATTCTCTAGCTCCCGTTGGTCTTACGGACCAGCACTACGTTGGCCAACCATTTGGGGTAATGAACCTCCCGAATATGACCGGCAGCCGTTAACTTGCGAACCTCCTCGTCGATAGCTTTCTGTCTATATGGAGCGAAGTTCTTTTTTTCTGTTGGACCGGCTGACACTCTGGCCTGAGGTTGAGCCGATGGGTGATCACTTCCTCGGGGACGCCCGGCATGATTAGTAGGCGGTGGTTTCTTACTGGTGTTCTTGTCAGCTTCCCTCCTAGAAGAATTCACCTCGTCGGCGAGGATGTATTTCTGTGCTTGACTCAGAAGCTCGGCATAAGAACTCGGAGGCTTCTTGTCCAGGGAATAGGCAAACCTGGATGAACGAAGTCCTCGTTTTAATGCCAAAGTGGCTACAGAGTCTTCCAGGTTGTATACCTCCAACGCTGCTTCCTTAAACGAGCAACAAATTCCTTCAAAGTCTCGCCACTCCTCTGCTGGATAGCAAATAGGCTATCAACCACTCGTGGGATCTTTTGGCAAGCATCAAAGTGGGCCAGGAAAGATCGCTCGAGTTGCCGAAACGAATTGATGCTGCGTGGAGGCAGGTGGGAGTACCACGCACATGCCGCCTTGCGAAGGGTGGCCGGAAAGGCGACACATAAAAGGGAGTTTGTCGCTCCCTGGACCTGCATGAGGACCTTGTAGCTCTCCAGGTGGTCCAATGGGTCCGTCGTCCCATCGTACGGGTCCAGTTGGGGGAGACGAAGCGGGGCGGGACCAGTTCCTCCATGATGCGCCGGGAAAGTGGGGGGCGATGCTCATAGTCCGTTCCGTGAGGGTTAGCGATCCACGGCTAAGCTCCTCCAACCGTCGATGATACTCATCGAGCCGTTGCTCGGCCCGACGGGTAGTCTTCTGAGGGTGTCGTCTTGAGATGAATCGGAAGAAGAAGCCGAAGAAGATTGCCGACGTGAGGAACGCACCCGTCTGGACTCTCTCCTCAGGCTGATGGTGGGAACGACTAGAGTGGCGAGAGAGGGACCGCCGTCGCTTCGAGGCCTCTCGGCGACGAGGTTCAGGGGGTGAGCGGCGGGAGACCTCGGGAGGGGTCCCGCCTTGGTGAGACTGGACTGTCACCCGCACCCCTTCATCGGGCGCAGGGGGTTGAGGTGCAGCAGCCAAACAATGCTCTTGCAATCCCCGTACCATTGTCATCAGGTCCTGGACCTGGTGAGCCAGAACCTCAAGTCGGTCAGGCTGGCTTATCTGTGCAGGGGGCGGAACACGGAGGTTGGCCTCCGATTGCTCAGCCCGTGGAATGTGCTATGCGGCTTGACTGGAGGAAGCCTCCTGTGCTCGTGTAGTCACCATCGTCTCCCTCGCAGAATTGGTGGGGTCAAAGGAAGAACCTTCGCCTTCCTCCCGTGCGAACGCCCCTACCTGGCATGCCAATCTGATGCAGACAAATCAACCGTGATGAGCGACGGGCAGGCCGAGATTTATCGTGGGCTTCCAAGTGGGATGGAGGGGTCATCTCCCTTCTTTGGAACCCTGCAAGAAGTCCCCGGCCGGTGTTCCCGGCGAGGACTCTCCGATGCTCAAGTTAGTAAACTTGTCGCTCAGTTCTGTAGTAGTCAGATAAGAGTTGAGAGATAGAGAGCGATAGATAGGGAGAGAGGGAGAGATCCCCTTGCATTGAGCTCGGGTCCTCCTCTTATACCTGTCTGGGGGGTCCCGTTTACCTCGTTCCGTTGGAACCATCGAATCTTCCTTGTTGAGATAAGTTTCTTCGAACGGCGAGTGGTTAAGCCGTTGCTGGATGAGGGCCGCTTGTAGCGGTAACTGTCAAGCGTGGTAGCACTTGCCTGTCATTTCAGTGAGTGAGGTACACGGCAATAGACCTCGAATCTCGGGATCTGTTGCCTGAGGCGGATCATTGTGCATGCGAGAAAGGCACCAAGTTAGGACCGGAGCCGTTGCTGGAGGCCGGAGCCAAAGGCCGGAGCTGGAGGCCGGAGCCAAAGGCCGAAGCCAAAGGCCGTCGCTGGAGGCCGGAGCCGAAGTTCCTTTTCTGGGTTTTGCTGTCACATCATTATCTCTAAAAATCATGCAAAAGATAATACCATCCAGAGGAGACCGTCGGTTGTATCACAACTTATCTCTGATAAACCCTGCTATAGAACTTGTTGCATCCGTGATGAACAATGAATCATCGCCTGGCAATGCTATAATTATCAAGTGGCCGCCAAAATGCCATATTCCAAATGCTTGTAAATAACTAATAAAATTGCAAAAATGATGGTTTCTTTTTCTCCATGAAACCTTCGACATGAATAAACTTGGCAGGCAAGACTTGATGAACTGTTCAGAATTCCCAGTCCCGGCAGTCCCCATGAAACCAAACAAGGCCCAGATAGCAATACCAGTGACCAGAAAACCATTAATTCTTGTTGAGAAATGTTACAAGCTTTACTCTCCTACAGTCATTCCAAATCCAAATTTGTAGTTTTTCTTCCAATGATCAATCTGTTACATGGGCGTAAGACAGGTAAGAATTTAAGAGCAATAAATGCACAAGGGTTTACTGGCAGTGGGAATGTGACCAATGCCAAAAATTTTGCAAGTATTTCAAGGTCGACAAAAATATATCTGTTTAAGGTTGTCATTTTCACGTGACTGAAGATATTAAAAAAAACCAAACATGGACAAACACAATGGAGGCAAAAAAAAAAAAAACTGGTAGCTGCAGAAAGGAATGGAGTAACCATGTCATGCTTACCTCCGCAGAAAGAATAAAATTGACACCCATATTAAGTCGCTCCTCAAGATAAGCAGCCACACAACCAGTCGAATCAATTTTCCCCCTTAGACGACACTGTAACAAAATTTCATGTGGATAAATGATAAATGGAAAAGAAACACTTTAGAGCATTAACATCTGTGTGTCAATAGTTTTTAGTGATCTTAGCATTCACCCCCTGACGCTCAATCACCTCTTCTGGACGTCGAAAATGAAGGTGCTTCTCGAATCCTCACTTCGCCGGGGTGCCTGCAAAGAAGTCCCAGGACCGGAGGGGGTTTCCGACAGGACCCTCCGACGGCCAAGTTAGTAACTGAGGTTACAGCTGAAGAAGGGCTCGAGCGAGCCCTGTTTTGTGTGGAAAAAGGGATCTCAGGGAGGAGGAATTCCTTTGAGAGTTGAGATGGCGATTTTGGGGGTTATCGCACGTACCTGTTTACCGGGTGGATTCACCTTTTATAGGGGTTAATCCTGGCATGATCACATGGGATTGCATGAATCAGAAGCTCCGCTGAGCCCTCGCGTGAATCTGGGCCGGTTAGTGGGCCACGTCCCATCAGCCGGCCGGGCTGTCGGGCGGCGCACGTTGGCGCTGTGGGGCGGCACGCGTCGGCGCTGTCGGGCGGCGCGTGTCTGGCGCTGTCGGGTGGCGCGCGTCAGAAAGGTGGTTTCTTGAACCACTGGGGGTTGATCTGGCGGGAACTGGGAAATCCCGTCTTGTCAGGGCCAAGCCGGGTCGACCCGAGATGGCTGGGGCCCATCCCGCTGGCGAGGCAGTGCCGGAGCGGGGCCGAATTGACAGACTTGGAGACGTAGAGGGCTGGCTAGGAAGATGCCGGGGCCGCCTGGGAGGTGACGGGCCGCCTAGCTTGGAAATGTAGGGGGTCGGCTAGGAAGGTGCTGGGGCCGCCTGGGAGGTACCGGGGCCGGCTGGGAGTGCCGGGCCACCTAGCTTGGACACGCCGGGGCCGGCTGGGAAGTGCCGGGGCCGCCTAGCTTGGAGACGTAGAGGGCCGGCTAGGAAGATGCCGGGGCCGCCTGGGAGGTGACGGACCGCCTAGCTTGGACACGCCGGGGCCGGCTGGGAAGTGCCGGGGCCGCCTAGCTTGGAGACGTAGAGGGCCGGCTAGGAAGATGCCGGGGCCGCCTGGGAGGTGCCGGGCCATCTAGCTTGGAGACGTAGGGGGCCGGCTAGGAAGGTGTCGGGGCCGCCTGGGAGGTGCCGGGCCGCCTAGCTTGGACATGCTAGGGCCGGCTGGGAAGTACCGGGCCGCCTAGCTTGGACACGCCGGGCCGACTGTGAAGTGCCGGGGCCGCCTAGCTTGGACACGCCGGGGCCGGCTGGGAAGTGCCGGGGCCGCCTAGCTTGGAGACGTAGAGGGCCGGCTAGGAAGATACCGAGGCCGCCTGGAGGTGCCAGGCCGCCTAGCTTGGACATGCCGGGGCCGACTGGGAAGTGCCGGGCCGCCTAGCTTGGACAACCGGGGCCGGCTGGGAAGTGTCGGGGCCGCCTAGATTGGAGACGTAGAGGGCCGGCTAGGAAGATGCTGGGGCTGCCTGGGAGGTGCTGAGCTGCCTAGCTTGGAGACGTAGGGGGCCGGCTAGGAAGGTGCCGGGGCCGTCTGGGAGGTGCCAGGCTGCCTAGGTTGGACATGCCGGGGCCGACTGGGAAGTGCCGGGCTGCCTAGCTTGGACACGCCAGGGCTGGCTGAGAAGTGTCGGGGCCGCCTAGCTTGGAGACGTAGAGGGCCGGCTAGGAAGATATCGGGGCCGCCTGGGAGGTGCCGGGCCGCCTAGCTTGGACATGCCGGGGCCGGCTGGGAAGTGCCGGGACCGCCTGGCTTGGAGGTGCCGGTCTTGGAGGTGTTGGCCTTTGGGGCCGACTGTCTTCGAGGTGCCGGTCTTAGAGGTGCCGGTCTTGGAGGTGTCGGCCTTTGAGGCCGACGGTCTTGGACGCCTTGGAGGTGTCGGCCTTTGGGGCCGTCGGTCTTAGAGATGTCGGCCTTTGGGGCCATCGGTCGTCGGGTGTCGGCCTTGGAGGTATCGGCCTTTGGGGCCGTCGGTCATCGGGTGTCGGCCTTTGGGGCCGTCGGGGTCGAGTGTCGGCCTTTGGGGCTGACGGTCTTCGAGGTGCCGGCCTTGGAGGTGCCGGTCTTGTAGGTGTCGGCCTTTGGGGCCGACGGTCTTGGACGCCTTGGAGGTGTCGGCCTTTGGGGCCATCGGGCATCGGGTGTCGGCCTTTGGGGCTGACGGTCTTCGAGGTGCCGGTCTTGGAGGTGCCGGTCTTGGAGCTGTCGGCCTTTAGGGCCGTCGGGCTTGGAGGCGTCGGCCTTTGGGGCCATCGGTCTTGGAGCCGTCGGCCTTTGGGGCCGTCCAAAATTTTTTTTTTATTCTCCATGGGGTCAACTGGCTCCATCAAATGCCCCCCACACTCCTTGAGCTTGCATGCTCTGTATCAGCTAAGCGAAAGGAGTGTAGAACTTTAAGAAATTTTTTGGAGGCAAATTGATTACCTCAGGACTGCCACTGGAAGCAGCGTACGCTAACTTTTTGGGAGGATGCTCGTCAGTTAGCCGTTGAGGCAAAGATGAAGCCGATGAGGCAAAGTTGAGGCCATCAAGAACTTTTTGAACCCCGGAGGGTGACCAGAGGGCGCTTGGGCCAGGCTCAGGTGCATTTTTCTTCAAAGAACTTGGTCTCCTTCTGCAGGGTTGATCTGCCCCCCCCAGGGAACTCTGTTGATTGGAATCCGCAGCTTTTGGGCTTGAGGGTGCCGACACGGAGCTGGTCTTGGGTGCCAACGCGGAGGCCGGTCTTTGGTGCCGACGCAGAGTCGGTCTTTGTTGCCGACGCGGAGTCGGTCTTTGGTGGTTTTCCTGTAACGCATTCAGATACTAATGAAAAGAAACTTTTTCTGTGTAGTATACTTAGCTTTTTCGCAGCTGTTTGCCTTCGCGGGTCTTTGGTGCCAACGCAGAGTTGGTCTTTGTCGCCGACGCAGAGTCGGTCTTTGTGCCAACGCGGAGTCGGTCTTTGCGCCGACGCGGAGTCGGTCTTTGCGCCGACGCGGAGTCGGTCTTTGTGCCAACACGGAGTCGGTCTTTGGTGCCGACACGGAGTCGGTCTTTGTGCCGACGCGGAGTCGGTCTTTGTGCCGACGCGGAGTCGGTCTTTGTTACCGACGCAGAGTCGGTCTTTGGTGCCGACGCGGAGCCGGTCTTTGTCGCTGATGCGGAGTCGGTCTTTGGTGCCAGCGCGGAGTCGGTCTTTGTTGCTGACGCGGAGTCGGTCTTTGGTGCCGATGCGGAGCCGGTCTTTGGTGCCGACGCGGAGCCGGTCTTTGGTGCCAACGCGGAGCCGGTCTTTATTGCCGACGCGGTCTTTGGTGCCGACGCGGAGCCAATCTTTGGTGCCAACGCGGAGCCGGTCTTTGGTGCCGACGCGGAGCCAGTCTTTGTTGCCGACGTGGAGCCGGTCTTTGTTGCGGACGCAGAGCCAGTCTTTGTTGCCAACGTAGAGTCGGTCTTTGGTGCCGATGCGGAGCCGGTCTTTGGTGCTGACACGGAGCCGGTCTTTATTGCCGATGCAGAGCCGGCCTTTGGTGCCGACGCGGAGTCGATCTTTGGTGCCGACGCAGAGCCGGTCTCTGCCTAAGAAATATACTCATCCCAATAGCGTGATAAAACAAAGATATTCTGAATAAAACTTTATTAAAGAATCAGCAAGCTATTGACAATACCGTCCGCGTTTCGAATGCGGGGGAGAAGCTTCCCATCTTGATGCCAGCTTGCTTCCTTCCATCGGCTCCTCGAGCTGCTGCTCGCCCCTCATGAGATCATGCTATTGTTCCTTCCGTTGAGGCATTGTTGATGCAAATCTGAGGCGCTGGAGGTGGCGACGCACCTGGGGCTGGGAGGTTTCCTCGAACGAACTTGCCCAAGTGGCCCTGCTGGACAAACTTTTCAATGGCCCTTTTCAAATGGCGGCAATCATCGGTGTCATGTCCATAGTCTTGGTGATACCGGCAGTAAAGCTCTTTGTTGTGGGGGTTTACTGACTTTAGGGGACCTGAGCGTTGAAAGTAAGGCTCCTCCTCAATCTCTAGTAGGATGTGGGAGATCAGAGCCATGAGAGGAGTAAACCGCCCCTTAGGAACCAGCACCTGGGGCCGGTGGTCAAAGCGACGGGGTGGCTCAAGCTGCCTGGATCATTCCTCAGCTGGTTCTGTGGGTGTCGGCTTCTTGTTGGAACTTTTGTTGGCTTCCTTCTTGATGAGTCAGCCTCGTTGGCGTGGATGTACTTCTGTGCCCGACTTAGCAACTCAGCGTAGGAGCCGGAAGGCTTTTTGTCCAGAGAAAAGGTGAAGCGGGACGGAAGGAGTCCCCGCTTCAGCGCCAGGGTGGCCACCGCATCGTCGAGATGGTAGACCTCGAGGGAGGCAGTTTTGAATCGGGACACGAAGTCCCGCAGTGACTCTCCTTCTTTCTGGCGGATGAAGAAGAGGTTGTCTGCCACCCTTAGGATCCGGTGGCAGGCGTCAAAGTGGGCCAAAAATGCCCTTTCCAGCTCCAGGAAGGAGTCTATGCTGTGGGGGGACAGGCGCGAGTGCCATGCACGGGCGGCCTTCCGTAGAGTTGCAGGGAAGGCCTTGCAGAGGAGGGCGTCTGAGGCACCCTGGACTTGCATCATTGCCTTGTAACTGTCGAGGTGGTCGAAGGGGTCGGTCGTACCGTCATATGAGTGCACCTGGGGGAAGCGGAACCTGGAGGGAACCAATTCCTCCAGTATGCGGCGAGTGTAAGGAGGACGAGTGTCGAACTCTTCCTCCGGCTGATGGTTGATCTTCCTGGCGAGCTCGTCAAGGCGTCAATTGTACTCCTCCATGCATTCCTCCGCCTGGCGGTTGATCGTCGGAGCCCTCTGAGATGGCTCGAAGGAAAAAGAAGAAGAGGAGGCAGAAGGAGATGGAGACGGAAGTCGAGACTTCCGCCTGGGTTCCTCGTGATGATGTGGCTTGGGATGAAACTCATTGGGGCCGTGGTCAGGGGACCGTGGCCACTTGGAGGGTTCGCGCCGAGGCTTCCTGGGGGAAGCTTGACGTCGGCCGGTCTCTCGCCGACCGGCCTCCCGCCGGGGGGAGCCTCCCCTCGCCGACTGCTGACTGGCGGGGGGAGCAGTCTGGTGCTGGGTGGCATGGACTGCTGCTGCTGGAGCCCGTGGACCATGACAGTGAGATTCTGGACTTGCTGGGAGAGGGTTGCCAGCTGCTCCGCTGTTTGGAGAGCGGCGTCCGGCAGCGGGCAGGCGACCGGAGGGTCAGCAGTAGGGGGATTGGCCTCCTGCTGTCTAGTTGGCGGGGGAAACCCCGCTGGGCAGCTGATGGAGGCATCCTGAGCTCGGGTCACCACCATGGCTTCTGGAAGAAGAGAGGGGACGAAAGAGGTAGCTCAGGGAGAACGTTCGCTACTTTTTTCTTATGCCTCCCCTACCTGGCGCGCCAATCTGATGACGCTCAATCACCTCTCTTGGACGTCGGGAACGGAGGTGCTTCTTGAATCCTCGCTTCACCGGGGTGCCTGCAAAGAAGTCCCGGGACCGGAGGGGGTCTCCGGCGGGACCCTCCGATGGCCAAGTTAGTAACTGAGGTCACAGCTAAAGAAGGGCTCGAGCGAGCCCTGTTTTGTGTGGAAAAAGGGATCTCAGGGAGGAGGAATTCCTTTGAGAGTTGAGATGGCGATTTTGGGGGTTATCGTGCGTACCTGTTTACCGGGTGGATTCACCTTTTTATAGGGATTGATCTTGGCATGATCACGTGGGATTGCGTGAATCAGAAGCTCCGCTGAGCCCTCGCGTGAATCTGTACCAATTAGTGGGCCACGTCCCATCAGCCGGCGGGGCTGTCGAGCGGTGCGCATCGGCGCTGTCGGGCGGCACGCGTCGGCGCTATCGGGCGGCATGTGTCTGGCGCTGTCGGGCAGCGCGCGTTAGAGAGGTGGTTTCTTGAACTGCTGGGGGTTGATCTGGCAGGAACTGGGAAATCCCATCTTGTCAGGGCTGAGCCGGGTCGACCCGAGATGGATGGGGCCCATCCTGCTGGAGAGACAGTGCCGGGGCAGGGCCGAATCGACGGACTTGGAGACGTAGAGGGCCGGCTTGGAAGATGTCGGGGCCACCTGGGAGGTGATGGGCCGCCTAGCTTGGAGACGTTGGGGGCCGGCTAGGAAGGTGCCGGGGCCGCCTGGGAGGTGCCGGGGCCGGCTGGGAAGTGCCGAGCCACCTAGCTTGGACACGCCGGGGCCGGTTGGGAAGTATCGGGGCCGCCTAGCTTGGAGATGTAGAGAGCTGGCTAGGAAGATGCCGAGGCCGCCTGGGAGGTGACGGGCCGCCTAGCTTGGACACGCCGGGACCGGCTGGGAAGTTCCGGGGCCGGCTGGGAAGTGCCGAGGCCGCCTAGCTTGGAGACGTAGAGGGCCGGCTAGGAAGATGTCGGGGCCACCTGGGAGGTGCTGGGCCGCCTAGCTTGGAGACGTAGGGGGCCGGCTGGGAAGGTGCCGAGGCCGCCTGGGAGGTGCCGGGCCGCCTAGCTTGGACATGCCGGGGCCAGCTGGGAAGTGTCGGGCCGCCTAGCTTGGACACGCCAGGGCCGGCTGGGAAGTGCCGGGGCCACCTAGCTTGGAGACGTAGAGGGCCAGCTAGGAAGATGCCGGGGCATCTGGGAGGTGTCGGGCCGCCTAGCTTGGACATGCCGGGGCTGGCTGGGAAGTGCCGGGCCGCCTAGCTTGGACACGCCGGGGCCGGCTGGGAAGTGCTGGGGCCGCCTAGCTTGGAGACGTAGAGGGCCGGCTAGGAAGATATTGGGGCCGCCTGGGAGGTGCTGGGCCGCCTAGCTTGGAGACGTAGGGGGCCGGCTAGGAAGGTGCCGGGGCCGCCTGGGAGGTGCCGGGCCGCCTAGCTTGGACATGCCGGGGCCGGCTGGGAAGTGTCGGGCCGCCTAGCTTGGACACGCCGGGGCCGGCTGGGAAGTGCCGGGGCCGCCTAGCTTGGAGACGTAGAGGGCCGGCTAGGAAGATGCCGGGCCGCCTAGCTTGGACATGCCGAGGCTGGCTGGGAAGTGCCGGGACTGCCTGGCTTGGAGGTGCCGGTCTTGGAGGTGTCGGCCTTTGGGGCCGACTGTCTTCGAGGTGCCGGTCTTGGAGGTGTCGGCCTTTGGGGCCGACGGTCTTGGACGCCTTGGAGGTGTCAGCCTTTGGGGCCGTCGGTCGTCGGGTGTCGGCCTTTGGGGCCGTCGGTCTTGGAGATATCAGCCTTTGGGGCCGTCGGTCGTCGGGTGTCGGCCTTGGAAGTGTTAGCCTTTGGGGCCGTCGGTCATCGGGTGTCAGCCTTTGGGGCCGTCGGGGTCGGGTGTCGGCCTTTGGGGCTGACGGTCTTCGAGGTGCCGGCCTTGGAGGTACCGGTCTTGGAGGTGTCGGCCTTTGGGGCCAACGGTCTTGGACGCCTTGGAGGTGCCGGCCTTTGGGGCCGTCGGGCATTGGATGTCGGCCTTTGGGGCTGACGGTCTTCGAGGTGCCGGTCTTGGAGCCGTTGGTCTTGGAGGCGTCGGCCTTTGGGGCCGTCGGTCTTGGAGCCGTCGGCCTTTGGGGCCGTCCAAAATTTTTTTTTTATTCTCCATGGAGTCAACTGGCTCCATCACCCCCCCTAATTTACAGATGAGATATTAGCAATTGGAAGTTCCTACATATATAAATCATGCCATCTTGATGCAGTACCAAAAATGGCATTGCTGCAATTATCTTTCATATCTTTGCTACAGGTAGCCAAAGCACAACACAAAAGGTGACAAATTTATAAAAGAAGTCTTGTGCATGTCTTACATGCACTCAATTCTAGCAAAAATTTGAAATTTTAACCTACATTTTAATTGAAGTCCCTGTGAAAATGACCTGTCAATAAAAGCAACTAATGCCAAGATAAGGCATTTCACATCATGGCCTCACATCACTTTTCCATGAAAAAGAAACCAAATTTGTAACATTAGAAGAATTGGTGAAAGTGGCGGTCTTCATACGGTCGAGCAACCAACTCTCTTGGCAAGCATTGGGCATTTAAAAGAAAGGAAAAAACTTTGTACACCGCCCCCGGTGCAGCAAGGCTTACGTGGGCTGCACCGCTTCTTCTGATTGGTCCACGTGGCTCCTACGTGGATGACCTGCCGGGCGGTATGGCTCTGCTTTGATGTTACGTTCTGAACGTGATGGCCATTTAAAGCAGTTCGCTTTTTTTTAAAATTAGCGTGCGGACGAAAATGCCCTTTCCCTCCATCCTAGCGCCATTTTACGTTGTATTTCATCTGTGCAAGAAGAACTCTCTTTCTTCCCCGATCGAAAGAAAATATTTCAGCTTCGAGGCTGGAAAACCGGCTACTGGAGTCCGTGTACAAAAAACTTCTTGAGGAAATGTCATCCGCAGCACAAAGTAAACAGTCTTTCCTCCAACTTCTTTCTAAAGCTCCTTTATTACACCAACAGTTTTTTCTGGTTAGAGTTAGTTAATGCGTGACCAAACCGTTTAATGCGCGGGTAACTTCTTAGAACAAAATAGTTATGACATTCTGGGAGTCATAACTATTTTGTAAGCACGAATGTCATACTCTTTTAATGCGGCCCTTTCCCTCCATCCTAGCACCAATTTATGTTGGATTTCATCTCTGCAAGATGAACTCTTTCTTCCCCTCCCTCGCTCTGAGAGTCCGGATGCTAAGGAATCAGTTGAGCACGAACCTACACCCTCGCTTTGAAAGTCTGGTCGACAGGAAATATTTCAGCTTCGAGGCTGAAAAACCTAGCTACTGGAGTCTACTGGAGTCTTGAAATATAAAAGTTATCCAATGAGTTTTTCCTTGCCAAAACCTCACGTAGACGTTCGCTTCTCTCTCTGAATTCGGCCAGGTCTGTAAGATGGGCCTCAGCTGCCTTCGTTATCTCTTCATCAATTGCTTTTAAAAGGCTTTAATGACAGGAAAACAGAGAGAAAGCAGATGGAGGAAAAAAGGAGCCTTTTAAAAGCAATTGACGAAGAGATAACGAAGGCAGACCTGGCCGAATTCAGAGAGAGAAGCGAACGTCTACGTGAGGTTTTGGCAAGGAAAAACTCATTGGATAAACTTTTATATTTGAAAACTCTAGTAGACTCCAGTAGCCAGGTTTTTCAGCCTCGAAGCTGAAATATTTCCTGTCGAACGGACTTTCAGAGCGAGGGCGTAGGTTCGTGCTCAACTGAATTTCATTTGTGCAAGAAGAACTCTCTTTCTTCCCCCCCTCGCTCTGAGAGTCCGGATGCTGCCCTTTCCCTCCATCCTAGCGCCAATTTATGTTGGATTTCATCTCTGCAAGAAGAACTCTTTCTTCCCCTCCCTCGCTCTAAGAGTCCGGATGGTAAGGAATCCTCGCGACACCCTACTTCAAATTCGGCCATAAATCCTTCGCGACACCCCAGTGGAAAGTTCACAACACTCTAGCTTTAAGGCGATGACACCCGTCGTTAGAACTGACAATGGAGAGAATCCCGCGACACCCGAGTTCAAATTCGGCCGAAAATCAATCGCGACACCCCAGTTGAAATCTCACGACACCCTAGCTCTAAGGAGATGACACCCGTGCTTAAAACTAACCACGGAGAGAATCCCAGCGACATCCTAGATCGAATTCGGCCGTAAATCCTTCGCGACACCTCAGTTGAAATCCCACGACACCCTAGCTTTAGGGCGACGACACCCGCGTGCTTACAAATGACCACATAGAGAGTCCCCGGTGACACCCTAGTTGAATTCGGCCGAAAATCCTTCGCGACACCCCAGTCAAAATATCACGACACCCTAGCTTTAAGGCAACGACACCCGTCTTTAGAACTGACCACGGAGAGAATCCCCACGACACCTGAGTTCAAATTCGGCCGAAAATCAATCGCGACACCCCAGTTGAAATCTCACGACACCCTAGCTCTAAGGAGACGACACCCGTGCTTAAAACTGACCACGGAGAGAATCCCAGCGACATCCTAGTTCGAATTTGGCCATAAATCCTTCGTGACACCCTAGTTGAAATCCCACGACACCCTAGCTTTAGGGCGACGACCCGCGTGCTTACAAATGACCACATAGAGAGTCCCCGGTGACACCCTAGTCGAATTCGGCCGTTAATCCTTCGCGACACCCCAGTCGAAATATCACGACACCCTAGCTTTAAGGCAACGACACCCGTCTTTAGAACTGACCACGGAGAGAATCCCCACGACACCCTAGTTCTAATTCGGCCGAAAATCAATCGCGACACCCCAGTTGAAATCTCACGACACCCTAGCTCTAAGGAGACGACACCCGTGCTTAAAACTGACCACGGAGAGAATCCCAGCGACATCCTAGATCGAATTCGGTCGTAAATCCTTCGCGACACCCCAGTTGAAATCCCACGATACCCTAGCTTTAGGGCGACGACACCCGTGCTTACAAATGACCACATAGAGAGTCCCCGGCGACACCCTACTTCAAATTCGGCCGTAAATCCTTCGCGACACCCCAGTGGAAAGTTCACGACACCCTAGCTTTAAGGCAACGACACCCATCGTTAGAACTGATAACGGAGAGAATCCCCATGACACCCGAGTTCAAATCGGCCGAAAATCAATCGCGATACCCCAGTTGAAATCTCACGATACCCTATCTCTAAGGAGATGACACCCGTGCTTAAAACTGACCACGGAAAGAATCCCAGCGACATCCTAGATCGAATTCGACCTTAAATCCTTCGCGACACCCCAGTTGAAATCCCACGACACCCTAGCTTTAGGGCGACGACACCCGTGCTTACAAATGACCACATAGAGAGTCCCGGCAACACCCTACTTCAAATTCGGCCGTAAATCCTTCGCGACACCCCTCACGACACCCTAGCTTTTGACACCCGTCTTAGAACTGACCACAGAGAACCTCACGACACCCAAGTTTAAATTCGGCCAAAAATCTATCGCGACACCCCAGTTGAAATCTGACGACACCCTAGCTTTAAGGCGACGACACCCATGCTTGAACAAGGCGGGAATTTGACGTCACCCTAGTACTAATTCGACGACACCCTAGTAACTCAGCCATGCCATATTTCCGAGAAAAGTTGCTAAACGTGGGCAGTTCCTATGGGTTCGCGGGTCTCTGTGATGTGATCGTGGCGATCCGGGTGTCCTTTCGTATTTCTCTTAGGTCGGCATAAACCCTAGAAAAAGCACTCAATCGTCTGTTGCTCGAGAAGCCATCCTTTTGCTCAAGAAGCCATCCTTCGTCTCTTGCTCGAGAAGCCACTGGTCTCCTTTTCCCTCCTAAATTTGTACCATAGTTCATTCTTCCGTATACTTCATTCATGGAGATGAGTGCTTTCGTTTGTGCACGAAGACCGCGAACAAAGAAGAAGCAGACGGAGAAAATGGCGGAACAATGCAAGGACATGGTTCTTCGTTCGAATGAGGATGCGGCTCCTTCAGGTATGTTTATCACTATATTAAATATTATGACATTCTCTCTTAAAATTTCATGACAAGTATGTCTTCTGTCTTACCCCCTGTTTCAGTTGACAATAAAATTGTTCCAGTCCCCCCAGTGAAGGCTTCCCAGCTGTTTAAGAATAGCTGCAGGCCGGCAGTATACGTTCAGAAGGTTTGGAGGATGGGGTTCTCTAGACGGCATACAAAACTGATTCGAAGGACCCCATTTGGTGCCTTCGTCGACATGCAGACGTTCACAGTCGACGGGCGACTGCTAGCAGACATCATAAGATGTCACAATGGAGGCGACGAGTTCATGTTTTGCGGAAAGCCAGTTCTATTCAGTGCCGACGAAGTCGCACTCATTCTGGGACTTCCAGCTCATGGGAAGAAGATCGACACGTCCAGCCAAATGTTCAACGGAAGGTTGTTCAGACGGTTTGGCCAGGGTTTAGATCTTCGCCAAGAAGGTTTGGAGAAGTTGATATTTCAACTCCGATCATCTAAAGTACAGGAGGATGTCGAGGACACCGTCCGACTTTGGATCGCATACATGTTGGCCATGTTTTTGGCTCCAAAGTCTAATCAGAGATGTCCACGGTATCTCATCCAGCACTTGGATGACTTAAGTCAACTGGGTAGCATCGACTGGGCTTCGGCACTGAAGGAGTTGATTGTTCTGGCTCTCCCAGAAATAGCTGCTTGCTTGCGTTCCGAGGAGCCGGTGCACTCAAAGAATGCAAAAAAGTTAGGAGGCAGCCTACCTTGTTCGGATGCTCGGCAGCACTGGTGGTAAGGATTATTGAGACACATAATTAGTGTTGAGAGTAAATTTTTTTGTAATATTACTTTATTTAATATCCAAAAAAATATCATGTTCAGGCGTGGTTCCTCGAGCATACATCAATGCGAGAGCCAGCATACCCTGATAAACGGCCCCGGCTGTTGAAGTGGTATGACCACCAAATGAAGATCCAATCGGTTCGGGTTGCCGACTTGCAGCCTCAGGACTTGGTAATCTAGTTCATTGCTCCATTGCTCT